>OZ023214.1:54572585-55172585 GCA_963995525.1 Escarpia spicata | reverse complement strand
TGATCGTAAACACATCCATAGAATCCAAGTTCTTCAATGACGCAGAGTGTCAACACAACAGAAATATCCATGATTATCAACTGCACAGTGCCCAACACATACACAGTGTTTATAATCCTCAACCACACAGAGTATCAGTATTTTTCGATAATCAATCACACAGTGTACATCATATCCGCAGTGTCCTTGATGATCAACAAAACAGTGTCCATCAACCGCAGGGAGTACAAATACATCCACAATGTCCATGGTAATCAGTCACTCAGGGTATGTACACAGCCACAGATTCCTTAAACATCAACCACACAGTGTCCAACACAACCGCAATGTCCTGGATCATCAATCACACAGTGTTCATCACATTCGCCGTGTTTTTGTTTATTAACCACACAGAGTCCCAACACATTCACACTCAATCAGACAGGATATTAATATATCCATAGTGTCAACGACAATCAACCACACAGTGTACAGACACATCCACTATCTCCATGGTCATCAACCACACAGAGTACCAACATATCCACAGTCCTTCGTGATTAACCAGAGTGAATACCTATACATCGAAGTACCTTGACCCTCAACAACACAGTTTTCATCATATCCGCCATGTCCTTAATCATCAATCACTCAGAATATCAACACATCCACGGTGTCCTTGCTCCTCTACTGTTACAGTGTGAGAATCTAGCAGAGCCTGGAATATGGTAGTAAAAATCCTTCCCTACTGAGCCGCACACGTCTTTGAGACTTTGTTTTCATTCAATGAAAGCCTGAAGCTGTGTCTGCGTTCAATCTGGAAACATTTTCACAACCTCATCCTCAGAGAGTTCAATATGTTCTGGTACAACAGTTTGACACAGAGATGTACATTGCCCACGAAAATCATTAACAACAAACCGAGCATAAAAACGGTTAAGTTCATTTGCTGCAGAAACAGAATCACCAGTATGGCACACAGGCTGCTTGAATTGTTGCTTACCCATCCTAGTTTTGAGTCGATTCCATGCCTCCTTAGCATTAGCACTCCTAAACTTTCCCTCGACTTTGTTCTTGAATTCAAGTTTGGCAATCCTAGCAACTCTTCTAAATTCCTTTTCTTTCTCACGATATGCATCCTTCTTTCCCTGCAGAAATGCAAATTTCTTTTAATTCAGGTACACTTTAAGGTTCTTCGTTATCCAGGGCTTGTTGTTCGGGTATAAACGCACTGTCCTGGTATTGATAACTGACTCTACACAGAAGTTTACATAAGACGATATAGTGTCCGAAATATTATGCTATAACTTCCAATTAATTGATTTTCCGCCTTCACCAACGTTTTTAAAGAATATATACCACACTAACTATAAATTAACCGTCAGAAAACATATATAGCTCTTTTTGTAAGTTGTACTGTCATACACGCAAAATATTATGGTATGACAACTAATCGATATTCAGCATTTTTGGCAACGGCTTTAATTGTTGATTACCGATATAGAATTAAATCTAACCTTCACAGAACGTCTTCATTACTGATATTATAAACTATACTATCATAAAAGCGAAATATTATGCTATTATTTCCAATTAATTGAGTTTCATCCTTCACCAACATTTTTATAGAATATATACAACACTATAATCATACACGCAAAATATGCTATAACTTTCCACTGATCGATATTCAGCATTTAGCAACGGTTTTAATTGTTGATTACCGATATAGAATTAAATCTAACCTTCACAGAACGTCTTCATTACTGATATTATTAACTATACTGTCATACAAGCGAAATATTATTGTAAAACTTTTAATCAATTGATTTTAAGCCTTTAGCAACGGATATATACCACATTTTAATTTAAAATTAATAGTCAGAAAACATATATTGCTGTTGCTATAAGCTGTACTGTCATAAACGCAAAATATTATGTGATTACTTTTATCTCATCAATATTCAGCATTTAGTTGTTTTTAGTCCTTCATTACCCCGTATTGAAAACAAGCCGTCAGAAAATGTCTAGATTGCTGACATTATCAGCTATACTGCCATACAAGTGAAATATTGTTCTAAAACTTCCAATTAAATAATTTCCAGCCTTCACCAACCTTTTTATACAATCATATACCACATTATAATTAAAAATTAACCGTCAGAAAACATATATATCTGTTGTTGTAAGTTGTTCAGTCATACACGAGAAATATTATGCTATAACTTTCAAGTGATACATATTCAGCATTTGGCAACAGTTTTAATTGTTCATTACCATCTCTACATGAAAATTAACAATCGGAAAACGTCTATGTTGCTGTTACTGTAATCTGTATAGTCATACGCGCAAAATATGATCTTATTACATATATCTGATCAATATTCAACATTTGTCAAAGTTTTTAGTCCTTCATTACCCCCTATTGAAAACTAGCCGTCAGAACATATCTAGATTGCTGACAATATCAGCTATACTGTCTTACAAGCAAAATATTATTCTATAACTTCCAACTAATTGATTTTGAGCCTTCACCAACGTTTTTAAAGGATATATACCACACTATAACTAAGAATTAACCGTCAGAAAACATATATTGCTGTTAATGTAAGTTCTACAACCATACACGCGAAATATTATGCTATGCCTTTCAACTGATAGATATTCAACATTTGGCAACGGTTCTAATAATTCATTACCACCCATACATAAAAGCTACCCGTCAGAAAACAGCTATGTTTGTGTTATTGTAAGCTGTACTGTCATATACGCAAAATAGTTATGTAATTACTTTTATGTGATCAATATTCAGCATTCAGGAAAAAAATGTAGTCCTTCATTACCCCCTATTGAAAACTAACCGTCAGAAAATGTCTAGATTGCTGATATTATCAGCTATACTGTCATACAAGTGAAATTTTATTCTATAACTTCCAATTAATAATTTTTTATAGATTGCTGTTATAGTAATTTGTACAGTTATACACACAAAATATTATGCTACGACTTTCCACTTATCGATATTCAGCATTTAGCAACGGTTTTAATTGTTGATTACCGATATAGAATTAAATCTAACCGTAAGAAAACGTCTAGATTGCTGACATTATCAACTGTACTGTCATACAAGTGAAATATTATTCTATAACTTCCAATTAATTAATTTTGAACCTTCACCAACGTTTTTAAAGGATATATACCACACTATAACTAAAAAGTAACCGTCAGAAAACATATATTGCTGTTATATTAAGTTGTATAGCCATACACGCGAAATATTATGCTGCGACTTTCCACTTATCGATATTCAGCATTAAGCAACGGTTTTAATTGTTCATTTCCGATATAGAATTAAATCTAACCTTCACAGAACGTCTTGATTGCTGATATTATTAACTATACTGTCAAACAAACGAAATATTATTGAATAACTTCTAATCAATTTATTTTCTCCCTTTAACAACGTTTTTATAGGATATATACCACACTTTAATTAAAAATTAATAGTCAGAAAGCATATATTGCTGTTATTATAAGTTGTACAGTCATATACGCGAAATATTTTGTTATTACTTTCCACTGATTGATATTCAGCATTTGGCAACGGTTTTAATTGTTCATTACCACCTATACATGAAAATTAACCCTCAGAAAACGTCTATGTTGCTGTTATTGTAATTTGTACTGTCATACACGCAAAATGTGATTTTATTACTTTTATTTTTATTTGATCAATATATTATATACCAAGTTATAGTCCTTTTCTTATTTATTGAAAACTAGCTGTCGGAAAATGTCTAGTTTGCTGATATTATCAGTAATACCGTGATACAAGCGAAATATTATGCTATAACTTTCAACTGGTCGATATTTGGCAACGGTAACCGTAAGAAAACGTCTAGATTGCTGACATTATCATCTGTAGTGTCATGTCATACAAGCGAAATATTATGCTATAACTTCCAATTAATTGATTTTTAGTCTTCACCAACGTTTTGAAAATATATATACCACACTATAATTAAAAATTAACCGTCAGAAACATATATTGCTGTTATTGTAAGTTGTATAACCATACACGCGAAATACTATGCTGACTCCAAACTGATCGATATTCAGCATTTGGCAACGGTTTTAATTGTTCAGTACCACCTATACATGAAAGTTAAACCTCAGAAAACGTCTACGTTGCTTTTTGGTAAGCTATATTTTCATAAAAGCCAATTATTGTATTATCACTTTTAACTTATTAATATTGAGTATTTGGCAACGTTTTTAATTGTTGATTACCCATATAGAATTAAATCAAACCTTCAGAAAACGTTTTGATTGCTGATTTTATTAACTATACTGTCATACATGCGAACGATTATGCTATAGCTTCCAATTAATTGGTTTTCCGCCTTCACCAACGTTTTTAAAGAATATATACCACACTATAACTAAAAATTAACCGTCAGAAAACATGTATTGCTGTTATTGCAAGTTGTTCAATCATACACGCGAAACATTTTACCATGACTCAACTGATAGATATTCAGCATTTCGGTTTTTGTTGATTACCGATATAGAATTAAATCTAACCTTCACAGAACGTCTTGATTGATAATAATATTATTAACTATACTGTCATACAAGCGAAATGTTATTGTAACATTTTTAATCAATTGATTTTCAGCCTTTAGCAACGTTTATATAGGATATATAGCACATTAATTAAAAATTAATAGCCAGAAAGCATATATTGCTGTTACTATAAGTTGTACCGTCATACACGCGAAATATTATGCTATAACTTTCAACTGATAGATATTCTACATTTGGCAACGTTTTAATAATTCATTAACACCCACACATAAAAATTACCCGTCTGTATTGCACACAGGCTGCTTGAATTATTGCTTACCCATCCTAGTTTTGAGTCCATTCCATGCCACCTTAGCTTTAACACTCCTAAATTTTCTCTCGACTTTGTTCTTTAATTCCAGTTTGGCAATCCTAGCAACACTTCTAAATTCCTTTTCTTTCTCACGATATACATCCTTCTTTCTCTGCAGAAATGCAAATTAATTTTGATTCAGGTACACTTTAAGGTCCTTCGTTATCCAGGCCTTGTTGTTCGGGTACAAGCACACTGTCATTGATAAATGACTTCACAGAATTTGACAGACGACAGAGTCCGCAAGTTCAGAGGGGTCAAAGAAGCTGTCCATAAAAATATCCCACTCTGTTCCTTCAAAACAATCAAGTATCTCCTTCATGCTTCACATGTCCAGAGTTAATAAACACGAGTTCAAGGTTTTTGAGTCTTCAAATTTTGTCTGTACTTCGGCAACAAATGCACAGCGTTATGATTAGAGCGGCCATGTGGTGTACAGAATAAAAACACATCCACAGTATCCTTGATCCTCAACTACACTTTCAACACATCCTTAGTATCCATAATCCTCAAACATAGAGAATATAAATACATATTTTGAGTTCAAAATACTAAACCACACAGAGTATCAATACATCAACAGTGTCCTTGATCATCAACCACACAGCGTGTCCAACACCAACACATCTGCAGTGTTTACAATACTAAACCACACAGTGTCAACACCGCCCAGTTTCCACGATCCGGAATCACACAGTCGTAACATATATACATCATCAACCACAGAGTATTGACACATCCACCTTGTCCATGATCTTCAATCACCCAGAGTACCTACATATCCACAGTGTCCTTCGTGATTAACCAGAGTGAGTAGCTATACATCGAAGTACCTTGACCCTCAACAACACAGTTTTCATCATATCCGCCGTGTCCCTGATCATCAATCACTCAGAATATCAACACATCCACGGTGTCCTTGATCCTCTACTGTTACAGTGTGAGAATCTAGCAGAGCCTGGAATATGGTAGTAAAAATCCTCCCATACTGAGCCGCACACGTCTTTGAGACTTTGTTTTCATTCAATGAAAGCCTGAAGCTGTGTCTGCGTTCATGCTTCAGGTGTCCAAAGTTGAGAAACACGAGTTCTAGGCGTGTGTTGTGCATATGTTGTGTATTTGTTGAGCGTACTTTCTGTATGTATAGGATGTGTCGTGCGCGCATTGTACATGTGTTGTGCGTGTGTTGGATGTGTGTTGTGCGTCTGTTGTGCATCTGTTGTGAGTCTCTTGTGCGCCTCTTTTCCGTCTCGTGGGCCTATGTTTGTGCGTCCGTTGTACTAGTATTGTGCGTTTGTTGTGCATGTGTTGGGTTTCTGTTCCGGCATAAGGTGGATATATGTTCTGCATATGTTGTGCATGTGTTTGTTATGCATGTGTTATAACGTGTTGTACATGTGTTGTGCTCCTGTTGTGCATCTGTTGTGCGTCTTTTGTGCGCCTCTTTTCCGTCTCTTGGGCCTCTGTTGTGCGTCTGTTTTGCGTGTGTTGTGCGTCTGTTGTGCCATATGTTGGGGTGTATTGTGCGTCTTTTGTGTTTGTGTAGGTGTGTGTTGAGCGGCTGTTAGCTGTCTGTTTTGCGTTTGTTGTGCATATGTTGTGCGTGCGTTGTGCTTGTGTTGGCCGCGTGTGTGTTGCATGTATTTATACGTGTTGGGCTTGTGTTGTGCTTCTATTATGCCACTGTATTTCCCCTGTTGTGCGTCTGTCGTGCGTGTGTTGTGCGTGTTGTGCGTGTGTTGTGCGTGTGTTGTGTGTGTTGTGCATGTTGTGCGTGTGTTGTGCATATGTTGTATTTGTTGAGCGTATTTCTGTATGTATAGGATGTGTTGTGCGCGCATTGTGCATCTGTTGTGCGTGTGTTAGATGTGTGTTGTGCGACTGTTGTGCATCTGTTGTGAGTCTCTTGTGCGCCTCTTTTCCGTCTCGTGGGCCTCTGTTTGTGCATTTGTTGTGCATATGTTGGGTTTCTGTTCCGGCATACATTGGATATAAGTTTTGCATATGTTGTGCATGTGTTTGTTATGCGTGTTATTACGTGTTGTGCGTGTGTTCTGCTCCTGTTGTGCATATGTTGTGCGTCTCTTGTGCGCCTCTTTTGCGTCTCTTGGGCCTCTGTTGTGCGTCTGTTTTGTGTGTGTTGTGCGTGTGTGGGCATCCGTTGTGGATCTGTTGTGCAACGGTTGTGCGACACTTGTGCGACTGTTGTGCGACTGTTGTGCGACTGTTGTGCGACTCTTGTCCGATTGTTGTGGGACTGTTGTGGGACTGTTGTGGGACTGTGGTGCGTCTGTTGTGCATGTTTTGTGCATCAGTTGTTTTTCTTTTGTGCGTCTGTTCAGTGTCTATTGAGCGTCTCTTGGTGCGTCTGTTGCGCATGTTTTATGCATCAGTTGTGCGTCTGTTGTGCGTCTCTTGTGCGTCTGTTGTGGGACTGTAGTGCGTCTGTTGTGCATGTTTTGTTCATCAGTTCTTTGTCTTTTGTGCGTCTGTTCAGTGTCTGTTGAGCGTCTCTCGGTGCGTCTGTTGTGCATGTTTTGTGCATCAGTTGTGCGTCTGTTCTGCGTCTGTTGTGCTATATGTTGTGCCATATGTTGTGGAGTATTGTGCGTCTTTTGTGTTTGTGTAGGTGTGTGTTGAGCGGCTGTTAGCTGTCTTTTTTGCGTCTGTTATGCATATTTTGTGCGTATGTTGTGCCTGTGTAGTGCGTGTGTTCGCCACGTGTGTTGTGCGTGTATTTGTACGTGTTGGGCTTGCGTTGTGCTTATATTATGCCACTGTATCTCCACTGTTGTGCGTCTGTCGTGGGTGTGTTGTGTATGTGTTGTGCGAGTGTTATACGACACCTGTTAGGTGTCTGTTGTGCGTTTGTTGTGCATAAGTTGGGATTCTATTCGGTGTATGTTGGATATGTTCTGAATCTGTTGTGCGTGTGTTGCTCGTATTGTTGGGCGTGTTGGGCATGTGTTTGGGCGTGTGTTTTGTTCATGTGTTTGTATACGTGTTGGGCTGGTGTTAGTATTCTTCTGTGCGACCTTAAATCCACTGTTGTGCGTGTGTTGTGCATGTGTTGTGCGTGTGTTGTGCATATTTTGTGCGTGTTGTTCGTGTGTTGTGCATATGTTATGTATTTGTTGAGCGTACATTCTGTATGTATAGGATGTGTCGTGCGCGCATTGTACATGAGTTGTGCGTGTGTTGGATGTGTGTTGTGCTCCTGTTGTGCATCTGTTGTGCGTTTCTTGTGCGCCTGTTTTCCGTCTCTTGGGCCTCTGTTGTGCGTCTGTCTTGCGTGTGTTGTGCGTGTGTGGGCATCCGTTGTAGATCTGTTGTGCGACTGTTGTCCGATTGTTGTGCGTCTGTTGTGCCATTTGTTGTGCCATATGTTGGGGTGTATTGTGCGTCTTTTGTGTTTGTGTAGGTGTGTTGAGCGGCTGTTAGCTGTCTGTTTTGCGTCTGTTATGCATATGTTGTGCGTATGTTGTGCGTGTGTAATGCGTGTGTTGGCCGCGTGTGTTGTGCGTGTATTTGTACGTGTTGGGCTTGCGTTGTGCTTATATTATGCCACTCTATCTCCACTGTTGAGCGTCTGTCGTGGGTGTGTTGTGTATGTGTTGTGCGAGTCTTATACGACACCTGTTAGGTGTCTGTTGTGCGTTTGTTGTGCATGTGTTGGGTTTCTGTTCCGGCATACGTTGGATATATGTTCTGCATATGTTGTGCATGTGTTTGTTATGCATGTGTTATTACATGTGTTGTGCGTGTGTTGTTCTCTTGTTGTGCATCTGTTGTGCGTCTCTTGTGCGCCTGTTTTCCGTCTCTTGGGCCTCTGTTGTGCGTCTGTTTTGCGTGTGTTGTGCGTGTGTGGGCATCCGTTGTAGATCTGTTGTGCGACTGTTGTCCGATTATTGTGCCATATGTTGTATCATATGTTGGGGTGTATTGTGCGTCTTTTGTGTTTGTCTGTTTTAAATCTGTTGTGCATATGTTGTGCGTATGTTGTGCGTGCGTAGTGCGTGTGTTGGCCGCGTGTGTTGTGCGTGTATTTGTACGTTTTGGGCTTGTGTTGTGCTTCTGTTATGCCACTGTATTTCCACTGTTGTGCGTCTGTCGTGCGTGTTGTCCGTGTGTTGTGCGTGTGTTGTGCGTGTGTTGTGCCTGTTGTGCGTGTGTTGTGCATATGTTGTGTATTTGTTGAGCGTATTTTCTGTATGTATAGGATGTGTCGTGCGCGCATTGTGCATCTGTTGTGCATGTATTGGATGTGTGTTGTGCGACTGTTGTGCATCTGTTGTGAGTCTTGTGCGCCTCTTTTCCGTCTCGTGGGCCTCTGTGCGTTTGTTGTGCATGTGTTGGGTTTCTGTTCCAGCATACGTTGGATATAAGTTTTGCATATGTTGTGCATGTTTGTTATGCATGTTTTATTACGTGTTGTGCGTGTGTTCTGCTCCTGTTGTGCATCTGTTGTGCGTCTCTTGTGCGCCTCTTTTGCGTCTCTTGGGCCTCTGTTGTGCGTCTGTTTTTTGTGTGTTGTGCGTGTGTGGGCATCCGTTGTGGATCTGTTGTGCAACTGTTGTGCGACTGTTGTGCGACTGTTGTGCGGCTGTTGGGCGACTGTTGTGCGACTGTGGTGCGACTGTTGTGCGACTGTTGTGCGATTGTTGTGGGACTGTTGTGGGACTGCTTGCGTCTATTGTGCATGTTTTGTGCATCAGTTGTTTCTTTTGTGCGTCTGTTCAGTCTATTGAGCTTCTCTTGGTGCGTCTGTTGCGCATGTTTTGTGCATCATTTGTGCGTCTGTTGTGCGTCTGTTGTGGGACTGTGGTGCTTGTGTTGTGCATGTTTTGTGCATCAGTTCTTTGTCTTTTGTGCGTCTGTTCAATGTCTGTTGAGCGTCTCTCGGTGCGTCTGTTGTGCATGTTTTGTGCATCAGTTGTGCGTCTATTCTGCGTCTGTTGTGCCATATGTTGTGCCATATGTTGGGGAGTATTGTGCGTCTTTTGTGTTTGTGTAGGTGTGTTTTGAGCGGCTGTTAGCTGTCTTTTTTGCGTCTGTTATGCATATTTTGTGCGTATGTTGTGCGTGATTAGTGCGTGTGTTGGCCGCGTGTGTTGTGCGTGTATTTGTACGTGTTGGGCTTGCGTTGTGCTTATATTATGCCACTGTATCTCCACTGTTGTGCGTCTGTCGTGGGTGTGTTGTGTATGTGTTGTGCGAGTGTTATACACCTGTTAGGTGTCTGTTGTGCTTTTGTTGTGCATATGTTGGGATTCTATTCGGTGTATGTTGGATATGTTCTGCATCTGTTGTGCGTGTGTTGCTCGTATTGTTGGGTGTGTTGGGCGTGTGTTTGGGCGTGTGTTTTGTTCATGTGTTTGTATACGTGTTGGGCTGGTGTTATTATTCTTCTGTGCGACCTTAAATCCACTGTTGTGCGTGTGTTGTACATGTGTTGTGCGTGTGTTGTGCATATTTTGTGCGTGTTGTTCGTGTGTTGTGCATATGTTGTGTATTTGTTGAGCGTACATTCTGTATGTATAGGATGTGTCGTGCGCGCATTGTACATGTTGTGCGTGTGTTGGATGAGTGTTGTGCTCCTGTTGTGCATCTGTTGTGCGTCTCTTGTGCGCCACTTTTCCTTCTCTTGGGCCTCTGTTGTGCGTCTGTTTTGCGTGTGTTGTGCGTGTGTGGGCATCCGTTGTAGATCTGTTGTGCGACTGTTGTCCGATTGTTGTGCGTCTGTTGTGCCATATGTTGGGGTGTATTGTGCGTCTTTTGTGTTTGTGTAGGTGTGTTGAGCGGCTGTTAGCTGTCTGTTTTGCGTCTGTTGTGCATATGTTGTGCGTATGTTGTGCGTGCGTAGTGCGTATGTTGGCCGCGTGTGTTGTGCGTTTATTTGTACGTGTTGGGCTTGTGTTGTGTTTTTGTTATGCCACTGTATTTCCACTGTTGTGCGTCTGTCGTGCGTGTGTTGTGCGTGTGTTGTGCGTGTGTTGTGCATATGTTGTGTATTTGTTGAGCGCATTTTCTGTATGTATAGGATGTGTTCTGCGCGCATTGTGCATCTGTTGTGCGTGTATTGGATTTGTGTTGTGCGACTGTTGTGCATCTGTTGTGAGTCTCTTGTGCGCCTCTTTTCCGTCTCTTGGGCCTCTGTTTGTGCGTTTGTTGTGCATGTGTTGGGTTTCTGTTCCGGCATACGTTGGATATGTTTTGCATATGTTGTGCATGTGTTTGTTATGCATGTGTTATTACATATGTTGTGCGTGTGTTCTGCTCCTGTTGTGCATCTGTTGTGCGTGTCTTGTGCGCCTCTTTTGCGTCTCTTGGGCCTCTGTTGTGCGTCTGTTTTGTGTGTGTTGTGCGACTGTTGTGCGACTGATATGCGATTTTTGTGGGACTGTTGTCGGACTGTGGTGCGTCTGTTGTGCATATTTTGTGATCAGTTGTTTGTCTTTTGTGCGTTTGCTCAGTGTCTGTTGAGCATCTCATGGTGCGTCTGTTGTGCATGTTTGGTGCATCAGTTGTGCGTCTGTTGTGCGTCTTTTGTGCGTCTGTTGTGCCATATGTTGTGCCATATGTTGGGGTTTATTGTGCGTCTTTTGTGTTTGTGTGTGGAGCGGTTGTTAGCTGTCTGTTTTGCGTCTGTTGTGCATATGTTGTGCGTATATTATGCGTGTGTAGTGCGTGTTGGCCGCTTGTGTTGTGCGTGTATTTGTATGTGTTGGGTTTGTGTTGTGCTTCTATTATGCCACTGTATTTCCACTGTTGTGCGTCTGTCGTGGGTGTGTTGTGTATGTGTTGTGCGAGTATTATAGGTCACCTGTTAGGTGCCTGTTGTGAGTTTGTTGTGCATGTGTTGGGATTCTATTCGGCGTATGTTGGATATATGTTCTGCAGATGTTGTGCATATGTTGTGCATATGTCGTGCATCTGTTGTGCGAGCTTGTGTGTGTCTTTTGCGACTTCTCTCCGTCTGTTGTGCATCTGTTGTGCGTGTGTTGCTCGTATTGTTGGGCGTGTGTCGGGCGTGCGTTTGGGCGTGTGTGTTGTGCATGTTTTGTATATACGTGTTGGGCTGGTGTTATTCTACTGTGCGACCTTAAATCCACTGTTGTGCGTGTGTTGTGCGAGTGTTATGCGTGTGTTGTGCGTGTGGTGTGCGTTTTGTGCGTGTATTGTGTACGTGTTGTGCGTGTATTGTGCATGTGTTGTGCGACTGTTGTACGTCGGTGTATATGTTATACATGTGTTGAGCGGCTGTTGGCTGTCTGTTGTTTGTTGTGCATCTGTTGTACGTATGTTGTACGTCTTGTGTGTTGTGCGTGAGTTGTGCATCTGTTGGCTTACATTGTGCTAGTGTTCTTCGTCTATTGTAAGTACGTCTGTTGTACTTCTGTTGAGCGTGGGTTGGGCGTGCTTTGTGCGTGTTTGTGGTGCGTGTGTTGTATATGTGTTGGGCATCTGTTGTTCGTCTGTTGTGCTATGTCTGCTTCTTTTGTGTATATGTTAGGGTGTTTTGTACTTCTTTGTATACGTGTTGGACTTGTGTTGTGCTTCTATAGTGCAACTGAACTTCCACTCTTGTGCGTGTATTGTGCGTGTGTTGAGCAACTTTTCTCCGTCTGTTGTCCGTCTGTTGAATGTATATTGCGCATCTGTTGTGCGTCTGTTGTGCATGTGTTTTGGTTTTGTTATAAATGGGTTTTGCGTGTGTATTGTGCATCTGCCGTGCGTGGGCGAGTGTTTTGTGACTCTTGTCCGTCTCTTGGGCCTCGTAGTGCGACTGTTGTGGGACTGTTGTGGGACTGTTTTGCGTCTGTTGGCATGTTTTGTGCGTCTATTGTCCCATATGTTTGGGTGTGTGCCGTCTTTTGTGTATGTGTTCGATGTGTTGAGCGGATGTTAGCTGTCTGTTTTACGTCTGATGTGCGTGTGTTGTATACGTGTTGGGCTTGTGTTGTGCTTCTATTTTACATCCACTATTGTGCGTCTGTTGCGCTTCTGTCGTACGAGTATTGCGCATCTGTTCAGCTTATATTTGGATATGTTATGTGTTTTCATGATTTTGTTGTGTTGTGCGCCTGTTGTGCATCTGTCGTGCGTGTGTTGGTGTGTATTGTGCGATTGTTCTACGTCTGTTCTGCTTCTGTTGTGTTGGGTGTTGTGCAACTTTCTATGTTCTGCATGTTTTGCATGCGTTTGTTATACATGTGTTATACATGTTCGTGTTGTGCGCCTGTTGAGTTGTGTTGGGCTTGTACTGTCTTGGACTTTTGTACTTCTGTTGTGCGAGTGTTATTCATATATTGTTGTTGGACTGTGTATTTGTTCAGCGTCATTTCCGTTTGTTGTGCAGGCGTTGTGAATGTGTTATGCGTGTTAGGTGTGTTGCGCGTCTGTTTATCTGTTCTGCGTCTCATGTGCGCCTCTTGGGTGTCCCTTAGTCCTCTGTTTTGCGTCTCTTGGGTACGTATTGTGCGTCTGTTGCGCGTCTGTTGAGCAATATGTTAGGGTGTGTTATGCTTCTTTTATGCGTGTGTCGTGTTGGACGTGTTGGGCGTGTGTTGTGCGTGTGTTTGTAAACATGTTGGTCTTATATTGTGGTTCTATTGTGCATCTGTTGTGGGACAGTTGTGATGCGTCTGTTGTGCGCGTGCTGTGCATCTGTTGGGCGTCTGTTGTGGATGTTTTTGTATTTTAGAGCATATTTTCTGTTGTGCAAGTGTTCAGCACTGTGCGTATGATGTGCATGTGTTGTGTATGCTTTGTGCATCTGTTAGTTGTCATCTGTGCGTCTGTGTTGTGCATGTGTTCTGCGTGTGTTGTGCGACTTTTATCCGTCTGCTGTGCGTGAGTTGTAAACGCGTTGAGTTTGTGTTGTTCTTCTATTATGCAACTGTACTTCCACTGTTGTGCGTCTTATGCTATGACTTTCAATTCATTGATTTTCAGCAATTAGTTTCGTTTTTAAAGGATAACTACCATACTATAACCAAAAATTAAACGTCAGAAAACATTTATTACTGTTATTGTAAGTTGTACAGTCATAAACGCGAAATATTGTTATTACATCAAACTAATGATATTCATCATTTGGCAACGGTTTTAATTATTCATTACCACCTATACATGAAAATTAACCATCAGAAAACGTCAATGTTGCTGTAATTTTAATCTGTACTGTTATACATGCAAAATATGTTATTACTTTTATTAGAACAATATTCAGCATTTCGCAAAGTTTTTTGAAATCTAGCCGTCAGAAAATGTCTAGATTGCTGATATTATCAGCTGTACTGTCATACAAGCGAAATATTATGCTATAACTTTCAATTAATTGATTTTTAGCCTTCACCAACGTTTTTATAGGATTATATACTACATTATAATTAAAAATTAACCGTCACAAAAAATATATTGCTGTTATTGTAAGTTGTACAACCATACACGCGAAATATTATGCTGCGACTTTCCACTTATCGATATTCAGCATTAAGCAACGGTTTTAATTGTTCATTACCGATATAGAATTAAATCTAACCACACAATGTCTTGATTGCTGATATTATTAACTATACTATCAAACAAACGAAATATTATTGTAAAACTTCTAATCAATTGATTTTCAGCCTTTAGCAACGTTTATATACCACACTTTAATTTAAAAAAATTAGTCAGAAAGCATATATTGCTGTTATTGTCAGTTGTACAGTCATATACGCGAAATATTTTGTTATTACTTTCCACTGATTGATATTCAGCATTTGGCAACGGTTTGAATTGTTCATTACCACCTATACATGAAAATTAACCCTCAGAAAACGCTCGTGTTTCTGTTATTGTAATTTGTAGTCATACGCGCAAAATTTGATGTTATTAATTTTATTAGATCAATAATCAGCATTTGGCAAAGTTTTTAAAGTACTTCATTACCCCCTACTGAAAACTATTCATCAGAAAATGTCTAGATTGCTGATATTATCAGTTATACTGTCATACAAGCGAAATATTATGCTATAACTTCGAATTAATTGATTTTCAGCCTTCACCAACCTTTTTATAGAATTATAAACCACATTATAATAAAAAAATTAACCGTCAGAAAACATATATCTAATACGGTAAGTTGTTCAATCATACACGAGAAATATTATGCTATAACTTTCAAGTGATACATATTCAGTATTTGGCAACGTTTTTAATTGTTGATTACCCATATAGAATTAAATCTATCCTTCAGAAAACGTCTTGATTGCTACTATTATAAACGATACTGTCATAGAAGTGAAATATTATTGTATAACTTCTAATCAATTGATTTTCAGCCTTTAGCAACGTTTCTATAGGATATATACCACACTTTAATTAAAAATTAACAGTCAGAAAGCATATATTGCTGTTATTGTAAGTTGTACAGTCATATACACGAAATATTTTGTTATTATTTTCCACTGATTAATATTCAGCATTTGGCAACGGTTTTAATTGTTCATTATCACCCTTACATGAAAATTAACCGTCACAAAACGTATATTTTGCTGTTTTTGTAATCTGTACTGTCATACACGCAAAATATTATGTTATTACTTTTATTAGAACAATATTCAGCATTTGGCAAAATCTTTAGTCCATTACCCCTTATTAAAAAGTATTCGTCCGAATATGTCTAGATTGCTGACACTATCAGCTATACCGTCTTACAAGCGAAATATTATTCTATAATTTCCAATTAATTGATTTTGAACCTTCACCAACGTTTTTAAAGGATATATACCACACTATAATTAAAAATTAACCGTCAGAAACATATATTGCTGTTATTGCAAGTTGTATAACCATACATGCGAAATATTATGCTGACTTCAAACTCATCGATATTCAGCATTTGGCAACGGCTTTAATTGTTCAGTACCACCTATACATGAAAATTAAACCTCAGAAAACGTCTATGTTGTTTTATTGTAAGCTATATTGTCATACAAGCCAATTATTGTATTATCACTTTTAACTTATTGATATTGAGTATTTGGCAACGTTTTTAATTGTTGATTACCCATATAGAATTAAATCAAACCTTCAGAAAACGTCTTGATTGCTGATTTTATTAACTATACTGTCATACATGCGAAATATTATGATATAGCTTCCAATTAATTGATTTTCCGCCTTCACCAAAGTTTTTAAAGAATATATACCACACTATAACTAAAAATTAACCGTCAGAAAACATATAGTGCTGTTATTGTAAGTTGTTCAATCATTCACGCGAAATATTTTACCATGACTCAACTGATAGAAATTCAGCATTTCGAAATAGAATTAAATCTAACCTTCACAGAACGTCTTGATTGCTAATATTATTAATTATACTGTCATACAAGCGAAAAGTTATTGTAACATTTTTAATCAATTGATTTTCAGCCTTTAGCAACGTTTATATAGGATATATAACACACTAATTAAAAATTAATAGTCAGAAAGCATATATTGCTGTTACTATAAGTTGTACCGTCATACACGCGAAATATTTTACCATGACTCAACTGATAGATATTCAGCATTTCGAAATAGAATTAAATCTAACCTTCACAGAACGTCTTGATTGCTAATATTATTAACTATACCGTCATACAAGCGAAATATTATGCTATAACTTTCAACTGATAGATATTCTACATTTGGCAACGTTTTAATAATTAATTACCAACCATACATAAACAGTACCCGTCTGTATTGCACACAGGCTGCTTGAATTGTTGCTTACACATCCTAGTTTTGAGTCCATTCCATGTAACCTTAGCTTTAGCACTCCAAAATTTTCCCTCGATTTTGTTCTTGAATTCCAGTTTGTCAATCCTAGCAACTCTTCTAAATTCCTTTTCTTTCTCACGATATGCATCCTTCTTTCTCTGCAGAAATGCAAATTTATTTTGATTCAGGTACACTTTAAGGTCCTTCGTTATCCAGGCCTTGTTGTTCGGGTACAAGCGCACTGTCATTGATAAATGACTTCACAGAATTTGACAGACGACAGAGTCCGCAAGTTCAGAGGGGTCAAAGAAGCTGTCCATAAAAACATCCCACTCTGTTCTTTCAAAACAACCACGTATCTCCTTCATGCTTCACATGTCCAGAGTTAATAAACACGAGTTCAAGGTTTTTTAGTCTTCAAATTTTGTCTGTACTTCGGCAACAAATGCACAGAGTTATGATTAGAGCGGCCATGTGGTGTACAGAATAAAAACACATCCACAGTATTCTTGATACTCAACAACACTTTCAACACATCCTTAATATCCATAATCCTCAAACATAGAGAATATAAATACATATTTTGTGTTCAAAATACTAAACCACACAGAGTATCAATACATCAACAGTGTCCTTGATCATCAACCACACAGCGTGTCCAACACCAACACATCTGCAGTGTTTACAATATTAAACCACACAGTGTCAACACCGCCCAGTTTCCACGATCCGGAATCACACAGTCGTAACATATATACAGCATCATTGATCATCAACCACAGAGTATTGACACATCCACCTTGTCCATGATCTTCAATCACCCAGAGTATAAATACATCTACACAATAATATACAACACAGAGTGCCAACACATACATAGTGTCCATGATCCTCAACCTCAGTGACAACACATCCACAATGGTCATGGTCATCAACCACACAGAGTGCCTACATATCCACAGTAATCTTGACTCTTAACCACATAACTTTCTTCACATCCGCCGTGTCCTTGATCATCAATCATACAGTGTACCAACACATCCACAGTGCCCTCGATCCTCTATCCCACAGTGGCTAACACATCTGCAATGTATTTGAACATCAGTCGCATAGTATTGGTCACACCCGCGGTGTTATTGATCATCAATCTAATTGAGTGATATGCATCCACAGTGTCCACGATCGGAAACCAGAGTACCAACACATTGTGTCCTTGATAATCAACCACACAGAGTACCAACACACACACACAGTGTCCTTGATCCTCAACTACACAGTTTCAACAAATCCAGTCTCGATGATCCTCAACCAGACTGGGTATTAACACATCCATAATATCCATAATCCTCCAACGTAGAGAAAAGCAATACATATGTTGTGTTCACAATATTAAACCATACAGATTATCAATACATCAAGAGTGTCCTTGATTATCAACCACACAGCGTGTCCAACACCAAACCATTTGCAGTGTATACAATACCAAACCACATAGTGTAAACACAGTTTCCACGATCCTGAATCACAGTCTTAACATATACAAAGCATCATTGATCATCAACCAGAGAGTATTGACACATCCACCCTGTTCATGATCTTCAATCACACACAGTATAAATACATCTGGAGTTTTCACAATAATATAAACAAAAGTGCCAACACATACAGTGTCCATGATTCTAAACCTTAGTGACAAAACATCCACAATGAACATGATCCTCAGTCAACAGTGTCCAACACATCCACAGTATCCATGATCATCAAATACAGTGTCTAACACGTTTACACTGTCCATGATCTGAAGTTTTCACAATACTAAACCACGCACAGTATCAACACATCAATAGTCTGTGAATTTCACCCACTCAGAGTACCAATATATCCACAGCATCCTTGATCATCAACTCAGAGTATGAACTCACACACATCTGCACTGTTTACAATACTAAACCACACAGTGTAAACACACCCCAGTTTCCACGATCCGGAATCACAGTCAACATATACACAGCATCTTTGATCATCAACCACAGAGTATTGACACATCCACCCGGTCCATGATCCTTGATCATCAACTCAGAATATGAACTCATCAACAATGTCCATGATCTTCAACCACACAAAGTATAAAACTCCACAGTGTGCTTGTTCCTCAACCATACAATATCAACACATCCAATCTCTGCGATCCTCAACCACCACATCCAGTGTCCATGATCGTAAAAACATCCATAGAATCCAAGTTCTTCAATGACGCAGAGTGTCAACACAACAGAAATATCCATGATCATCAACTGCACAGTGCCCAACACATACACAGTGTTTATAATCCTCAACCACACAGAGTATCAGCATTTTTCGATAATCAATCACACAGTGTACATCATATCCGCAGTGTCCTTGATGATCAACAAAACAGAGTCCATCAACCGCAGGGAGTACAAATACATCCACAATGTCCATGGTAATCAGTCACTCAGGGTATGTACACATCCACAGATTCCTTAAACATCAATCACACAGTGTCCAACACATTCGCCGTGTTCTTGTTTATTAACCACACAGAGTACCAACACATTCACACTCAATCAGACAGGATATTAATATATCCATAGTGTCAACGATAATCAACCACACAGTGTACAGACACATCCACTATCTCCATGGTCATCAACCACACAGAGTACCAACATATCCACAGTCCTTCGTGATTAACCAGAGTGAGTACCTATACATCGAAGTACCTTGACCCTCAACAACACAGTTTTCATCATATCCGCCGTGTCCTTGATCATCAATCACTCAGAATATCAACACATCCACGGTGTCCTTGATCCTCTACTGTTAAAGTGTGAGAATCTAGCAGAGCCTGGAATATGGTAGTAAAAATCCTCTCCTACTGAGCCGCACACTTCTTTGAGACTTTGTTTTCATTCAATGAAAGCCTGAAGATGTGTCTGCGTTCAATCTGGAAACGTTTTCACAACCGCATCCTCAGAGAGTTCAATGTGTTCTGGTACAACAGTTTGACACAGAGATGTACATTGACCACGACAATCTTTAACATCAAATCGAGCATAAAAACGGTTAAGTTCATTTGCTGCAGTAACAGAATCACCAGTACGGCACACAGGCTGCTTGAATTGTTGCTTACCCATCCTAGTTTTGAGTACATTCCATGCCTCCTTAGTATTAGCACTCCTAAATTTTTCCTCGATTTTGTTCTTGCATTCATGTTTGGCAATCCTAGCAACTCTTCTTAATTCCTTTTCTTTCTCACGATATGCATCCTTATTTCCCTGCAGAAATGCAAATTTCTTTTGAAAAAGGTACACTTTAAGGTCCTTCCTTATCCAGGGCTTGTTGTCCGGGTACAAGCGAGCTGTCCTGGTATTGATAACCGACTCTTCACAGAATTTGACATAAGACGACATAGTGTCCGCAAGTTCAGAGGGCTCAAAGCAGCTGTCCATAAAAAAACATCCCTCTCTGTTCCTTCAAAACAGCCACGTAACTCCATGCTTCAGGTGTCCAAAGTTGAGAAACACGAGTTCTAGGTTTTTTTTCTTCAAATTATGTCTGTACTTCGGCAACAAATGCACAGCGTTATGTTTAGAGCGGCCAAGTGGTATACAGAATACCAACACATCCACAGTATCCTTGATCCTCAACTACACTATCAACACATCCAGTCTCCATGATCGTCAACCAGACTTGGAATTAACACATCCTTAATATCCAAAATCCTCAAACAGAATATAAATACATATTTTGTGTTCACAATAATAAACCACACATAGTATCAATACTTCAACAGTGTACTTGATCATCAACCACACAGCGTGTCCAACACCAACACATCTGCAGTGTTTACAATACTAAACCACACTGTCAACACCGCCCAGTTTCCACGATCCGGAATCACACAGTCGTAACATATACACAGCATCATTGATCATCAAACACACATCCACCCTGTACATGATCTTCGATCACACAGAGTATATATACACCTGGAGTTTTCACAATAATACACAACACACAATACCAACAGATACATAGTGTCCATGATCCTCAACCTCAGTGACAACACATCCACTATATATATGATCCTCAGTCAACAGTCTCCAACGCATCCACAGTATCCATGATCATCAAATGCAATGTCCAACACGTATACACTCTCCATTATCTGCAGTTTTACAATACTAAACAACGCACATTATCAATACATCAATAGAGTCTGTGATTTTCAACCACTCAGAGTACCAATACATCCACAGCATCCTTGATCATCAACTCAGAGTATGAACTCATCAACAATATCCATGATCTTTAATCACACAAAGTATAAAACTCCACAGAGTGCTTGTTCCTCAACCATACAATATCAACACATCCAATTTCTGCGATCCTCAACCACCACATCCACAGTGTCCATGATCGTAAAAACATTCATAGAATCCAAGATCTTCAATGACACAGTGTCAACACAATTGAAATGTCCATGATCATCAACTGCACAGTGCCCAACACATCCACAGTGTTTATTACCCTCAACCACAGAGAGTATCAGCATCATTTTTCGATCATCAATCTCAGTGTACATCATTTCCGCAATGTCCTTGATCATCAATAACACAGTGTCCCTCAACCGCAGGGAGTACAAATACATCCACAATGACCATGGTAATCAGTCACTCAGGGTATGTACACATTAACCACACAGTGTCCAAACACATCCACAATGTCCATGGTCTTCAACCACACAGTATCCAACACAATCGCAATGTTCTTGATCATCAACCACACAGTGTACATCACATTTGCCGTGTCCTTGTTTATCAACCACACAAAGTACCAACACATTCACATTCAAGCAGGCAGGATATTAACACATCCATACAGTCCACGATAATCAACCACACAGTGTACAGACACATCCACTATGTCCATGGTCATCAAACACTCAGACTACCTACATATCCACAGTGTCCTTCGTGATTAACCAGAGTGAGTACCTATACATCGAAGTACCTTGACCCTCAACAACACAGTTTTCATCATATCCGCCGTGTCCCTGATCATCAATCACTCAGAATATCAACACATCCACGGTGTCCTTGATCCTCTACTGTTACAGTGTGAGAATCTAGCAGAGCCTGGAATATGGTAGTAAAAATCCTCCCCGACTGAGCCGCACACGTCTTTGAGACTTTGTTTTCATTCAATGAAAGCCTGAAGCTGTGTCTGCGTTCAATCTGGAAACGTTTTCACAACCTCATCCTCAGAGAGTTTAATGTGTTCTGGTACAACAATCTAACACATAGATGTACATTGACCACGAAAATCATTAACATCAAACCGAGCATAAAAACGGTTAAGTTAATTTGCTGCAGTAACAGAATCACCAGTACGGCACACAGGCTGCTTGAATTGTTGCTTACCCATCCTAGTTTTGAGTACATTCCATGCCTCCTTAGTATTAGCACTCCTACATTTTTCCTCGATTTTGTTCTTGAATTCAAGTTTGGCAATCCTAGCAACTCTTCTAAATTCCTTTTCTTTCTTACGATATGCATTCTTATTTCCCTGCAGAAATGCAAATTTGTTTTGATTAAGGTACACTTTAAGGTCCTTCCTTATCCAGGGCTTGTTGTCCGGGTACAAGCGCGCTGTCCTAGTATTGATAACCGACTCTTCACAGAATTTGACATAAGACGACATAGTGTCCGCAAGTTCAGAGGGCTCAAAGCAGCTGTCCATAAAAAAACATCCCACTCTGTTCCTTCAAAACAGCCACGTAACTCCATGCTTCAGGTGTCCAAAGTTGAGAAACACGAGTTCTAGGTTTTTTTGTCTTCAAATTATGTCTGTACTTCGGCAACAAATGCACAGCGTTATGATTAGAGCGGCCAAGTGGTGTACAGAATACCAACACATCCACAGTATCCTTGATCCTCAACTACACTTTCAACACATCCAGTCTCCATGATCGTCAACCAGACTTGGTATTAACACATCCTTAATATCCAAAATCCTCAAACAGAGAATATAAATACATATTTTGTGTTCACAATAATAAACCACACATAGTGTCAATACATCAACAGTGTCCTTGATCATCAACCACACAGCGTGTCCAACACCAACACATCTGCAGTGTTTACAATACTAAACCACAATGTCAACACCGCACAGTTTCCACGATCCGGAATCACACAGTCGTAACATATACACAGCATCATTGATCATCAAACACACATCCACCCTGTACATGATCTTCGATCACACAGAGTATAAATACACCTGGAGTTTTCACAATAATACACAACACACAATACCAACAGATACATAGTGTCCATGATCCTCAACCTCAGTGACAACACATCCACTATATATATGATCCTCAGTCAACAGTCTCCAACACATCCACAGTATCCATGATCATCAAATACAGTGTCCAACACGTATACACTCTCCATAATCTGCAGTTTTACAATACTAAACAACGCACAGTATCAACACATCAATAGAGTCTGTGATTTTCAACCACTCAGAGTACCAATACAGCCACAGCATCCTTGATCATCAACTCAGAGTATGAACTCATCAACAATGTCCATGATCTTTAATCACACAAAGTATAACATTCCACAGAGTGCTTGTTCCTCAAACATACAATATCAACACATCCAATTTCTGCGATCCTCAACCACCACATCCACAGTGTCCATGATCGTAAACACATTCATAGAATTCAAGATCTTCAATGACACAGTGTCAACACAATTGAACTGTCCATGATCATCAACTGCACAGTGCCCAACACATCCACAGTGTTTATTACCCTCAACCACAGAGAGTATCAGCATTTTTCGATCATCAATCTCAGTGTACATCATTTCCGCAATGTCCTTGATCATCAACAACACAGTGTCCCTCAACCGCAGGGAGTACAAATACATCCACAATGACCAAGGTAATCAGTCACTCAGGGTATGTACACATCCAGTGTCCTTGAACATTAACCACACAGTGTCCAAACACATCCACAATGTCCTGGATCATCAATCACACAGTGTTCATCACATTCGCCGTGTTCTTGTCTATTAACCACACAGAGTACCAACACATTCACACTCAATCAGACAGGATATTAATATATCCATAGTGTCAACGATAATCAACCACACAGAGTACCAACATATACACAGTGTCCTTCGTGATTAACCAGAGTGAGTTGCTATACATCGAAGTACCTTGACCCTCAACAACACAGTTTTCATCATATCCGCCGTGTCCCTGATCATCAGTCACTCAGAATATCAACACATCCACGGTGTCCTTGATCTTCTACTGGTATAGTGTGGGAATCTAGCAGAGCCTGGAATATGGTACTAAAAATCCTCCCCGGCTGAGCCGCACACGTCTTTAAGACTGTTTTTCACTCAATCAAGGCCTGACGCTGTCTGCGTTCAATCTGGAAACGTTTTCACAACCTCATCCTCAGAGAGTTCAATGTGTTCTGGTACAACAATCTGACACAGAGATGTACATTGACTACGAAAATCATTATCATTAAACCGAGCATAAAAACGGTTAAGTTAATTTGCTGCAGTAACAGAATCACCAGTACGGTCCAGGGCTTGTTGTCCGGGTACAAGCGCGCTGTCCTGGTATTGATAACCGACTCTTCACAGAATTTGACATAAGACGACATAGTGTCCGCAAATTCAGAGGGCTCAAAGCAACTGTCCATAACAAAACATCCCACTCTGTTCCTTCAAAACAGTCACGTAAGTCCATGCTTCAGGTGTCCAAAGTTGAGAAACACGAGTTCTAGGTTTTTTTGTCTTCAAATTATATCTGTAGTTCGGCAACAAATGCACAGCGTTATGATTAGAGCGGCCAAGTGGTGTACAGAATACCAACACATCCACATTATCCTTGATCCTCAACTCAAGGCGTGTGTTGTGCATATGTTGTGTATTTGTTGAGCGTACTTTCTGTATGTATAGGATGTGTCGTGCGCGCATTGAACAGGTGTTGTGCGTGTGTTGGATGTGTGTTGTGCGTCTGTTGTGCATCTATTGTGAGTCTCTTGTGCGCCTCTTTCCGTCTCGTTGGCCTCTGTTTGTGCGTCCGTTGTACGAGTATTGTGCGTATGTTGTGCATGTGTTGGGTTTATGTTGCGGCATACATTGGATATAAGTTTTGCATATGTTGTGCATGTGTTTGTTATGCGTGTTATTACATGTGTTGTGCGTGTGTTCTGCTCCTGTTGTGCATCTGTTGTGCGTCTCTTGTGCGCCTCTTTTGCGTCTCTTGGGCCTCTGTTGTGCGTCTGTTTTGTGTGTGTTGTGCGTGTGTGGGCATCCGTTGTGGATCTGTTGTGCAACTGTTGTGCGACTCTTGTGCGACTCTTGTGCAACGTTTGTGCGACTGTTGTCCGATTGTTGTGGGACTGTTGTGGGACTGTGGTGCGTCTGTTGTGCATGTTTTGTGCATCAGTTGTTTGTCTTTTGTGCGTCTGTTCAGTGTCTATTGAGCGTCTCTTGGTGCGTCTGTTGCGCATGTTTTGTGCATCAGTTGTGCGTCTGTTGTGCGTCTGTTGTGGGACTGTGGTGCGTCCGTTGTGCATGTTTTGTGCATCAGTTCTTTGTCTTTTGTGCGTCTGTTCAGTGTCTGTTGAGCGTCTCTCGGTGCGTCTGTTGTGCATGTTTTGTGCATCAGTTGTGCGTCTGTTCTGCGTCTGTTGTGCTATATGTTGTGTCATATGTTGGGGAGTATTGTGCGTCTTTTGTGTTTGTGTAGGTGTGTGTTGAGCGGCTGTTAGCTGTCTTTTTTGCGTCTGTTATGCATATTTTGTGCGTATGTTGTGCGTGTGTAGTGCGTGTGTTGGCCGCGTGTGTTGTGCGTGTATTTGTACGTGTTGGGCTTGCGTTGTGCTTATATTATGCCACTCTATCTCCACTGTTGTGCGTCTGTCGTGGGTGTGTTGTGTATGTGTTGTGCGAGTGTTATACGACACCTGTTAGGTGTCTGTTTTGCGTTTGTTGTGCATGTGTTGGGTTTCTGTTCCGGCATACGTTGGATATATGTTCTGCATATGTTGTGCATGTGTTTGTTATGCATGTGTTATTACATGTGTTGTGCGTGTGTTGTGCTCTGGTTGTGCATCTGATGTGCGTCTCTTGTGCGCCTGTTTTCCGTCTCTTGGGCCTCTGTTGTGCGTCTGTTTTGCGTGTGTTGTGTGTGTGGGCATCCGTTGTAGATCTGTTGTGCGACTGTTGTCCGATTATTGTGCCATATGTTGTATAATATGTTGGGGTATTGTGCGTCTTTTGTGTTTGTCTGTTTTGCGTCTGTTGTGTATATGTTTTGTGTATGTTGTGCGTGCGTAGTGCGTGTGTTGGCCGCGTGTGTTGTGCGTGTATTTGTACGTGTTGGGCTTGTGTTGTGTTTTTGTTATGCCACTGTATTTCCACTGTCGTGCGTCTGTCGTGCGTGTGTTGTGCGTGTGTTGTGCGTGTGTTGTGCATATGTTGTGTATTTGTTGAGCGCATTTTCTGTATGTATAGGATGTGTTGTGCGCGCATTGTGCATCTGTTGTGCATGTATTGGATGTGTGTTGTGCGACTGTTGTGCATGTGTTGTGAGTCTCTTGTGCGCCTCTTTTCCGTCTCTTGGGCCTCTGTTTGTGCGTTTGTTGTGCATGTGTTGGGTTTCTGTTCCGGCATACGTTGGATATGTTTTGCATATGTTGTGCATGTGTTTGTTATGCATGTGTTATTACATATGTTGTGCGTGTGTTCTGCTCCTGTTGTGCATCTGTTGTGCGTGTCTTGTGCGCCTCTTATGCGTCTCTTGGGCCTCTGTTGTGCGTCTGTTTTGTGTGTGTTGTGCGACTGTTGTGCGACTGTTATGCGATTTTTGTGGGACTGTTGTCGGACTGTGGTGCGTCTGTTGTGCATATTTTGTGATCAGTTGTTTGTCTTTTGTGCGTCTGCTCAGTGTCTGTTGAGCATCTCATGGTGCGTCTGTTGTGCATGTTTGGTGCATCAGTTGTGCGTCTGTTGTGCGTCTTTTGTGCGTCTGTTGTGCCATATGTTGTGCTATATGTTGGGGTTTATTGTGCGTCTTTTGTGTTTGTGTATGGAGCGGTTGTTAGCTGTCTGTTTTGCGTCTTTTGTGCATATGTTGTGCGTATGTTATGCGTGTGTAGTGCGTATTGGCCGCTTGTGTTGTGCGTGTATTTGTGTGGTGGGTTTGTGTTGTGCTTCTATTATGCCACTGTATTTCCACTGTTGTGCGTCTGTCGTGGGTGTGTTGTGTATGTGTTGTGCAAGTGTTATAGGTCACCTGTTAGGTACCTGTTGTGCGTTTGTTGTGCATGTGTTGGGATTCTATTCGGCGTATGTTGGATATATGTTCTGCATATGTTGTGCATATGTTGTGCATATGTCGTGCATCTGTTGCGCGAGCTTGTGTGTATCTTGTGCGACTTCTCTCCGTCTGTTGTGCATCTGTTGTGCGTGTGTTGCTCGTATTGTTGTGTGTGTGTCGGGCTTGCGTTTGGGCGTGTGTGTTGTGCATGTGTTGTATATACGTGTTGGGCTGGTGTTATTCTACTATGCGACCTTAAATCCACTGTTGTGCGTGTGTTGTGCGAGTGTTGTGCGTGTGTTGTGCGTGTGTTGTGCGTGTGTTGTGCGTTTTGTGCGTGTATTGTGTACGTGTTGTGCGTGTATTGTGCATGTGTTGTGCGACTGTTGTGCGTCGGTGTATATGTTATACATGTGTTGAGCGTCTGTTGGCTGTCTGTTGTTTGTTGTGCATCTGTTGTACGTGTGTTGTACGTCTTGTGTGTTGTGCGTGAGTTGTGCATCTGTTGGCTTGCATTGTGCGAGTGTTCTTCGTCTATTGTACGTACGTCTGTTGTACTTCTGTTGAGCGTGGGTTGGGCGTGCTTTGGGCGTGTTTGTGGTGCGTGTGTTGTATATGTGTTGGGCATCTGTTGTTCGTCTGTTGTGCTATGTCTGCTTCTTTTGTGTATATGTTAGGGTGTTTTGTACTTCTTTGTATACGTGTTGGACTTGTGTTGTGCTTCTATAGTGCAACTGAACTTCCACTCTTGTGCGTGTATTGTGCGTGTGTTGAGCAACTTTTCTCCGTCTGTTGTCCGTCTGTTGAACGTATATTGCGCATCTGTTGTGCGTCTGTTGTGCATGTGTTTTGGTTTTGTTATAAATGTGTTGTGCGTGTGTATTGTGCATCTGCCGTGCGTGGGCGTGTGTTTTGTGCCTCTTGTCCGTCTCTTGGGCCTCGTTGTGCGACTGTTGTAGGACTGTTGTGGCACTGTTTTGCGTCTGTTGCCATGTTTTTTGCATGTTTTTTGTTTTGTGCATCTGTTTTGGGACTTTTGTGCGTCTATTGTCCCATATGTTTGGGTGTGTGCCGTCTTTTGTGTATGTGTTCGATGTGTTGAGCGGATGTTAGCTGTCTGTTTTACGTCTGATGTGCGTGTGTTGTATACGTGTTGGGCTTGTGTTGTGCTTCTATTGTACATCCACTATTGTGCGTCTGTTGCGCGTCTGTCGTACGAGTATTGCGCATCTGTTCAGCTTATATTTGGATATGTTCTGTGTTTTCATGATTTTGTTGTGTTGTTCGCCTGTTGTGCATCTGTCGTGCGTGTTTGGTGTGTATTGCGCGATTGTTCTACGTCTGTTCTGCTTCTGTTGTGCTGGGAGTTGTGCAACTTTTCTCCGTCTTTTGCACTATTGCGCATTTGTTCAGCGTATGTTTGGATATATGTTCTGCATGTTTTGCATGCGTTTGTTATACATGTGTTATACATGTTCGTGTTGTGCGCCTGTTGAGTTGTGTTGGGCTTGTACTGTCTTGGACTTTTGTACTTCTGTTGTGCGAGTGTTATTCATATATTGTTGTTGGACTGTGTATTTGTTCAGCGTCATTTCCGTTTGTTGTGCAGGCGTTGTGAATGTGTTATGCGTGTTAGGTTTGTTGCGCGTCTGTTTATCTGTTCTGCGTCTCATGTGCGCCTCTTGGGTGTCCCGTAGTCCTCTGTTTTGCGTCTCTTGGGTACGTATTGTGCGTCTGTTGCGCGTCTGTTGAGCAATATGTTAGGGTGTGTTGTGCGTCTTTTATGCGTATGTCGTGTTGGACGTGTTGGGCGTGTGTTGTGCGTGTGTTTGTAAACATGTTGGTCTTATATTGTGGTTCTATTGTGCATCTGTTGTGGGACAGTTGTGATGCGTCTGTTGTGCGCGTGCTGTGCATCTGTTGGGCGTCTGTTGTGGATGTTTTTGTATTTTTAGAGAATATTTTCTGTTGTGCGAGTGTTCAGCACTGTGCGTATGATGTGCATGTGTTGTGTATGCTTTGTGCATCTGTTGTCATCTGTGCGTCTGTGTTGTGCATTTGTTCTGCGTGTGTTGTGCGACTTTTATCCGTCTGTTGTGCGTCTTTTGTGAATGTGGTGTAGCTTGTGTTGTTGGTCGTATGATGTGCGTGAGTTGTAAACGCGTTGAGTTTGTGTTGTTCTTCTATTATGCAACTGTACTTCCACTGTTGTGCGTCTTATGCTATGACTTTCAATTCATTGATTTTCAGCAATTAGTTTCGTTTTTAAAGGATAACTACCATACTATAACCAAAAATTAAACGTCAGAAAACATTTATTACTGTTATTGTAAGTTGTACAGTCATACACGCGAAATATTGTTATTACATCAAACTAATGATATTCATTATTTGGCAACGGTTTTAATTGTTCATTACCACCTATACATGAAAATTAACCCTCAGAAAACGTCAATGTTGCTGTAATTTTAA
Organism: Escarpia spicata; assembly: GCA_963995525.1. Taxonomy (NCBI): domain Eukaryota; kingdom Metazoa; phylum Annelida; class Polychaeta; order Sabellida; family Siboglinidae; genus Escarpia; species Escarpia spicata. The sequence goes on along the minus strand of OZ023214.1, from coordinate 55,143,052 downwards.
TCTGTACTGTCATACACGCAAAATATGTTATTACTTTTATTAGATCAATATTCAGCATTTGGCAAAGTTTTTTGACATCTAGCCGTCAGAAAATGTCTAGATTGCTGATATTATCAACTGTACTGACATACAAGCGAAATATTATGCTATAACTTTCAATTAATTGATTTTTAGCCTTCACCAACGTTTTTATAGGATTATATACTACACTATAATAAAAAATTAACCCTCACAAAAAATATATTGCTGATATTGTAAGTTGTACAACCATACACGCGAAATATTATGCTCCGACTTTCCACTTATCGATATTCAGCTTTAAGCAACGGTTTTAATTGTTCATTACCGATATAGAATTAAATCTAACCACAGAATGTCTTGATTGCTGATATTATTAACTATACTATCAAACAAACGAAATATTATTGTAAAACTTCTAATCAATTGATTTTCAGCCTTTAGCAACGTTTATATACCACACTTTAATAAAAAATGTATAGTCAGAAAGCATATATTGCTGTTATTGTAAGTTGTACAGTCATATACGCGAAATATTTTGTTATTACTTTCCACTGATTGATATTCAGCATTTCGCAATGGTTTTAATTGTTCATTACCACCTATACATGAAAATTAACCATCAGAAAACGCTCGTGTTGCTGTTATTGTAATTTGTAGTCATACGCGCAAAATTTGATGTTATTAATTTTATTAGATCAATAATCAGCATTTGGCAAAGTTTTTAAAGTACTTCATTACCCCCTACTGAAAACTAACCATGAGACAATTTCTAGATTGCTGATATTATCAGTTATACTGTCATACAAGCGAAATATTATGCTATAACTTCCAATTAATTGATTTTCAGCCTTCACCAACCTTTTTATAGAATTATAAACCACATTATAATAAAAAATTAACCATCAGAAAACATATATCTAATACGGTAAGTTGTTCAATCATACACGAGAAATATTATGCTATAACTTTCAAGTGATACATATTCAGTATTTGGCAACGTTTTTAATTGTTGATTACCCATATAGAAATAAATCTATCCTTCAGAAAACGTCTTGATTGCTAATATTATAAACTATACTGTCATAGAAGTGAAATATTATTGTATAACTTCTAATCAATTGATTTTCAGCCTTTAGCAACGTTTTTATAGGATATATACCACACTTTAATTAAAAATTAACAGTCAGAAAGCATATATTGCTGTTATTGTAAGTTGTACAGTCATATACACGAAATATTTTGTTATTACTTTCCACTGATTGATATTCAGCATTTGGCAACGGTTTTAATTGTTCATTATCACCTATACATGAAAATTAACCGTCAGAAAACGTCTATTTTGCTGTTTTTGTAATCTGTACTGTCATACACGCAAAATATTATGTTATTACTTTTATTAGAACAATATTCAGCATTTGGCAAACAATTTAGTCCATTACCCCCTATTAAAAAGTACCAGTCAGAATATGTCTAGATTGCTGACATTATCAGCTATTCTGCCATACAAGTGAAATATTATTCTATAACTTCCAATTAATTGATTTTGAGCCTTCACCAACGTTTTTAAAGGATATATACCACATTATAATTAAAAATTAACCGTCAGAAAACATATATATCTGTTGTTGTAAGTTGTTCAGTCATACACGAGAAATATTATGCTATAACTTTCAAGTGATACATATTCAGCATTTGGCAACGGTTTTAATTGTTCATTACCATTTATACATGAAAATTAACAATCGGAAAACGTCTATGTTGCTGTTACTGTAATCTGTAGTCATACGCGCAAAATATGATCTTATTACATATATCTGATCAATATTCAACATTTGTCAAAGTTGTTAGTCCTTCATTACCCCCTATTGAAAACTAGCCGTCAGAACATATCTAGATTGCTGACAATATCAGCTATCCTGTCTTACAAGCAAAATATTATTCTATAACTTCAAACTAATTGATTTTGAGCATTCACCAACGTTTTTAAAGGATATATACCACACTATAACTAACCGTCAGAAAACATATATTGCTGTTAATGTAAGTTCTACAACCATACACGCGAAATATTACGCTATGACTTTCAACTGATAGATATTCAACATTTGGCAACGGTTCTAATAATTTATTACCACCCATACATAAAAGCTACCAGTCAGAAAACAGCTATGTTTGTGTTATTGTAAGCTGTACTGTCATATACGCAAAATAGTTATGTAATTACTTTTATGTGATCAATATTCAGCATTTAGGAAAACAATTTAGTCCTTCATTACCCCCTATTGAAAACTAGCCGTCAGAAAATGACTAGATTGCTGATATTATTAGCTATACTGTCATACAAGTGAAATATTATTTTATAACTTCTAATTAATAATTTTTTATAGATTGCTGTTATAGTAAGTTGTACAGTTATACACACAAAATATTATGCTACGACTTTCCACTTATCGATATTCAGCATTTAGCAACGGTTTTAATTGTTGATTACCGATATAGAATTAAATCTAACCGTAAGAAATCGTCTAGATTGCTGACATTATCAACTGTACTGTCATACAAGTGAAATATTATTATATAACTTCCAATTAATTAATTTTGAACCTTCACCAACGTTTTTAAAGAATATATACCACACTATAACTAAACATTTACCGTCAGAAAACATATATTGCTGTTATTGTAAGTTGTTCAATCATACACGCGAAATATTTTACCATGACTCAACTGGTAGATATTCAGCATTTCGCAACGGTTTTAATTGTTGATTACCGATATAGAATTAAATCTAACCTTCACAGAACGTCTTGATTGCTAATATTATTAACTATACTGTCATACAAGCGAAATGTTATTGTAACATTTTTAATCAATTGATTTTCAGCCTTTAGCAACGTTTATATAGGATATATAGCACACCAATTAAAAATTAATAGTCAGAAAGCATATATTGCTGTTACTATAAGTTGTACCGTCATACACGCGAAATATTATGCTATAACTTTCAACTGATAGATATTCTACATTTGGCAACGTTTTAATAATTAATTACCACCCATACATAAAAATTACCCGTCTGTATTGCACACAGGCTGCTTGAATTGTTGCTTACCCATCCTAGTTTTCAGCCCATTCCATGCAACCTTAGCTTTAGCACTCCTAAATTTTCACTCGACTTTGTTCTTGAATTCCAGTTTGGCAATCCTAGCAACTCTTCTAAATTCCTTTTCTTTCTCACGATATGCATCCTTCTTTCTCTGCAGAAATGCAAATTTCTTTTGATTCAGGTACACTTTAAGGTCCTTCGTTATCCAGGCCTTGTTGTTCGGGTACAAGCGCACTGTCATTGATAAATGACTTCACAGAATTTGACAGACGACAGAGTCCGCAAGTTCAGAGGGGTCAAAGAAGCTGTCCATAAAAACATCCCACTCTGTTCCTTCAAAACAACCACGTATCTCCTTCATGCGTCACATGTCCAGAGTTAATAAACACGAGTTCAAGGTTTTTAAGTCTTCAAATTGTGTCTGTACTTCGGCAACAAATTCACAGCGTTATGATTAGAGCGGCCATGTGTTGTACAGAATACAAACACATCCACAGTATCCTTGATCCTCAACTACACTTTCAACACATCCAGTCTCCATGATCCTCAACCAGACTTCATATTAACACATCCTTAATATCCATAATCCTCAAACATAGAGAATATAAATATATATTTTGTGTTCACAATACTAAACCACACATAGTATCAATACATCTGGAGTTTTCACAATAATACACAACACAGAGTGCAAACACATACATAGTGTCCATGATCCTCAACCTCAGTGACAACACATCCACAATGTACATGATCCTCAGTCAACAGTGTCCAACACATCCACAGTATCCATGATCATCAAATACAGTGTCCAACACGTTTACACTGTCCAGGATCTGCAGTTTTCACAATACTAAATCACGCACAGTATCAACACATCAATAGAGTGTGATTTTCAACCACCCAGAGTAACAATACATCCACAGCATCTTTGATCATCAACTCAGAGTTGATGATCAACTCATCAACAATGTCCATGATCTTCAACCACACAAAGTATAAAACTCCAGTGTACTTGTTCCCCAACCATACAATGTCAACACATCCAATCTCTGCGATCCTCAACCACCACATCCACAGTGTCCATGATCGTAAACACATCCATAGAATCCAAGATCTTCAATGACGCAGAATGTCAACACAACTGAAGTATCCATGATCATCAACTGCACAGTGCCCAACACATACACAGTGTTTATAATCCTCGACCACACAGAGTATCAGCATTTTTCGATCATCAATCACACAGTGTACATCATATCCGCAGTGTCCTTGATCATCAACAAAACAGTGTTCCTCAACCGCAGGGAGTACAAATACATCCACAATGTCCATGATAATCAGTCACTCAGGGTATGTACACATCCACTGATTCCTTGAACATCAACCACACAGTGTCCATCAATACCGTAATGTATTTGATCATCAATCACACAGTGTTCATCACATTCGCCGTGTTCTTGTTTATTAACCACACAGAGTACCAACACATTCACACTCAGACAGGATATTAATATATCCATAGTGTTCACGATAATCAACCACACAGTGTACAGACACATCCACTATGTCCATGGTCTTCAACCACACAGAGTACCTACATATCCACAGTGTCCTTCGTGATTAACCAGAGTGAGTAGCTATACATCGAAGTACCTTGACCCTCAACAACACAGTTTTCATCATATCCGCCGTGTCCCTGATCATCAATCACTCAGAATATCAACACATCCACGGTGTCCTTGATCCTCTACTGTTACAGTGTGAGAATCTAGCAGAGCCTGGAATATGGTAATAAAAATCCTCCCTAACTGAGCCGCACACGTCTTTGAGACTTTGTTTTCATTCAATGAAAGCCTGAAGCTGTGTCTGCGTTCAATCTGTAAATGTTTTCACAACCTCATCCTCAGAGAGTTCAATGTGTTCTGGTACAACAATCTGACACAGAGATGTACATTGACCACGAAAATCATTAACATCAAACCGAGCATAAAAACGGTTAAGTTAATTTGCAACAGTAACAGAATCACCAGTACGGCACACCGGCTGCTTGAATTGTTGCTTACCCATCCTAGTTTTGAGTACATTCCATGCCTTATTAGTATTAGCACTCCTAAATTTTTCCTAGATTTTGTTCTTGAATTCAAGTTTGGCAATTCTAGCAACTCTTCTAAATTCCTTTTCTTTCTCACGATATGCATCCTTATTTCCCTGCAGAAATGCAAATTTGTTTTGATTAAGGTACACTTTAAGGTCCTTCCTTATCCAGGGCTTGTTGTCCGGGTACAAGCGCGCTGTCCTGGTATTGATAACCGACTCTTCACAGAATTTGACATAAGACGACATAGTGTCCGCAAGTTCAGAGGGCTCAAAGCAGCTGTCCATAAAAAAACATCCCACTCTGTTCCTTCAAAACAGCAACGTAACTCCATGCTTCAGGTGTCCAAAGTTGAGAAACACGAGTTCTAGGTTTTTTTGTCTTCAAATTATGTCTGTACTTCGGCAACAAATGCACAGCATTATGATTAGAGCGGCCAAGTGGTGTACAGAATACCAACACATCCACATTATCCTTGATCCTCAACTCAAGGCGTGTGTTGTGCATATGTTGTGTATTTGTTGAGCGTACTTTCTGTATGTATAGGATGTGTCGTGCGCGCATTGTACATGTGTTGTGCGTGTGTTGGATGTGTGTTGTGCGCCTGTTGTGCATCTATTGTGAGTCTCTTGTGCGCCTCTTTTCCGTCTCTTGGGCCTCTGTTGTGCGTCTGTTTTGCGTGTGTTTCGCGTGTGTGGGCATCCGTTGTAGATGTTTTGTGCGACTGTTGTGCGACTGTTGTGCCATATGATGGGGTGTATTGTGCGTCTTTTGTGTTTGTGTAGGTGTGTGTTGAGCGGCTGTTAGCTGTCTGTGTTGCGTTTGTTGTGCATATGTTGTGCGTATGTTGTGCGTGCGTAGTGCTTGTGTTGGCCGCGTGTGTTGTGCGTGTATTTGTACGTGTTGGGCTTGTGTTGTGCTTCTATTATGCCACTGTATTTCCCCTGTTGTGCGTCTGTCGTGCGTGTGTTGTGAGTGTTGTGCGTGTGTTGTGCGTGTGTTGTGTGTGTTGTGCATGTTGTGCGTGTGTTGTGCATATGTTGTGTTTTTTTAGCGTATTTTCTGTATGTATAGGATGTGTTGTGCGCGCATTGTGCATCTGTTGTGCGTGTGTTAGATGTGTGTTGTGCGACTGTTTTGCATCTGTTGTGAGTCTCTTGTGCGCCTCTTTTCCGTCTCGTGGGCCTCTGTTTGTGCATTTGTTGTGCATATGTTGGGTTTCTGTTGCGGCATACATTGGATATAAGTTTTGCATATGTTGTGCATGTGTTTGTTATGCGTGTTATTACATGTGTTGTGCGTGTGTTCTGCTCCTGTTGTGCATCTGTTGTGCGTCTCTTGTGCGCCTCTTTTGCGTCTCTTGGGCCTCTGTTGTGCGTCTGTTTTGTGTGTGTTGTGCGTGTGTGGGCATCCGTTGTGGATCTGTTGTGCAACTGTTGTGCGACTCTTGTGCGACTCTTGTGCAACGTTTGTGCGACTGTTGTCCGATTGTTGTGCGACTCTTGTGCGACTGTTGTGCAACTTTTGTGCGACTGTTGTCCGATTGTTGTGGGACTGTTGTGGGACTGTGGTGAGTCTGTTGTGCATGTTTTGTGCATCAGTTCTTTTTTCTTTTGTGCGTCTGTTCAGTGTCTATTGAGCGTCTCTTGGTGCGTCTGTTGCGCATGTTTTGTGCATCAGTTGTGCGTCTGTTCTGCGTGTGTTGTGCTATATGTTGTGCCATATGTTGGGGAGTATTGTGCGTCTTGTGTTTGTGTAGGTGTGTGTTGAGCGGCTGTTAGCTGTCTTTTTTGCGTCTGTTATGCATATTTTGTGCGTATGTTGTGCGTGTGTAGTGCGTGTGTTGGCCGCGTGTTGTGCGTGTATTTGTACGTGTTGGGCTTGCGTTGTGCTTATATTATGCCACTCTATCTCCACTGTTGTGCGTCTGTCGTGGGTGTGTTGTGTATGTGTTGTGCGAGTGTTATACGACACCTGTTAGGTGTCTGTTTTGCGTTTGTTGTGCATATGTTGGGATTCTATTCGGTGTATGTTGGATATGTTCTGCATCTGTTGTGCGTGTGTTGCTCGTATTGTTGGGCGTGTTGGGCGTGTGTTTGGGCGTGTGTTTTGTTCATGTGTTTGTATACGTGTTGGGCTGGTGTTAATATTCTTCTGTGCGACCTTAAATCCACTGTTGTGCGTGTGTTGTGCATGTGTTGTGCGTGTGTTGTGCATATTTTGTGCGTGTTGTTCGTGTGTTGTGCATATGTTGTGTATTTGTTGAGCGTACATTCTGTATGTATAGGATGTGTCGTGCGCGCATTGTACATGAGTTGTGCGTGTGTTGGATGTGTGTTGTGCTCCTGTTGTGCATCTGTTGTCCGATTGTTGTGCGTCTGTTGTGCCATAAGTTGGGGTGTATTGTGCGTCTTTTGTGTTTGTGTAGGTGTGTTGAGCGGCTGTTAGCTGTCTGTTTTGCGTCTGTTATGCATATGTTGTGTGTATGTTGTGCGTGTGTAATGCGTGTGTTGGCCTGTATGTTGTGCGTGTATTTGTACGTGTTGGGCTTGCGTTGTGTTTATATTTTCGTGTACTACTCTACTCGGTACCCCCCCCCCCCTATTCCCGGTGTATCCGTGTTATGTTCATGCAGCCCTTTCTCTGTTTGTACTGAATTTACGCCAACTATAGGGTAGGTTGGTATTGGGCAATCAAATTTATTAACACAGGGATTGCCACTGTGCACATATAATATATACAATAGTCACATCTTGTGCACAGCCAGGTACATCGAGATTACAGAGTGATGGACCACACATGTTATGTACGACACATTTTGTACATTTAGAATAATCATACTAGACATTTACCAAAAAACCCTTGATTGCTGTTATATTAATTACAGCATACTGACTGTAATATGCTTACAGTATATAGAACACAAGGGAAAAAGATACCTGGTGTGCAGACTGCACACCTTTCTATAGTACTAGCCACAGTAATTCTGCTTGATATATACAAAAGTGGGGGATAAAAAAAAACCTATCTTACAACATTCATGTAACATCCCTATTTAGTTATCTTGCATTATGTATGCTCATATGGAAGTAACTAACACACGCTATACATAAAACAGATACAACGGGTGGGTGGGTGGTATTCAAAATGTTGTAGTCATTTGTGCGTTTGTTGTGCATGTGTTGGGTTTCTGTTCCGGCATACGTTGGATATATGTTCTGCGTATGTTGTGCATGTGTTTGTTATGCATGTGTTATTACATGTGTTGTGCGTGTGTTGTGCTCTTGTTGTGCATCTGTTGTGCGTCTCTTGTGCACCTGTTTTCCGTCTCTTGGGCCTCTGTTGTGCGTCTGTTTTGCGTGTGTTGTGTGTGTGGGCATCCGTTGTAGATCTGTTGTGCGACTGTTGTCCGATTATTGTGCCATATGTTGTATCATGTGTTGGGGTGTATTGTGCGTCTTTTGTGTTTGTCTGTTTTGCGTCTGTTGTGCATATGTTATGCGAATGTTGTGCGGGCGTAGTGCGTGTGTAGGCCGCGTGTGTTGTGCGTGTATTTGTACGTGTTGGGCTTGTGTTGTGCTTCTGTTATGCCACTGTATTTCCACTGTTGTGCGTCTGTCGTGCGTGTGTTGTGCGTGTGTTGTGCGTGTGTTGTGCGTGTGTTGTGCGTGTGTTGTGCGTGTGTTGTGCGTGTGTTGTGCGTGTGTTGTGCGTGTGTTGTACGTGTGTTGTGCCTGTTGTGCGTGTGTTGTGCATATGTTGTGTATTTGTTGAGCGTATTTTCTGTATGTATAGGATGTGTTGTGTGCGCATTGTGCATCTGTTGTGCATGTATTGGATGTGTGTAGTGCGACTGTTGTGCATCTGTTGTGAGTCTAGTGCGCCTCTTTTCCGTCTCGTGGGCCTCTGTGCGTTTGTTGTGCATGTGTTGGGTTTCTGTTCCAGCATACGTTGGACATAAGTTTTGCATATGTTGTGCATGTTTGTTATGCATGTTTTATTACGTGTTGTGCGTGTGTTCTGCTCCTGTTGTGCGTCTCTTGTGCGCCTCTTTTGCGTCTCTTGGGCCTCTGTTGTGCGTCTGTTTTGTGTTTTGTGCGTGTGTGGGCATCCGTTGTGGATCTGTTGTGCAACTGTTGTGCGACTGTTGTGCGGCTGTTGTGCGGCTGTTGTGCGACTGTTGTGCGACTGTTGTGCGACTGTTGTGCGACTGTTGTGCGATTGTTGTGGGACTGTTGTGGGACTGCTTGCGTCTATTGTGCATGTTTTGTGCATCAGTTCTTTGTCTTTTGTGCGTCTGTTCAATGTCTGTTGAGCATCTCTCGGTGCGTCTGTTGTGCATGTTTTGTGCATCAGTTGTGCGTCTGTTCTGTGTCTGTTGTGCCATATGTTGTGCCATATGTTGGGGAGTACTGTGCGTCTTTTGTGTTTGTGTAGGTGTGTGTTGAGCGGCTGTTAGCTGTCTTTTTTGCGTCTGTTGTGCATATTTTGTGCGTATGTTGTGCGTGTGTAGTGCGTGTGTTGGCCGCGTGTGTTGTGCGTGTATTTGTACGTGTTGGGCTTGCGTTGTGCTTATATTATGCCACTGTATCTCCACTGTTGTGCGTCTGTCGTGGGTGTGATGTGTATGTGTTGTGCGAATGTTATACACCAGGTGTCTGTTGTGCGTTTGTTGTGCATATGTTGGGATTCTATTCGGTGTATGTTGGATATGTTCTGCATCTGTTGTGCGTGTGTTGCTCGTATTGTTGGGTGTGTTGGGCGTGTGTTTGGGCGTGTGTTTTGTTCATGTGTTTGTATACGTGTTGGGCTGGTGTTATTATTCTTCTGTGCGACCTTAAATCCACTGTTGTGCGTGTGTTGTGCATATTTTGGGCGTGTTGTTCGTGTGTTGTGCATATGTTGTGTATTTGTTGAGCGTACATTCTGTATGTATAGGATGTGTCGTGCGCGCATTGTACATGTTGTGCGTGTGTTGGATGTGTGTTGTGCTCCTGTTGTGCATCTGTTGTGCGTCTCTTGTGCGCCTCTTTTCCTTCTCTTGGGCCTCTATTGTGCGTCTGTTTTGCGTGTGTTGTGCGTGTGTGGGCATCCGTTGTAGATCTGTTGTGCGACTGTTGTCCGATTGTTGTGCGTCTGTTGTGCCATATGTTGTGCCATATGTTGGGGTGTATTGTGCGTCTTTTGTGTTTGTGTAGGTGTGTTGAGCGGCTGTTAGCTGTCTGTTTTGCGTCTGTTGTGCATATGTTGTGCGTATGTTGTGCGTGCGTAGTGCGTGTGTTGGCCGCGTGTGTTGTGCGTGTATTTGTACGTGTTGGGCTTGTGTTGTGTTTCTGTTATGCCACTGTATTTACACTGTTGTGCGTGTGTTGTGCGTGTGTTGTGCGTGTGTTGTGCATATGTTGTGTATTTGTTGAACGTATTTTCTGTATGTATAGGATGTGTTGTGCATATGTTGTGTATTTGTTGAGCGTATTTTCTGTATGTATAGGATGTGTTGTGTGCGCATTGTGCATCTGTTGTGCGTGTATTGGATGTGTGTTGTGCGACTGTTGTGCATCTGTTGTGAGTCTCTTGTGCGCCTCTTTTCCGTCTCTTGGGCCTCTGTTTGTGCGTTTGTTGTGCATGTGTTGGGTTTCTGTTCCGGCATACGTTGGATATGTTTTGCATATGTTGTGCATGTGTTTGTTATGCATGTGTTATTACATATGTTGTGCGTGTGTTCTGCTCCTGTTGTGCATCTGTTGTGCGTGTCTTGTGCGCCTCTTTTGCGTCTCTTGGACCTCTGTTGTGCGTCTGTTTGGTGTGTGTTGTGCGACTGTTGTGCGACTGTTATGCGATTTTTGTGGGACTGTTGTCGGACTGTGGTGCGTCTGTTTTGCATATTTTGTGATCAGATGTTTGTCTTTTGTGCGTCTGCTCAGTATCTGTTTAGCATCTCATGGTGCGTCTGTTGTGCATGTTTGGTGCATCAGTTGTGCGTCTGTTGTGCGTCTTTTGTGCGTCTGTTGTGCCATATGTTGTGCCATATGTTGGGGTTTATTGTGCGTCTTTTGTGTTTGTGTATGGAGCGGTTGTTAGCTGTCTGTTTTGCGTCTTTTATGCATATGTTGTGCGTATGTTATGCGTGTGTAGTGCGTGTTGGCCGCTTGTGTTGTGCGTGTATTTGTGTGTTGGGTTTGTGTTGTGCTTCTATTATGCCACTGTATTTCCACTGTTGTGCGTCTGTCGTGGGTGTGTTGTGTATGTGTTGTGCGAGTGCTATAAGTCACCTGTTAGGTACCTGTTGTGCGTTTGTTGTGCATGTGTTGGGATTCTATTCGGCGTATGTTGGATATAAGTTCTGCAGATGTTGTGCATGTGTTGTGCATATGTCGTGCATCTGTTGCGCGAGCTTGTGTGTGTCTTGTGCGCCTTCTCTCCGTCTGTTGTGCATCTGTTGTGCGTGTGTTGCTCGTATTGTTGGGCGTGTGTCGGGCGTGCGTTTGGGCGTGTGTGTTGTGCATGTGTTGTATATACGTGTTGGGCTGGTGTTATTCTACTGTGCGACCATAAATCCACTGTTGTGCGTGTGTTGTGCGAGTGTTGTGCGTGTGTTGTGCGTGTGTTGTGCGTTTTGTGCGTGTATTGTGTACGTGTTGTGCGTGTATTGTGCATGTGTTGTGCGACTGTTGTACGTCGGTGTATATGTTATACATGTGTTGAGCGGCTGTTGGCTGTCTGTTGTTTGTTGTGCATATGTTGTACGTATGTTGTACGTCTTGTGTGTTGTGCGTGAGTTGTGCATCTGTTGGCTTGCATTGTGCGAGTGTTCTTCGTCTATTGTACGTACGTCTGTTGTACTTCTGTTGAGCGTGGGTTGGGCGTGCTTTGGGCGTGTTTGTGGTGCGTGTGTTGTATATGTGTTGGGCATCTGTTGTTCGTCTGTTTTGCTATGTCTGCTTCTTTTGTGTATATGTTAGGGTGTTTTGTACTTCTTTGTATACGTGTTGGACTTGTGTTGTGCTTCTATAGTGCAACTGAACTTCCACTCTTGTGCGTGTATTGTGCGTGTGTTGAGCAACTTTTCTCCGTCTGTTGTCCGTCTGTTGAACGTATATTGCGCATCTGTTGTGCGTCTGTTGTGCATGTGTTTTGGTTTTGTTATAAATGTGTTGTGCGTGTGTATTGTGCATCTGCCGTGCGTGGGCGTGTGTTTTGTGCCTCTTGTCCGTCTCTTGGGCCTCGTTGTGCGACTGTTGTAGGACTGTTGTGGCACTGTTTTGCGTCTGTTGCCATGTTTTTTGCATGTTTTTTGTTTTGTGCGTCTGTTTTGGGACTTTTGTGCGTCTATTGTCCCATATGTTTGGGTGTGTGCCGTCTTTTGTGTATGTGTTCGATGTGTTGAGCGGATGTTAGCTGTCTGTTTTACGTCTGATGTGCGTGTGTTGTATACGTGTTGGGCTTGTGTTGTGCTTCTATTGTACATCCACTATTGTGCGTCTGTTGCGCGTGTGTCGTACGAGTATTGCGCATCTGTTCAGCTTATATTTGGATATGTTCTGTGTTTTCATGATTTTGTTGTTGTTCGCCTGTTGTGCATCTGTCGTGCGTGTTTGGTGTGTATTGTGCGATTGTTCTACGTCTGTTCTGCTTCTGTTGTGCTGGGTTTTGTGCAACTTTTCTCCATCTTTTGCACTATTGCGCATTTGTTCAGCGTATGTTTGGATATATGTTCTGCATGTTTTGCATGCGCTTGCTATACATGTGTTATACATGTTCGTGTTGTGCGCCTGTTGAGTTGTGTTGGGCTTGTACTGTCTTGGACTTTTGTACTTCTGTTGTGCGAGTGTTATTCATATATTGTTGTTGGACTGTGTATTTGTTCAGCGTCATTTCCGTTTGTTGTGCAGGCGTTGTGAATGTGTTATGCGTGTTAGGTGTGTTGCGCGTCTGTTTATCTGTTCTGCGTCTCATGTGCGCCTCTTGGGTGTCCCTTAGTCCTCTGTTTTGCGTCTCTTGGGTACGTATTGTGCGTCTGTTGCGCGTCTGTTGAGCAATATGTTAGGGTGTGTTATGCGTCTTTTATGCGTGTGTCGTGTTGGACGTGTTGGGCGTGTGTTGTGCGTGTGTTTGTAAACATGTTGGTCTTATATTGTGGTTCTATTGTGCATCTGTTGTGGGACAGTTGTGATGCGTCTGTTGTGCGCGTGCTGTGCATCTGTTGGGCGTCTGTTGTGGATGTTTTTGTATTTTTAGAGAATATTTTCTGTTGTGCGAGTGTTCAGCACTGTGCGTATGATGTGCATGTGTTGTGTATGCTTTGTGCATCTGTTGTCATCTGTGCGTCTGTGTTGTGCATGTGTTCTGCGTGTGTTGTGCGACTTTTATCCGTCTGTTGTGCATCTTTTGTGAATGTGGTGTAGCTTGTGTTGTTGGTCGTATGATGTGCGTGAGTTGTAAACGCTTTGAGTTTGTGTTGTTCTTCTATTATGCAACTGTACTTCCACTGTTGTGCGTCTTATGCTATGACTTTCAATTCATTGATTTTCAGCAATTAGTTTCGTTTTTAAAGGATAACTACCATACTATAACCAAAAATTAAACGTCAGAAAATATTTATTACTGTTATTGTAAGTTGTACAGTCATACACGCGAAATATTGTTATTACATCAAACTAATGATATTCATCATTTGGCAACGGTTTTAATTGTTCATTACCACCTATACATGAAAATTAACCCTCAGAAAACGTCAATGTTGCTGTAATTTTAATCTGTACTGTCATACACGTAAAATATGTTATTACTTTTATTAGATCAATATTCAGCATTTGGCAAAGTTTTTTAAATCTAGCCGTCAGAAAATGTCTAGATTGCTGATATTATCAGCTGTACTGACATACAAGCGAAATATTATGCTATAACTTTCAATTAATTGATTTTTAGCCTTCACCAACGTTTTTATAGGATTATATACTACATTATAATTAAAAATTAACCCTCACAAAAATATATTGCTGTTATTGTAAGTAGTACAACCATACACGCGAAATATTATGCTGCGACTTTCCACTTATCGATATTCAGCATTAAGCAACGGTTTTAATTGTTCATTACCGATATAGAATTAAATATAACCACAGAATGTCTTGATTGCTGATATTATTAACTATACTATCAAACAAACGAAATATTATTGTAAAACTTCTAATCAATTGATTTTCAGCCTTTAGCAACGTTTATATACCACACTTTAATAAAAAAATTATAGTCAGAAAGCATATATTGCTGTTATTGTAAGTTGTACAGTCATATACGCGAAATATTTTGTTATTACTTTCCACTGATTGATATTCAGCATTTCGCAACGGTTTTAATTGTTCATTACCACCTATACATGAAAATTAACCATCAGAAAACGCTTGTGTTGCTGTTATTGTAATTTGTAGTCATACGCGCAAAATTTGATGTTATTAATTTTATTAGATCAATAATCAGCATTTGGCAAAGTTTTTAAAGTACTTCATTACCCCCTACTGAAAACTAACCATCACAAAATGTCTAGATTGCTGATATTATCAGTTATACTGTCATACAAGCGAAATATTATGCTATAACTTCCAATTAATTGATTTTCAGCCTTCACCAACCTTTTTATAGAATTATAAACCACATTATAATAACAAATTAACCATCAGAAAACATATATCTAATACGGTAAGTTGTTCAATCATACACGAGAAATATTATGCTATAACTTTCAAGTGATACATATTCAGTATTTGGCAACGTTTTTAATTGTTGATTACCCATATAGAATTAAATCTATCCTTCAGAAAACGTCTTGATTGCTAATATTATAAACTATACTGTCATAGAAGTGAAATATTATTGTATAACTTCTAATCAATTGATTTTCAGCCTTTAGCAACGTTTTTATAGGATATATACCACACTTTAATTAAAAATTAACAGTCAGAAAGCATATATTGCTGTTATTGTAAGTTGTACAGTCATATACACGAACTATTTTGTTATTACTTTCCACTGATTGATATTCAGCATTTGGCAACCTTTTTAATTGTTCATTATCACCTATACATGAAAATTAAATGTCAGAAAACGTCTATTTTGCTGTTTTTGTAATCTGTACTGTCATACACGCAAAATATTATGTTATTACTTTTATTAGAACAATATTCAGCATTTGGCAAACAATTTAGTCCATTACCCCCTATTAAAAAGTACCCGTCAGAATATGTCTAGATTGCTGACATTATCAGCTATACAACGTTTTTAATTGTTGATTACCCATATAGAATTAAATCTATCCTTCAGAAAACGTCTTGATTGCTAATATTATAAACTATACTGTCATACAAGTGAAATATTATTCTATAACTTCCAATTAATTGATTTTGAGCCTTCACCAACGTTTTTAAAGGATATATACCACATTATAATTAAAAATTAACCGTCAGAAAACATATATATCTGTTGTTGTAAGTTGTTCAGTCATACACGGGAAATATTATGCTATAACTTTCAAGTGATACATATTCAGCATTTGGCAACGGTTTTAATTGTTCATTACCATCTATACATGAAAATTAACAATCGGAAAACGTCTATGTTGCTGTTACTGTAATCTGTAGTCATACGCGCAAAATATGCTCTTATTACATATATCTGATCAATATTCAACATTTGTCAAAGTTTTTAGTCCTTCATTACCCCCTATTGAAAACTAGCCGTCAGAACATATCTAGATTGCTGACAATATCAGCTATACTGTCTTACAAGCAAAATATTATTCTATAACTTCCAACTAATTGATTTTGAGCATTCACCAACGTTTTTAAAGGATATATACCACATTATAACTAACCGTCAGAAAACATATATTGCTGTTAATGTAAGTTCTACAACCATACACGCGAAATATTATGCTATGACTTTCAACTTTAAGCTGTACTGTCATATACGCAAAATAGTTATGTAATTACTTTTATGTGATCAATATTCAGCATTTAGGAAAACAATTTAGTCCTTCATTACCCCCTATTGAAAACTAGCCGTAAGAAAATGTCTACATTGCTGATATTATCAGCTATACTGTCATACAAGTGAAATATTATTCTATAACTTCCAATTAATACATTTTTATAGATTGCTGTTATAGTAAGTTGTACAGTTATACACACAAAGTATTATGCTACGTCTTTCCACTTATCGATATTCAGCATTTAACAACGGTTTTAATTGTTGATTACCGATATAGAATTAAATCTAACCGTAAGAAAACATCTAGATTGCTGACATTATCAACTGTACTGTCATACAAGTGAAATATTATTATATAACTTCCAATTAATTAATTTTGAACCTTCACCAACGTTTTTAAAGAATATATACCACATTATAACTAAAAATTTACCGTCAGAAAACATATATTGCTGTTATTGTAAGTTGTTCAATTATACACGCGAAATATTTTACCATGACTCAACTGATAGATATTCAGCATTTCGCAACGGTTTTAATTGTTGATTACCGATATAGAATTAAATCTAACCTTCACAGAACGTCTTGATTGCTAATATTATTATACAAGCGAAATGTTATTGTAACATTTTTAATCAATTGATTTTCAGCCTTTAGCAACGTTTATATAGGATATATAGCACACTAATTAAAAATTAATAGTCAGAAAGCATATATTGCTGTTACTATAAGTTGTACCGTCATACACGCGAAATATTATGCTATAACTTTCAACTGATAGATATTCTACATTTGGCAACGTATTAATAATTCATTACCACCCATACATAAAAATTACCTGTCTGTATTGCACACAGGCTGCTTGAATTGTTGCTTACCCATCCTAATTTTGAGTCCATTCCATGCAACCTTAGCTTTAGCACTCCTAAATTTTCCCTCAACTTTGTTCTTGAATTCCAGTTTGGCAATCCTAGCAACTCTTCTAAATTCCTTTTCTTTCTCAAGATATGCATCCTTCTTTCTCTGCAGAAATGCAAATTTATTTTGATTCAGGTACACTTTAAGGTCCTTCGTTATCCAGGCCTTGTTGTTCGGGTACACTGTCATTGATAAATGACTTCACAGAATTTGACAGACGACAGAGTCCGCAAGTTCAGAAGGGTTAAAGTCCATAAAAACATCCCACTCTGTTCCTTCAAAACAACCACGTATCTCCTTCATGCGTCACGTGTCCAGAGTTAATAAACACGAGTTCAAGGTTTTTTAGTCTTCAAATTTTGTCTGTACTTCGGCAACAAATTCACAGCGTTATGATTAGAGCGGCCATGTGTTGTACAGAATACAAACACATCCACAGTATCCTTGATCCTCAACTACACTTTCAACACATCCTGTCTCCATGATCCTCAACCAGACTTGATATTAACACATCCTTAATATCCATAATCCTCAAACATAGAGAATATAAATATATATTTTGTGTTCCCAATACTAAACCACACAGAGTATCTATACATCAACAGTGTCCTTGATCATCAACCACACAGCGTGTCCAACACCAACACATCTGCAGTGTTTACAATACTAAACCACAGTGTCAACATCGCCCAGTTTCCTCAATCCGGAATCACAGTCGTAACATATACACAGCATCATTGATCATCAACCAGAGAGTATTGACACATCCACCCTGTCCTTGATATTCGATCAAACAGAGTATAAATACATCTGGAGTTTTCACAATAATACACAACACAGAGTGCAAACACATACATAGTGTCCATCATCCTCAACCTCAGTGTCAACACATCCACAATGTACACGATCCTCAGTCAACAGTGTCCAACACATCCACAGTATCCATGATCATCAAATACAGTGTCCAACACGTTTACACTGTCCATGATCTGCAGTTTTCACAATACTAAACCACGCACAGTATCAACACATCAATAGAGTGTGATTTTCAACCACCCAGAGTACCAATACATCCACAGCATCTTTGATCATCAACTCAGAGTTGATGATCAACTAATCAACAATGTCCTTGATCTTCAACCACACAAAGTATAAAACTCCAGTGTACTTGTTCCTCAACCACCACATCCACAGTGTCCATGATCGTAAACACATCCATAGAATCCAAGATCTTCAATGACGCAGAATGTCAACACAACTGAATTATCCATGATCATCAACTGCACAGTGCCCAACACATACACATTATTTATAATCCTCAACCACACAGAGTATCAGCATTTTTCGATCATCAATCACACAGTGTACATCATATCCGCAGTGTCCTTGATCATCAACAAAACAGTGTTCCTCAACCGCAGGGAGTACACATACATCCACAATGTCCATGATAATCAGTCACTCAGGGTATGTACACATCCACTGATTCCTTGAACATCAACCACACAGTGTCCAGGAATACCGTAATGTCTTTGATCATCAATCACACAGTGTTCATCACATTCGCCGTGTTCTTGTTTATTAACCACACAGAGTACCAACACATTCACACTCAGACAGGATATTAATATATCCATAGTGTCCACGATAATCTACCACACAGTGTACAGACACATCCACTATGTCCATGGTCTTCAACCACACAGAGTACCTTCATATCCACAGTGTCCTTCGTGATTAACCAGAGTGAGTAGCTATACATCGAAGTACCTTGACCCTAAACAACACAGCATTCATCATATCCGCCGTGTCCCTGATCATCAATCACTCAGAATATCAACACATCCACGGTGTCCTTGATCCTCTACTGTTACAGTGTGAGAATCTAGCAGAGCCTGGAATATGGTAGTAAAAATCCTCCCCGACTGAGCCGCACACGTCTTTGAGACTTTGTTTTCATTCAATGAAAGCCTGAAGCTGTGTCTGCGTTCAATCTGAAAACGTTTTCACAACCTCATCCTCAGAGAGTTCAATGTGTTCTGGTACAACAATCTGACACAGAGATGTACATTGACCACGAAAATCATTAACATCAAACCGAGCATAAAAACGGTTAAGTTAATTTGCTCCAGTAACAGAATCACCAGTACGGCACACAGGCTGCTTGAATTGTTGCTTATCCATCCTAGTTTTCAGTACATTCCATGCCTTATTAGTATTAGCACTCCTAAATTTTTCCTAGATTTTGTTCTTGAATTCAAGTTTGGCAATCCTAGCAACTCTTCTAAATTCCTTTTCTTTCTCACGATATGCATCCTTATTTCCCTGCAGTAATGCAAATTTCTTTTGATTAAGGTACACTTTAAGGTCCTTCCTTATCCAGGGCTTGATGTCCGGGTACAAGCGCGCAGTCCTGGTATTGATAACCGACTCTTCACAGAATTTGACATAAGACGACATAGTGTCCGCAAGTTCAGAGGGCTCAAAGCAGCTGTCCATAAAAAACATCCCACTCTGTTCCTTCAAAACAGCCACGTAACTCCATGCTTCAGGTGTCCAAAGTTGAGAAACACGAGTTCTAGGTTTTTTTTGTCTTCAAATTATGTCTGTACTTCGGCAACAAATTCACAGCGTTATGATTAGAGCGGCCAAGTGGTGTACAGTATACGAACACATCCACAGTATCCTTGATCCTCAACTACACTTTCAACACATCCAGTCGCCATGATCGTCAACCAGACTTGGTATTAACACATCCTTAATATCCAAAATCATCAAACAGAGAATATAAATACATATTTTGTGTTCACAATAATAAACCACACATAGTATCAATACATCAACAGTGTCCTTGATCATCAACCACACAGCGTGTCCAACACCAACATATCTGCAGTGTTTACAATACTAAACCACACTGTCAACACCGCCCAGTTTCCACCATCCGGAATCACACAGTCGTAACATATACACAGCATCATTGATCATCAAACACACATCCACCCTGTACATGATCTTCGATCACACAGAGTATAAATACACCTGGACTTTTCACAATAATACACAACACACAATACCAACATATACATAGTGTCCATGATCCTCAAACTCAGTGACAACACATCCACTATATATATGATCATCAGTCTCCAACACATCCACAGTATCCATGATCTTCAACCACACAAAGTATAAAACTCCAGTGTACTTGTTCCTCAACCATACAATGTCAACACATCCAATCTCTGCGATCCTCAACCACCAAATCCACAGTGTCCATGATCGTAAACACATTCATAGAATCCAAGATCTTCAATGACACAGTGTCAACACAATTGAAATGTCCATGATCATCAACTGCACAGTGCCCAACACATCCACAGTGTTTATTACCCTCAACCACAGAGAGTATCAGCATTTTTCGATCATCAATCTCAGTGTACATAATTTCCGCAAAGTCCTTGATCATCAACAACACAGTGTCCCTCAACAGCAGGGAGTACAAATACTTCCACAATGACCATGGTAATCAGTCACTCAGGGTATGTACACATCCAGTGTCCTTGAACAATAACCACACAGTGTCCAAACACATCCACAATGTCCATGGTCTTCAACCACACAGTATCCAACACAATCGCAATGTTCTTGATCATCAACCACACAGTGTTCATCACATTTGCCGTGTCCTTGTTTATCAACCACACAAAGTACCAACACATTCACACTCAATCAGGCAGGATATTAACACATCCATACATTCCACGATAATCAACCACACAGTGTACAGACACATCCACTATGTCCATGGTCATCAACCACTCAGACTACCTACATATCCACAATGTCCTTCGTGATTAACCAGAGTGAGTACCTATACATCGAAGTACCTTGACACTGAACAACACAGTTTACATTTTCTTTGATCCTCAACTACACTTTCAACACGTCCAGCCTCCATGATCGTCAACCAGACTTGGTATTAACACATCCTTATTATCCATAATGCTCAAATATAGAGAATATAAATACATATTTTGTGTTCACAATACTAAACCACACAGAGTATCAATAGTGTCCTTGATCATCAACCACACAGCGTGTCCAACACCAACACATCTGCAGTGTTTACAATACTAAACCACACAGTGTCAACACCGCCCAGTTTCCACGATCCGGAATCACACAGTCGTAACATATACACAGCGTCATTGATCATCAACCAGAAAGTATTGACACATCCACTTTGTCCTTGATCTTCAATCACCCAGAGTATAAATACATCTACACAATAATATACAACACAGAGTGCCAACACATACATAGTGTCCATGATCCTCAACCTCAGTGACAACACATCCACAATGGTCATGGTCATCAACCACACAGAGTGCCTACATATCCACAGTAACCTTGACTCTTAACCACATAACTTTCTTCACATCCGCCGTGTCCTTAATCATCAATCATACAGTGTACCAACACATCCACAGTGCCCTCGATCCTCTATCCCACAGTGGCTAACACATCTGCAATGTACTTGAACATCAGTCGCACAGTATTGGTCACACCCGCGGTGTTATTGAACATCAACCAAAATGAGTGATATGCATCCACAGTGTCCACGATCGGAAACCAGACAGAGTACCAACACATTCACAATGTCCTTGATAATCAACCACACAGAGTACCAACACACACACAGTGGCCTTAATCCTCAACTACACAGTTTCAACAAATCCAGTCTCGATGATCCTCAACCAGACTGTGTATTAACACATCCATAATATCCATAATCCTCAAACGTAGAGAAAAACAATATATATGTTGTGTTCACAATATTAAACCATACAGATTATCAATACATCAAGAGTGTCCTTGATTATCAACCACACAGCGTGTCCAACACCAAACCATTTGCAATGTATACAATACCAAACCACATAGTGTAAACACAGTTTCCATGATCCGGAATCACAATATTAACATATACAAAGCATCATTGATCATCAACCAGAGAGTATTGACACATCCACCCTGTCCATGATCTTCAATCACACACAGTATAAATACATCTGGAGTTTTCACAATAATATAAAACACAGAGTGCCAACACATACAGTGTCCATGATTCTAAACCTTAGTGACAAAACATCCAAAATGAACATGATCCTCAGTCAACAGTGTCCAACACATCCACAGTATCCATGATCATCAAATACAGTGTCTAACACGTTTACACTGTCCATGATCTGAATTTTTCACAATACTAAACCACGCACAGTATCAACACATCAATAGTCTGTGAATTTCACCCACTCAGAGTACCAATACATCCACAGCATCCTTGATCATCAACTCAGAGTATGAACTCACACACATCTGCACTGTTTACAATACTAAACCACACAGTGTAAACACACCCCAGTTTCCACGATCCGGAATCACAGTCAACATATGCACAGCATCATTGATCATCAACCACAGAGTATTGACACATGCACCCGGTCCATGATCCTTGATCATCAACTCAGAGTATGAACTCATCAACAATGTCCATGATCTTCAACCGCACAAAGTATAAAACTCCACAGTGTGCTTGTTCCTCAACCATACAATATCAACACATCCAATCTCTGCGATCCTCAACCACCACATCCAGAGTCCATGATCGTAAACACATCCATAGAATCCAAGTTCTTCAATGACGCAGAGTGTCAACACAACAGAAATATCTATGATCATCAACTGCACAGTGCCCAACACATACACAGTGAAAACAGCAGATCATGGACAGTGTAAACGTGTTGGACACTGTTTATTTGATGAACATGGATACTGTGGATGTGTTGGACACTGTTAACCGAGGATCATGTACATTGTGGATGTGTTGTCACTTAGGTTGAGGATCGTGGACACTATGTACCTGTTCGTACTGTGTGTTGTGTATTTTTGTGAAAACTCCAGATGTATTTATACTCTGTGTGATTGAAGACCATGGACAGGGTGGATGTGTCAATACTCTGTGGTTAATGATCAATAATGCTGTGTATATGTTAAGACTGATTCCGGATCGAGGAAACTGTGTGTGTTTACACTATGTGGTTTGTAAACACTGCAGATGTGTTGGTGTTGGACACGCTGTGTGGTTGATGATCAAGGACACTATTGATACTCTGTGTGGTTTAGTATTGTGAACACAAAATATGTATTTATATTCTCTATATTTGAGCATTATGGATATTAAGGATGTGTTAATACCAAGTCTGGTTGACGATCACGGAGGCTGGATGTGTTGAAAGTGTAGTTGAGGATCAAAGAAAATGAAAACTGTGTTGTTGAGGGTCAATGTACTTCGATGTATAGGTACTATGGTTAATCACGAAGGACATTGTGGATATGTTGGTACTCTGTGTGGTTGATGACCATGGAGATATTGGATGTGTATGTACACTGTGTGGTTGATTATCGTGGACACTGTGGATATATTAATATCCTGTCTGAGTGTGAATGTGTTGGTACTCTGTGTGGTTAATAAACAAGAACACGGCGAATGTGATGAACACTGTGTGATTGATGATCAAAGACATTACGGTATTGATGGACACTGTGTGGTTGATGTTTAAGGAATCAGTGGATGTGTACATACCCTGAGTGACTGATTATCATGGACATTGTGAATGTATTTGTACTCCCTGCGGTTGAGGAACACTGTTTTGTTGATGATCAAGGACACTGCGGATATGATGTACACTGTGTGATTGATGATCGAAAAATGCTGATACTCTGTGTGGTTGAGGATTATAAACACTGTATATGTGTTGGGCACTGTGTAGTTGATGATCATGGATACTTCAGTTGTGTTGACATTCTGCGTCATTGAAGATCTTGGATTCTATGGATGTGTTTACGATAATGGACACTGTGGATGTGGTGGTTGAGGATCGCAGAGATTGGATGTGTTGATATTGTATGGTTGAGGAAAAAGTACACTGGAGTTTTATACTTTGTGTGGTTGAAGATCATGGACATTGTTGATGAGTTGATCATCAACTCTGAGTTGATGATCAAAGATGCTGTGGATGTATTGGTACTCTGGGTGGTTTAAAATCACACTCTATTGATGTGTTGATCCTGTGCGTGGTTTAGTATTGTGAAAACTGCAGATCATGGACAGTGTAAACGTGTTGGACACTGTATTTGATGATCATGGATACTGTGGATGTGTTGGACTCTGTTGACTGAGGATCATGTACATTGTGGATGTGTTGTCACTGAGGTTGAGGATCATGGACACTATGTATGTGTTTGCACTCTGTGTTGTGTATTATTGTGAAAACTCCAGATGTATTTATACTCTGTGTGATCGAATATCAAGGACAGGGTGGATGTGTCAATACTCTCTGGTTGATGATCAATGATGCTGTGTATATGTTACGACTGTGATTCCGGATCGAGGAAACTGGGCGATGTTGACACTGTGGTTTAGTATTGTAAACACTGCAGATGTGTTGGTGTTGGACACGCTGTGTGGTTGATGATCAAGGACACTGTTGATGTATAGATACTCTGTGTGGTTTAGTATTGTGAACACAAAATATATATTTATATTCTCTATGTTTGAGGATTATGGATATTAAGGATGTGTTAATATCAAGTCTGGTTGAGGATCATGGAGACTGGATGTGTTGAAAGTGTAGTTGAGGATCAAGGATACTGTGGATGTGTTTGTATTCTGTACAACCCGTGGCCGCTCTAATCATAACGCTGTGAATTTGTTGCCGAAGTACAGACATAATTTGAAGACAAAAAAACCTAGAACTCTTGTTTCTCAACTTTAGACACCTGAAGCATGGAGTTACGTGGCTGTTTTGAAGGAACAGAGTGGGATGTTTTTTATGGACAGCTGCTTTGAGCCCTCTGAATTTGCGGATACTATGTCGTCTGATGTCAAATTCTGTGAAGAGTCGGTTATCAATACCAGGACAGCGCGCTTGTACTAAAATACTAAAAAAACCTTGAACTCGTGTTTATTAACTCTGGACATGTGACGCATGAAGGAGATACGTGATTGTTTTGAAGGAACAGAGTGGGATGTTTTTATAGACAGCTTCTTTGACCCTTCTGAACTTGCGGACCCTGTCGTCTGTCAAATTCTGTGAAGTCATTTATCAAAAGACAGTGTACCCGAACAACAAGGCCTGGATAACGAAGGACCTTAAAGTGTACCTGAATCAAAATAAATTTGCATTTCTGCAGAGAAAGAAGGATGCATATCGTGAGAAAGAAAAGGAATTTAGAAGAGTTGCTAGGATTGCCAAACTGGAATTCAAGAACAAAGTCGAGGGAAAATTTAGGAGTGCTAAAGCTAAGGTTGCATGGAATGGACTCAAAATTAGGATGGGTAAGCAACAATTCAAGCAGCCTGTGTGCAATACAGACGGGTAATTTTTATGTATGGGTGGTAATGAATTATTAAAACGTTGCCAAATGTAGAATATCTATCAGTTGAAAGTTATAGCATAATATTTCGCGTGTATGACGGTACAACTTATAGTAACAGCAATATATGCTTTCTGACTATAATTTTTTAATTAGTGTGCTATATATCCTATATAAACGTTGCTAAAGGCTGAAAATCAATTGATTAAAAATGTTACAATATCTATGCTGAATATCTATCAATGCTGAATATCTATCAGTTGAGTCATGGTAAAATATTTCGCGTGTATGATTGAACAACTTACAATAACAGCAATATATGTTTTCTGACGGTAAATTTTTAGTTATAGTGTGGTATATATTCTTTAAAAACGTTGGTGAAGGTTCAAAATTAATTAATTGGAAGTTATATAATAATATTTCACTTGTAATTTTCAGTTGATAATGTCAGCAATCTAGACGTTTTCTTACGGTTAGATTTAATTCTATATCGGTAATCAACAATTAAAACCGTTGCTAAATGCTGAATATCGATAAGTGGAAAGTCGTAGCATAATATGTTGTGTGTATAACTGTACAACTTACTATAACAGCAATCTATAAACAATTATTAATTAGAAGTTATAAAATAATATTTCACTTGTATGACAGTACAGCTAATAATATCAGCAATCTAGACATTTTCTGAAGGCTAGTTTTCAATAGGGGGTAATGAAGGACTAAATTGTTTTCCTAAATGCTGAATATTGATCACATAAAAGTAATTACATAACTATTTTGCGTATATGACAGTACAGCTTACAATAACACAAACATAGCTGTTTTCTGACGGGTAGCTTTTATGTATGGGTGGTAATAAATTATTAGAACCGTTGCCAAATGTTGAATATCTATCAATTGAAAGTCATAGCATAATATTTCGCGTGTATGGTTGTAGAACTTACATTCACAGCAATATATGTTTTCTGACGGTTAGTTATAGTGTGGTATATATCCTTTAAAAACGTTGGTGAATGCTCAAAATCAATTAGTTGGAAGTTATAGAATAATAGTTTGCTTGTAATACAGTATAGCTGATATTGTCAGCAATCTAGATATGTTCTGACGGCTAGTTTTCAATAGGGGGTAATGAAGGACTAACAACTTTGACAAATGTTGAATATTGATCAGATATATGTAATAAGATCATATTTGGCGCGTATGACTACAGATTACAGTAACAGCAACATAGACGTTTTCCGATTGTTAATTTTCATGTATATATGGTAATGAACAATTAAAACCGTTGCCAAATGCTGAATATGTATCACTTGAAAGTTATAGCATAATATTTCTCGTGTATGACTTAACAACTTACAACAGATATATATGTTTTCTGACGGTTAATTTTTTATTATAATGTGGTATATATCCTTTAAAAACGTTGGTGAAGGCTCAAAATCAATTAATTGGAAGTTATAGTATAATATTTCACTTGTATGGCAGTATAGCTGATAATGTCAGCAATCTAGACATATTCTGACGGGTACTTTTTAATAGGGGGTAATGGGCTAAATTGTTTGCCAAATGCTGAATATTGTTCTAATAAAAGTAATAACATAATATTTTGCGTGTATGACAGTACAGATTACAAAAACAGCAAAATAGACGTTTTGTGACGGTTAATGTTCATGTATAGGTGATAATGAACAATTAAAACCGTTGCCAAATGCTGAATATCAATCAGTGGAAAGTAATAACAAAATATTTCGTGTATATGACTGTACAACTTACAATAACTGCAATATATGCTTTCTGACTGTTAATGTTTAATTAAAGTGTGGTATATATCCTATAAAAACGTTGCTAAAGGCTGAAAATCAATTGATTAGAAGTTATACAATAATATTTCACTTCTATGACAGTATAGTTTATAATATTAGCAATCAAGACGTTTTCTGAAGGATAGATTTAATTCTATATAGGTAATCAACAATTAAAAACGTTGCCAAATACTGAATATGTATCACTTGAAAGTTATAGCATAATATTTCTCGTGTACGATTGAACAACTTACCGTATTAGATATATGTTTTCTGATGGTTAATTTTTTATTATAATGTGGTTTATAATTCTATAAAAGGTTGGTGAAGGCTGAAAATCAATTAATTGGAAGTTATAGCATAATATTTCGCTTGTATGACAGTATAACTGATAATGTACTGTCATACAAGCGAAATATTATGCTATAACTTCCATTACCCCCTATTAAAAAGTACCCGTCAGAATATGTCTAGATTGCTGACATTATCAGCTATACTGCCATACAGGTGAAATATTATTCTATAACTTCCAATTAATTGATTTTGAGCCTTCACCAACGTTTTTAAAGGATATATACCACATTATAATAAAAAATTCACAGTCAGAAAACATATATATCTGTTGTTGTAAGTTGTTCAGTCATACACGGGAAATATTATGCTATAACTTTCAAGTGATACATATTCAGCATTTGGCAACGGTTTTAATTGTTCATTACCATCTATACATGAAAATTAACAATCGGAAAACGTCTATGTTGCTGTTACTGTAATCTGTAGTCATACGCGCAAAATATGATCTTATTACATATATCTGATCAATATTCAACATTTGTCAAAGTTTTTATTCCTTCATTACCCCCTATTGAAAACTAGCCGTCAGAACATATCTAGATTGCTGACAATATCAGCTATACTGTCTTACAAGCAAAATATTATTCTATAACTTCCAACTAATTGATTTTGAGCATTCACCAACGTTTTTAAAGGATATATACCACACAATAACTAACCGTCAGAAAACATATATTGCTGTGAATGTAAGTTCTAAAACCATACACGCGAAATATTATGCTATGACTTTCAACTGATAGATATTCAACATTTGGCAACGGTTCTAATAATTTATTACCACCCATACATAAAAGCTACCCGTCAGAAAACAGCTATGTTTGTGTTATTGTAAGCTGTACTGTCATATACGCAAAATAGTTATGTAATTACTTTTATGTGATCAATATTCAGCATTTAGGAAAACAATTTAGTCCTTCATTACCCCCTATTCAAAACTAGCCGTCAGAAAATGTCTAGATTGCTGATATTATCAGCTATACTGTCATACAAGTGAAATAGTATTCTATAACTTCCAATAAATTTTTTTTTTAGATTGCTGTTATAGTAAGTTGTACAGTTATACACGCGAAATATTTTACCATGATTCAACTGATAGATATTCAGCATTTCGCAACGGTTTTAATTGTTGATTACCGATATAGAATTAAATCTAACCTTCACAGAACGTCTTGATTGCTAATATTATTATACAAGCGAAATGTTATTGTAACATTTTTAATCAATTCATTTTCAGCCTTTAGCAACGTTTATATAGGATATGTAGCACACTAATTAAAAATTAATAGTGAGAAAGCATATATTGCTGTTACTATAAGTTGTACCGTCATACATGCGAAATATTATGCTATAACTTTCAACTGATAGATATTCTACATTTGGCAACGTTTTAATAATTCATTACCACCCATACATAAAAATTACCCGTCTGTATTGCACACAGGCTGCTTGAATTGTTGCTTACCCATCATAATGTTGAGTCCATTCCATGCAACCTTAGTTTTAGCACTCCTAAATTTTCCCTCGACTTTGTTATTGAATTCCAGTTTGGCAATCCTAGCAACTCTTCTAAATTCCTATTCTTTCTCACGATATGCATCCTTCTTTCTCTGCAGAAATGCAAATTTATTTTGATTCAGGTACACTTTAAGGTCTTTCGTTATCCAGGCCTTGTTGTTCGGGTACACTGTCATTCATAAATGACTTCACAGAATTTGACAGACGACAGAGTCCGCAAGTTCAGAAGGGTCAAAGAAGCTGTCCATAAAAACATCCCACTCTGTTCCTTCAAAACAACCAAGTATCTCCTTCATGCGTCACATGTCCAGAGTTAATAAACTCGAGTTCAAGGTTTTTTAGTCTTCAAATTTTGTCTGTACTTCGGCAACAAATTCACAGCGTTATGATTAGAGCGGCCATGTGTTGTACAGAATACAAACACATCCACAGTATCCTTGATCCTCAAATACACTTTCAACACATCCAGTCTCCATGATCCTCAACCAGACTTGATATTAACACATCCTTAATATCCATAATCCACAAACATAGAGAATATAAATATATATTTTGTGTTCACAATACTAAACCACACAGAGTATCTATACATCAACAGTGTCCTTGATCATCAACCACACAGCGTGTCCAACACCAACACATCTGCAGTGTTTACAATACTAAACCACAGTGTCAACATTGCCCAGTTTCCTCGATCCGGATCACAGTTGTAACATATACACAGCATCATTGATCATCAACCAGAGAGTATTGACACATCCACCCTGTCCTTGATATTCGATCACACAGAGTATAAATACATCTGCAGTTTTCACAATAATACACAACACAGAGTGCAAACACATACATAGTGTCCATGATCCTCAACCTCAGTGACAACACATCCACAATGTACATGATCCTCAGTCAACAGTGTCCAAAACATCCACAGTATCCATGATCATCAAATACAGTGTCCAACACGTTTACACTGTCCATGATCTGCAGTTTTCACAATACTAAACCACGCACAGTATCAACACATCAATAGAGTGTGATTTTCAACCACCCAGAGTAGCAATACATCCACAGCATCTTTGATCATCAACTCAGAGTTGATGATCAACTCATCAACAATGTCCATGATCTTCAACCACACAAAGTATAAAACTCCAGTGTACTTGTTCCTCAAACATACAATGTCAACACATCCAATCTCTGCGATCCTCAACCACCACATCCACAGTGTCCATGATCGTAAACACATCCATAGAATCCAAGATCTTCAATGACGCAGAATGTCAACACAACTGAAGTATCCATGATCATCAACTACACAGTGCCCAACACATACACAGTGTTTATAATCCTCAACCACACAGAGTATCAGCATTTTTCGATCATCAATCACACAGTGTACATCATATCCGCAGTGTCCTTGATCATCAACAAAACAGTGTTCCTCAACCGCAGGGAGTACAAATACATCCACAATGTCCATGATAATCAGTCACTCAGGGTATGTACACATCCACTGATTCCTTGAACATCAACCACACAGTGTTCATCAATACCTTAATGTCTTTGATCATCAATCACACAGTGTTCATCACATTCGCCGTGTTCTTGTTTATTAACCACACAGAGTACCAACACATTCACACTCAGACAGGATATTAATATATCCATAGTGTCCACGATAATCAACCACACAGTGTACAGACACATCCACTATGTCCATGGTCTTCAACCACACAGATTACCTACATATGCAAATGCAAATTTCTTTTGATTAAGGTACACTTTAAGGTCCTTCCTTATCCAGGGCTTGTTGTCCGGGTACAAGCGCGCAGTCCTGGTATTGATAACCGACTCTTCACAGAATTTGACATAAGACGACATAGTGTCCGCAAGTTCAGAGGGCTCAAAGCAGCTGTCCATAAAAAACATCCCACTCTGTTCCTTCAAAACAGCCACGTATCTCCATGCTTCAGGTGTCCAAAGTTGAGAAACACGAGTTGTAGGTTTTTTTGTCTTCAAATTATGTCTGTACTTCGGCAACAAATGCACAGCGTTATGATTAGAGCAGCCAAGTGGTGTACAGTATACCAACACATCCACAGTATCCTTGATCCTATAAAAACATATTGTATTTACATCGCAAGCAAGTAAAATGGTTGTGGGTGAACCACTGATAAGTATTGTACTTCTGTTCACCCCCTTTCCACATTCAACATTGTATTTGTTTACTTGTGACGTATAATGTTGAATGTTCGAAATAAATGAATTACTTAATTACTTACTTACTTACACTTTCAACACATCCAGTCGCCATGATCGTCAACCAGACTTGGTATTAACACATCCTTAATATCCAAAATCCTCAAACAGAGAATATAAATAGATATTTTGTGTTCACAATAATAAACCACACATAGTATCAATACATCAACAGTGTCCTTGATCATCAACCACACAGCGTGTCCAACACCAACACATCTGCAGTGTTTACAATAATAAACCACACTGTCAACACCGCCCAGTTTCCACCATCCGGAATCACACAGTCGTAACATATACACAGCATCATTGATCATCAAAAACATCCACCCTGTCCATGGTCTTCAATCACACAGAGTATAAATACATCTGGAGTTTTCACAAAAATACACAACACACAGTACGAACAGGTACATAGTGTCCACGATCCTCAACCTAAGTGACAACACATCCACAATGTACATGATCCTCAGTTAACAGTGTCCAACACATCCACAGTATCCATGTTCATCAAATAAACAGTGTCCAACACGTTTACACTGTCCATGATCTGCAGTTTTCACAATACTAAACAACGCAGTATCAACACATCAATAGAGTGTGATTTTCAACCATTCAGAGTACCAATACATCCACAGCATCCTTGATCATCAACTCAGAGTATGAACTCATCAACAATGTCCATGATCTTCAATCACACAAAGTATAAAACTCCACAGAGTGCTTGTTCCTCAACCATACAATGTCAACACATTCAATCTCTCCGATCCTCAACCACCACATCCACATTGTCCATGATCGTAAACACATCCATAGAATCAAAGATCTTCAATGACGCAGAGTGACAAAACAATTGAAGTGTCCATGATCATCAACTGCACAGTGCGCAACACATCCACAGTGTTTATCCTCAACCAGAGAGTATCAGCATTTTTCGATCATCAATCACACAGTGTTCATCATATTCGCAGTGTCCTTCATCATCAACAACACAGTGTTCCCCAACCGCAGGGAGTACAAATACATCCACAATGTCCATGGTAATCAATCACTCAGGGTATGTACACATCCACAGATTCCTTGAACATTAACCAGATAGTGTCCAACACAACTGCAATGACCTTGATCATCAATCACACAGTGTTCATCACATTCGCCGTGTTCTTGTTTATTAACCACACAGAGTACCAACACATTCACACTCAATCAGACAGGATATTAATATATCCATAGTGTTCTCGATAATCAACAACACAGTGTACATACACATCCACTATCTCCATGGTCATCAACCACACAGAGTACCAACATATCCACAATGTCCTTCGTGATTAACCATAGTGAGTACCTATACATCGAAGTACCTTGACCCTCAACAACACAGTTTTCATTTTCTTTGATCCTCAACTACACTTTCAACATACCCAGCCTCCATGATCGTCAACCAGACTTGGTATTAACACATCCTTAATATCCATAATGCTCAAATATAGAGAATATAAATACATATTTTGTGTTCACAATATTAAACCACACAGAGTATCAATAGTGTCATTGATCATCAACCACACAGCGTGTCCAACACCAACACATCTGCAGTGTTTACTAAACCACACAGTGTCAACACCGCCCAGTTTCCACGATCCGGAATCACACAGTCGTAACATATACACAGCGTCATTGATCATCAACAAGAGAGTATTGACACATCCACTTTGTCCATGATCTTCAATCACCCAGAGTATAAATACATCTACACAATTATATACAACACAGAGTGCCAACACATACATAGTGTCCATGATCCTCAACCTCAGTGACAACACATCCACAATGGTCATGGTCATCAACCACACAGAGTGCCTACATATCCACAGTAACAGTAACATCTGCAATGTACTTGAACATCAGTCGCACAGTATTGGTCACACCCGCGGTGTTATTGATCATCAACCAAATTGAGTGATATGCATCCACAGTGTCCACGATCGGAAACCAGACAGAGTACCAACACATTCACAATGTCCTTGATAATTAACCACACAGAGTACCAACACACACACAGTGTCCTTGATCCTCAACTACACAGTTTCAACAAATCCAGTCTCGATGATCCTCAACCAGACTGGGTGTTAACACATCCATAATATCCATAATCCTCAAACGTAGAGAAAAGCAATACATATGTTGTGTTCACAATATTAAACCATACAGATTATCAATACATCAAGAGTGTCCTTGATTATCAACCACACACCGTGTCCAACACCAAACCATTTGCAGTGTATACAATACCAAACCACATAGTGTAAACACAGTTTCCACGATCAGGAATCACAGTCTTAACATATACAAAGCTTCATTGATCATCAACCAGAGAGTATTGACACATCCACCCTGTCCATGATCTTCAATCACACACAGTATAAATACATCTGGAGTTTTCACAATAATATAAAACACAGAGTGCCAACACATACAGTGTCCATGATTCTAAACCTTAGAGACAAAATATCCAAAATGAAAATGATCCTCACTCAACAGTGTCCAACACATCCACAGTATCCATGATAATCAAATACAGTGTCTAACACGTTTACACTGTCCATGATCTGAAGTTTTCACAATACTAAACCACGCACAGTATCAACACATCAATAGTCTGTGAATTTCACCCACTCAGAGTACCAATACATCCACAGCATCCTTGATCATCAACTCAGAGTATGAACTCACACACATCTGCACTGTTTACAATACTAAACCACACAGTGTAAACACACCCCAGTTTCCACGATCCGGAATCACTGTCAACATATACACAGCATCATTGATCATCAACCACAGAGTATTTAAACATCCACCCGGTCCATGATCCTTGATCATCAACTCAGAGTATGAACTCATCAACAATGTCCATGATCTTCAACCGCACAAAGTATAAAACTCCACAGTGTGCTTGTTCCTCAACCATACAATATCAACACATCCAATCTCTGCGATCCTCAACCACCACATCCAGAGTCCATGATCGTAAACACATCCATAGAATCCAAGTTCTTCAATGACGCAGAGTGTCAACACAACAGAAATATCCATGATCATCAACTGCACAGTGCCCAACACATACACAGTGTTTATAATCCTCAACCACACAGAGTATCAGCATTTTTCGATAATCAATCACACAGTGTACACCATATCCGCAGTGTCCTTGATGATCAACAAAACAGTGTCCATCAACCGCAGGGAGTACAAATACAACCACAATGTCCAAGGTAATCAGTCACTCAGGGTATGTACACATCCACAGATTCCTTAAACATCAACCACACAGTGTCCAACACAACCGCAATGTCCTGGATCATCAATCACACAGTGTTCATCACATTCGCCGTGTTCTTGTTTATTAACCACACAGAGTACCAACACATTCACACTCAATCAGACAGGATATTAATATATCCATAGTGTCAATGATAATCAACCACACAGTGTACAGACACATCCACTATCTCCATGGTCATCAACCACACAGAGTACCAACATATCCACAGTCCTTCGTGATTAACCAGAGTGAGTACCTATACATCGAAGTACCTTGACCCTCAACAACACAGTTTTCATCATATCCGCCGTGTCCTTGATCATCAATCACTCAGAATATCAACACATCCACGGTGTCCTTGATCCTCTACTGTTACAGTGTGAGAATCTAGCAGAGCCTGGAATATGGTAGTAAAAATCCTCCCCGACTGAGCCGCACACGTCTTTGAGACTTTGTTTTCATTCAATGAAAGCCTGAAGCTGTGTCTGCGTTCAATCTGGAAACGTTTTCACAACCTCATCCTCAGAGAGTTCAATGTGTTCTGGTACAACAATCTGACACAGAGATGTACATTGACCACGAAAATCATTAACATCAAACCGGGCATAAAAACGGTTAAGTTAATTTGCAACAGTAACATAATCACCAGTACGCACACAGGCTGCTTGAATTGTTGCTTACCCATCCTAGTTTTGAGTACATTCCATGCCTTATTAGTATTAGCACTCCTAAATTTTTTCTCGATTTTGTTCTTGAATTCAAGTTTGGCAATCCTAGCAACTCTTCTAAATTCCTTTTCTTTCCCACGATATGCATTCTTATTTCCCTGCAGAAATGCAAATTTCTTTTGATTAAGGTACACTTTAAGGTCCTTCCTTATCCAGGGCTTGTTGTCCGGGTACAAGCGCGCTGTCCTGGTATTGATAACCGACTCTTCACAGAATTTGACATACGACGACATAGTGTCCGCAAGTTCAGAGGGCTCAAAGCAGCTGTCCATAAAAAAACATCCCACTCTGTTCCTTCAAAACAGCCACGTAACTCCATGCTTCAGGTGTCCAAAGTTGAGAAACACGAGTTCTAGGTTTTTTTGTCTTCAAATTATGTCTGTACTTCGGCAACAAATGCACAGCGTTATGATTAGAGCGGCTAAGTGGTGTACAGAATACCAACACATCCACAGTATCCTTGATCCTCACCTACACTTTCAACACATCCAGTCTCCATGATCGTCAACCAGACTTGGTATTAACACATCCTTAATATCCAAAATCCTCAAACAGAGAATATAAATAGATATTTTGTGTTCACAATAATAAACCACACATAGTATCAATACATCAACAGTGTCCTTGATCATCAACCACACAGCGTGTCCAACACCAACACATCTGCAGTGTTTACAATAATAAACCACACTGTCAACACCGCCCAGTTTCCACCATCCGGAATCACACAGTCGTAACATATACACAGCATCATTGATCATCAAAAACATCCACCCTGTCCATGGTCTTCAATCACACAGAGTATAAATACATCTGGAGTTTTCACAAAAATACACAACACACAGTACGAACAGGTACATAGTGTCCACGATCCTCAACCTAAGTGACAACACATCCACAATGTACATGATCCTCAGTTAACAGTGTCCAACACATCCACAGTATCCATGTTCATCAAATAAACAGTGTCCAACACGTTTACACTGTCCATGATCTGCAGTTTTCACAATACTAAACAACGCAGTATCAACACATCAATAGAGTGTGATTTTCAACCATTCAGAGTACCAATACATCCACAGCATCCTTGATCATCAACTCAGAGTATGAACTCATCAACAATGTCCATGATCTTCAATCACACAAAGTATAAAACTCCACAGAGTGCTTGTTCCTCAACCATACAATGTCAACACATTCAATCTCTCCGATCCTCAACCACCACATCCACATTGTCCATGATCGTAAACACATCCATAGAATCAAAGATCTTCAATGACGCAGAGTGACAAAACAATTGAAGTGTCCATGATCATCAACTGCACAGTGCGCAACACATCCACAGTGTTTATCCTCAACCAGAGAGTATCAGCATTTTTCGATCATCAATCACACAGTGTTCATCATATTCGCAGTGTCCTTCATCATCAACAACACAGTGTTCCCCAACCGCAGGGAGTACAAATACATCCACAATGTCCATGGTAATCAATCACTCAGGGTATGTACACATCCACAGATTCCTTGAACATTAACCAGATAGTGTCCAACACAACTGCAATGACCTTGATCATCAATCACACAGTGTTCATCACATTCGCCGTGTTCTTGTTTATTAACCACACAGAGTACCAACACATTCACACTCAATCAGACAGGATATTAATATATCCATAGTGTTCTCGATAATCAACAACACAGTGTACATACACATCCACTATCTCCATGGTCATCAACCACACAGAGTACCAACATATCCACAATGTCCTTCGTGATTAACCATAGTGAGTACCTATACATCGAAGTACCTTGACCCTCAACAACACAGTTTTCATTTTCTTTGATCCTCAACTACACTTTCAACATACCCAGCCTCCATGATCGTCAACCAGACTTGGTATTAACACATCCTTAATATCCATAATGCTCAAATATAGAGAATATAAATACATATTTTGTGTTCACAATATTAAACCACACAGAGTATCAATAGTGTCATTGATCATCAACCACACAGCGTGTCCAACACCAACACATCTGCAGTGTTTACTAAACCACACAGTGTCAACACCGCCCAGTTTCCACGATCCGGAATCACACAGTCGTAACATATACACAGCGTCATTGATCATCAACAAGAGAGTATTGACACATCCACTTTGTCCATGATCTTCAATCACCCAGAGTATAAATACATCTACACAATTATATACAACACAGAGTGCCAACACATACATAGTGTCCATGATCCTCAACCTCAGTGACAACACATCCACAATGGTCATGGTCATCAACCACACAGAGTGCCTACATATCCACAGTAACAGTAACATCTGCAATGTACTTGAACATCAGTCGCACAGTATTGGTCACACCCGCGGTGTTATTGATCATCAACCAAATTGAGTGATATGCATCCACAGTGTCCACGATCGGAAACCAGACAGAGTACCAACACATTCACAATGTCCTTGATAATTAACCACACAGAGTACCAACACACACACAGTGTCCTTGATCCTCAACTACACAGTTTCAACAAATCCAGTCTCGATGATCCTCAACCAGACTGGGTGTTAACACATCCATAATATCCATAATCCTCAAACGTAGAGAAAAGCAATACATATGTTGTGTTCACAATATTAAACCATACAGATTATCAATACATCAAGAGTGTCCTTGATTATCAACCACACACCGTGTCCAACACCAAACCATTTGCAGTGTATACAATACCAAACCACATAGTGTAAACACAGTTTCCACGATCAGGAATCACAGTCTTAACATATACAAAGCTTCATTGATCATCAACCAGAGAGTATTGACACATCCACCCTGTCCATGATCTTCAATCACACACAGTATAAATACATCTGGAGTTTTCACAATAATATAAAACACAGAGTGCCAACACATACAGTGTCCATGATTCTAAACCTTAGAGACAAAATATCCAAAATGAAAATGATCCTCACTCAACAGTGTCCAACACATCCACAGTATCCATGATAATCAAATACAGTGTCTAACACGTTTACACTGTCCATGATCTGAAGTTTTCACAATACTAAACCACGCACAGTATCAACACATCAATAGTCTGTGAATTTCACCCACTCAGAGTACCAATACATCCACAGCATCCTTGATCATCAACTCAGAGTATGAACTCACACACATCTGCACTGTTTACAATACTAAACCACACAGTGTAAACACACCCCAGTTTCCACGATCCGGAATCACTGTCAACATATACACAGCATCATTGATCATCAACCACAGAGTATTTAAACATCCACCCGGTCCATGATCCTTGATCATCAACTCAGAGTATGAACTCATCAACAATGTCCATGATCTTCAACCGCACAAAGTATAAAACTCCACAGTGTGCTTGTTCCTCAACCATACAATATCAACACATCCAATCTCTGCGATCCTCAACCACCACATCCAGAGTCCATGATCGTAAACACATCCATAGAATCCAAGTTCTTCAATGACGCAGAGTGTCAACACAACAGAAATATCCATGATCATCAACTGCACAGTGCCCAACACATACACAGTGTTTATAATCCTCAACCACACAGAGTATCAGCATTTTTCGATAATCAATCACACAGTGTACACCATATCCGCAGTGTCCTTGATGATCAACAAAACAGTGTCCATCAACCGCAGGGAGTACAAATACAACCACAATGTCCAAGGTAATCAGTCACTCAGGGTATGTACACATCCACAGATTCCTTAAACATCAACCACACAGTGTCCAACACAACCGCAATGTCCTGGATCATCAATCACACAGTGTTCATCACATTCGCCGTGTTCTTGTTTATTAACCACACAGAGTACCAACACATTCACACTCAATCAGACAGGATATTAATATATCCATAGTGTCAATGATAATCAACCACACAGTGTACAGACACATCCACTATCTCCATGGTCATCAACCACACAGAGTACCAACATATCCACAGTCCTTCGTGATTAACCAGAGTGAGTACCTATACATCGAAGTACCTTGACCCTCAACAACACAGTTTTCATCATATCCGCCGTGTCCTTGATCATCAATCACTCAGAATATCAACACATCCACGGTGTCCTTGATCCTCTACTGTTACAGTGTGAGAATCTAGCAGAGCCTGGAATATGGTAGTAAAAATCCTCCCCGACTGAGCCGCACACGTCTTTGAGACTTTGTTTTCATTCAATGAAAGCCTGAAGCTGTGTCTGCGTTCAATCTGGAAACGTTTTCACAACCTCATCCTCAGAGAGTTCAATGTGTTCTGGTACAACAATCTGACACAGAGATGTACATTGACCACGAAAATCATTAACATCAAACCGGGCATAAAAACGGTTAAGTTAATTTGCAACAGTAACATAATCACCAGTACGCACACAGGCTGCTTGAATTGTTGCTTACCCATCCTAGTTTTGAGTACATTCCATGCCTTATTAGTATTAGCACTCCTAAATTTTTTCTCGATTTTGTTCTTGAATTCAAGTTTGGCAATCCTAGCAACTCTTCTAAATTCCTTTTCTTTCCCACGATATGCATTCTTATTTCCCTGCAGAAATGCAAATTTCTTTTGATTAAGGTACACTTTAAGGTCCTTCCTTATCCAGGGCTTGTTGTCCGGGTACAAGCGCGCTGTCCTGGTATTGATAACCGACTCTTCACAGAATTTGACATACGACGACATAGTGTCCGCAAGTTCAGAGGGCTCAAAGCAGCTGTCCATAAAAAAACATCCCACTCTGTTCCTTCAAAACAGCCACGTAACTCCATGCTTCAGGTGTCCAAAGTTGAGAAACACGAGTTCTAGGTTTTTTTGTCTTCAAATTATGTCTGTACTTCGGCAACAAATGCACAGCGTTATGATTAGAGCGGCTAAGTGGTGTACAGAATACCAACACATCCACAGTATCCTTGATCCTCACCTACACTTTCAACACATCCAGTCTCCATGATCGTCAACCAGACTTGGTATTAACACATCCTTAATATCCAAAATCCTCAAACAGAGAATATAAATACATATTTTGTGTTCACAATAATAAACCACACATAGTATCAATACATCAACAGTGTCCTTGATCATCAACCACACAGCGTGTCCAACACCAACACATCTGCAGTGTTTACATTACTAAACCACACTGTCAAAACCGCCCAGTTTCCACGATCCGGAATCACACAGTCGTAACATATACACATCATCATTGATCATCAAACACACATCCACCCTGTACATGATCTTCGATCACACAGAGTATAAATACACCTGGAGTTTTCATAATAATACACAACACACAATACCAACAGATACATAGTGTCCATGATCCTCAACCTCAGTGACAACACATCCACTATATATATGATCCTCAGTCAACAGTCTCCAACACATCCACAGTATCCATGATCATCAAATACAGTGTCCAACACGTATACACTCTCCATGATCTGCAGTTTTACAATACTAAACAACGCACAGTATCAACACATCAATAGAGTGTGATTTTCAACCACTCAGAGTACCAATACATCCACAGCATCCTTGATCATCAACTCAGTGTATGAACTCATCAACAATGTCCATGATCTTTAATCACACAAAGTATAAAACTCCACAGAGTGCTTGTTCCTCAACCATACAATATCAACACATCCAATTTCTGCGATCCTCAACCACCAAATCCACAGTGTCCATGATCGTAAACACATTCATAGAATCCAAGATCTTCAATGACACAGTGTCAACACAATTGAAATGTCCATGATCATCAACTGCACAGTGCCCAACACATCCACAGTGTTTATTACCCTCAACCACAGAGAGTATCAGCATTTTTCGATCATCAATCTCAGTGTACATCATTTCCCCAATGTCCTTGATCATCAACAACACAGTGTCCCTCAACAGCAGGGAGTACAAATACATCCACAATGACCATGGTAATCAGTCACTCAGGGTATGTACACATCCAGTGTCCTTGAACATTAACCACACAGTGTCCAAACACATCCACAATGTCCTGGATCATCAATCACACAGTGTTCATCACATTCGCCGTGTTCTTGTCTATTAACCACACAGAGTACCAACACATTCACACTCAATCAGACAGGATATTAATATATCCATAGTGTCAACGATAATCAACCACACAGAGTATCAACATATACACAGTGTCCTTCGTGATTAACCAGAGTGAGTTGCTATACATCGAAGTACTTTGACCCTCAACAACACAGTTTTCATCATATCCTCCGTGTCCCTGATCATCAGTCACTCAGAATATCAACACATCCACGGTGTCCTTGATCTTCTACTGGTATAGTGTGAGAATCTAGCAGAGCCTGGAATATGGTACTAAAAATCCTCCCCGACTGAGCCGCACACGTCTTTAAGACTGTTTTTCACTCAATCAAGGCCTGACGCTGTCTGCGTTCAATCTGGAAACGTTTTCACAACCTCATCCTCAGAGAGTTCAATGTGTTCTGGTACAACAATCTGACACAGAGATGTACATTGACTACGAAAATCATTAACATTAAACCGAGCATAAAAACGGTTAAGTTAATTTGCTGCAGTAACAGAATCACCAGTACGGCACACAGGCTGCTTGAATTGTTGCTTACCCATCCTAGTTTTGAGTACATTCCATGCCTCCTTAGTATTAGCACTCCTAAATGTTCCTCTATTTTGTTCTTGAATTCAAGTTTGGCAATCCTAGCAACTGTTCTAAATTCCTTTTCTTTCTCAAGATATGCATCCTTATTTCCCTGCAGAAATGCAAATTTCTTTTGATTAAGGTACACTTTAAGGTCGTTCCTTATCCAGGGCTTGTTGTCCGGGTACAAGCGCGCTGTCCTGGTATTGATAACCGACTCTTCACAGAATTTGACATAAGAAGACATAGTGTCCGCAAATTCAGAGGGCTCAAAGCAACTGTCCATAAAAAAACATCCCACTCTGTTCCTTCAAAACAGCCACGTAAGTCCATGCTTCAGGTGTCCAAAGTTGAGAAACACGAGTTCTAGGTTTTTTTGTCTTCAAATTATGTCTGTAGTTCGGCAACAAATGCACAGCGTTATGATTAGAGCGGCCAAGTGGTGTACAGAATACCAACACATCCACATTATCCTTGATCCTCAACTCAAGGCGTGTGTGGTGCATATGTTGTGTATTTGTTGAGCGTACTTTCTGTATGTATAGGGTGTGTCGGGCGCGCATTGTACATGTGTTGTGCGTGTGTTGGATGTGTGTTGTGCGTCTGTTGTGCATCTATTGTGAGTCTCTTGTGCGCCTCTTTTCCGTCTCGTGGGCCTATGTTTGTGCGTCCGTTGTACGAGTATTGTGCGTATGTTGTGCATGTGTTGGGTTTCTGTTCCGGCATAAGTTGGATATACGTTCTGCATATGTTGTGCATGTGTTTGTTATGCATGTCGTATTACGTGTTGTGCATGTGTTGTGCTCCTGTTGTGCATCTGTTGTGCGTCTTTTGTGCGCCTCTTTTCCGTCTCTTGGGCCTCTGTTGTGCGTCTGTTTTGCGTGTGTTTTGCGTGTGTGGGCATCCGTTGTAGATGTGTTGTGCGACTGTTGTGCGACTGTTGTGTTGTATTGTGCGTCTTTTGTGTTTGTGTAGGTGTGTGTTCAGCGGCTGTTAGCTGTCTGTTTTGCGTTTGTTGTGCATATGTTGTGCGTATTTTGTGCGTGCGTAGTGCTTGTGTTGGCCGCGTGTGTTGTGCGTGTATTTGTACGTGTTGGGCTTTTGTTGTGCTTCTATTATGCCACTGTATTTCCCCTGTTGTGCGTCTGTCGTGCGTGTGTTGTGCGTGTTGTGCGTGTGTTGTGCGTGTGTTGTGTGTTGTGTGTGTTGTGCATGTTGTGCGTGTGTTGTGCATATGTTGTATTTGTTGAGCGTATTTTATGTATGTATAGGATGTGTTGTGCGCGCATTGTGCATCTGTTGTGCGTGTGTTAGATGTGTGTTTTGCGACTGTTTTGCATGTGTTGTGAGTCTCTTGTGCGCCTCTTTTCCGTCTCGTGGGCCTCTGTTTGTGCATTTGTTGTGCATATGTTGGGTTTCTGTTGCGGCATACATTGGATATAAGTTTTGCATATGTTGTGCATGTGTTTGTTATGCGTGTTATTACATGTGTTGTGCGTGTGTTGTGCTCCTGTTGTGCATCTGTTGTGCGTCTCTTGTGCGCCTCTTTTGCGTCTCTTGGGCCTCTGTTGTGCGTCTGTTTTGTGGGTGTTGTGCGTGTGTGGGCATCCGTTGTGGATCTGTTGTGCAACTGTTGTGCGACTCTTGTGCGACTGTTGTGCAACGTTTGTGCGACTGTTGTCCGATTGTTGTGGGACTGTTGTGGGACTGTGGTGCGTCTGTTGTGCATGTTTTGTGCATCAGTTGTTTGTCTTTTGTGTGTCTGTTCAGTGTCTATTGAGCGTCTCTTGGTGCGTCTGTTGCGCATGTTTTGTGCATCAGTTGTGCGTCTGTTGTGCGTCTGTTGTGGGACTGTGGTGCGTCCGTTGTGTATGTTTTGTGCATCAGTTCTTTGTCTTTTGTGCGTCTGTTCAGTGTCTGTTGAGCGTCTCTCGGTGCATCTGTTGTGCATGTTTTGTGCATCAGTTGTGCGTCTGTTCTGCGTCTGTTCTGCTATATGTTGTGCCATATGTTGGGGAGTATTGTGCGTCTTTTGTGTTTGTGTAGGTGTGTGTTGAGCGGCTGTTAGCTGTCTTTTTTGCGTCTGTTATGCATATTTTGTGCGTATGTTGTGCGTGTGTAGTGCGTGTGTTAGCCGCGTGTGTTGTGCGTGTATTTGTACGTGTTGGGC
This sequence comes from Escarpia spicata, assembly GCA_963995525.1. Classification (NCBI taxonomy): domain Eukaryota; kingdom Metazoa; phylum Annelida; class Polychaeta; order Sabellida; family Siboglinidae; genus Escarpia; species Escarpia spicata. The sequence goes on along the minus strand of OZ023214.1, from coordinate 55,098,620 downwards.
TTGCGTTGTGCTTATATTATGCCACTCTATATCCACTGTTGTGCGTCTGTCGTGGGTGTGTTGTGTATGTATTGTGCGAGTGTTATACGACACCTGTTAGGTGTCTGTTTTGCGTTTGTTGTGCATATGTTGGGATTCTATTCGGTGTATGTTGGATATGTTCTGCATCTGTTGTGCGTGTGTTGCTCGTATTGTTGGGCGTGTTGGGCGTGTGTTTGGGCGTGTGTTTTGTTCATGTGTTTGTATACGTGTTGGGCTGGTGTTATTATTCTTCTGTGCGACCTTAAATCCACTGTTGTGCGTGTGTTGTGCATGTGTTGTGCGTGTGTTGTGCATATTTTGTGCGTGTTGTTCGTGTGTTGTGCATATGTTGTGTATTTGTTGAGCGTACATTCTGTATGTATAGGATGTGTCGTGCACGCATTGTACATGAGTTGTGCGTGTGTTGGATGTGTGTTGTGCTCCTGTTGTGCATCTGTTGTCCGATTGTTGTGCGTCTGTTGTGCCATATGTTGGAGTGTATTGTGCGTCTTTTGTGTTTGTGTAGGTGTGTTGAGCGGCTGTTAGCTGTCTGTTTTGCGTCTGTTATGCATATGTTGTGCGTATGTTGTGCGTGTGTAATGCGTGTGTTGGCCGCGTGTGTTGTGCGTGTATTTGTACGTGTTGGGCTTGCGTTGTGTTTATATTATGCCACTCTATCTCCACTGTTGTGCGTCTGTCGTGGGTGTGTTGTGTATGTGTTGTGCGAGTGTTATACGACTGTTGTGCGGCTGTTGTGCGACTGTTGTGCGACTGTTGTGCGATTGTTGTGGGACTGTTGTGGGACTGCTTGCGTCTATTGTGCATGTTTTGTGCATCAGTTGTTTCTTTTGTGCGTCTGTTTAGTCTATTGAGCGTCTCTTGGTGAGTCTGTTGCGAATGTTTTGTGCATCAGTTGTGCGTCTGTTCTGTGTCTGTTGTGCCATATGTTGTGCCATATGTTGGGGAGTAATGTGCTTCTTTTGTGTTTGTGTAGGTGTGTGTTGAGCGGCTGTTAGCTGTCTTTTTTGCGTCTGTTGTGCATATTTTGTGCGTATGTTGTGTGTGTGTAGTGCGTGTGTTGGCCGCGTGTGTTGTGCGTGTATTTGTACGTGTTGGGCTTGCGTTGTGTTTATATTATGCCACTCTATCTCCACTGTTGTGCGTCTGTCGTGGGTGTGTTGTGTATGTGTTGTGCGAGTGTTATACGACACCTGTTAGGTGTCTGATGTGCGTTTGTTGTGCATGTGTTGGGTTTCTGTTCCGGCATACGTTGGATATATGTTCTGTATATGTTGTGCATGTGTTTGTTATGCATTTGTTATTACATGTGTTGTGCGTGTGTTGTGCTCTTGTTGTGCATATGTTGTGCGTCTCTTGTGCGCCTGTTTTCCGTCTCTTGGGCCTCTGTTGTGCGTCTGTTTTGTGTGTGTTGTGTGTGTGGGCATCCGTTGTAGATCTGTTGTGCGACTGTTGTCCGATTATTGTGCCATATGTTATATCATATGTTGGGGTGTATTGTGCGTCTTTTGTGTTTGTCTGTTTTGCGTCTGTTGTGCATATGTTGTGCGTATGTTGTGCGTGCGTAATGCGTGTGTAGGCCGCGTGTTTTGTGCGTGTATTTGTACGTGTTGGGCTTGTGTTGTGCTTCTGTTATGCCACTGTATTTCCACTGTTGTGCGTCTGTCGTGCGTGTTGTGCGTGTGTTGTGCGTGTGTTGTGCGTGTGTTGTGCGTGTGTTGTGCGTGTGTTGTACGTGTGTTGTGCCTGTTGTGCGTGTGTTATGCATATGTTGTGTATTTGTTGAGCGTATTTTCTGTATGTATAGGATGTGTTGTGTGCGCATTGTGCATCTGTTGTGCGTGTATTGGATGTGTGTTGTGCGACTGTTGTGCATCTGTTGTGAGTCTTGTGCGCCTCTTTTCCGTCTCGTGGGCCTCTGTGCGTTTGTTGTGCATGTGTTGGGTTTCTGTTCCAGCATACGTTGGATATAAGTTTTGCATATGTTGTGCATGTTTGTTATGCATGTTTTATTACGTGTTGTGCGTGTGTTCTGCTCCTGTTGTGCGTCTCTTGTGCGCCTCTTTTGCGTCTCTTGGGCCTGTGTTGTGCGTCTGTTTTGTGTTTTGTGCGTGTGTGGGCATCCGTTGTGGATCTGTTGTGCAACTGTTGGGCGACTGTTGTGCGACTGTTGTGCGGCTGTTGTGCGACTGTTGTGCGACTGTTGTGCGACTGTTGTGCGATTGTTGTGGGACTGTTGTGGGACTGCTTGCGTCTATTGTGCATGTTTTGTGCATCAGTTGTTTCTTTTGTGCGTCTGTTTAGTCTATTGACCGTCTCTTGGTGAGTCTGTTGCGCATGTTTTGTGCATCAGTTCTTTGTCTTTTGTGCGTCTGTTCAATGTCTGTTGAGCGTCTCTCGGTGCGTCTGTTGTGCCTGTTTTGTGCATCAGTTGTGCGTCTGTTATGTGTCTGTTGTGCCATATGTTGTGCCATATGTTGGGGAGTACTGTGCGTCTTTTGTGTTTGTGTAGGTGTGTGTTGAGCGGCTGTTAGCTGTCTTTTTTGCGTCTGTTGTGCATATTTTGTGCGTATGTTGTGCGTGTGTAGTGCGTGTGTTGGCCGCGTGTGTTGTGCGTGTATTTGTACGTGTTGGGCTTGCGTTGTGCTTATATTATGCCATTGTATTTCCACTGTTGTGCGTCTGTCGTGGGTGTGTTGTGTATGTGTTGTGCGAGTGTTATACACCTGTTAGGTGTCTATTGTGCGTTTGTTGTGCATATGTTGGGATTCTATTCGGTGTATGTTGGATATGTTCTGCATCTGTTGTGCGTGTGTTGCTCGTATTGTTGGGCGTGTTGGGCGTGTGTTTGGGCGTGTGTTTTGTTCATGTGTTTGTATACGTGTTGGGCTGGTGTTATTATTCTTCTCTGCGACCTTAAATCCACTGTTGTGCGTGTGTTGTGCATGTGTTGTGCGTGTGTTGTGCATATTGTGTGCGTGTTGTTCGTGTGTTGTGCATATGTTGTGTATTTGTTGAGCGTACATTCTGTATGTATAGGATGTGTCGTGCGCGCATTGTACATGTTGTGCGTGTGTTGGATGTGTGTTGTGCTCCTGTTGTGCATCTGTTGTGCGTCTCTTGTGCGCCTCTTTTCCTTCTCTTGGGCCTCTATTGTGCGTCTGTTTTGCGTGTGTTGTGCGTGTGTGGGCATCCGTTGTAGATCTGTTGTGCGACTGTTGTCCAATTGTTTTGCGTCTGTTGTGCCATATGTTGTGCCATATGTTGGGGTGTATTGTGCGTCTTTTGTGTTTGTGTAGGTGTGTTGAGCGGCTGTTAGCTGTCTGTTTTGCGTCTGTTGTGCATATGTTGTGCGTATGTTGTGCGTGCGTAGTGCGTGTGTTGGCCGCGTGTGTTGTGCATGTATTTGTACGTGTTGGGCTTGTGTTGTGTTTCTGTTATGCCACTGTATTTCCACTGTTGTGCGTCTGTCGTGCGTGTGTTGTGCGTGTGTTGTGCATATGTTGTGTATTTGTTGAGCGTATTTTCTGTATGTATAGGATGTGTTGTGCGCGCATTGTGCATCTGTTGTGCGTGTATTGGATGTGTGTTGTGCGACTGTTGTGCATCATTTGTGAGTCTCTTGTGCGCCTCTTTTCCGTCTCTTGGGCCTCTGTTTGTGCGTTTGTTGTGCATGTGTTGGGTTTCTGTTCCGGCATACGTTGGATATGTTTTGCATATGTTGTGCATGTGTTTGTTATGCATGTGTTATTACATATGTTGTGCGTGTGTTCTGCTCCTGTTGTGCATCTGTTGTGCGTGTCTTGTGCGCCTCTTTTGCGTCTCTTGGGCCTCTGTTGTGCGTCTGTTTTGTATGTGTTGTGCGACTGTTGTGCGACTGTTATGCGATTTTTGTGGGACTGTTGTCGGACTGTGGTGCGTTTGTTGTGCATATTTTGTGATCAGTTGTTTGTCTTTTGTGCGTCTGCTCAGTGTCTGTTGAGCATCTCATGGTGCGTCTGTTGTGCATGTTTGGTGCATCAGTTGTGCGTCTGTTGTGCGTCTTTTGTGCGTCTGTTGTGCCATATGTTGTGCCATATGTTGGGGTTTATTGTGCGTCTTTTGTGTTTGTGTATGGAGCGGTTGTTAGCTGTCTGTTTTGCGTCTTTTGTGCATATGTTGTGCGTATGTTATGCGTGTGTAGTGCGTGTTGGCCGCTTGTGTTGTGCGTGTATTTGTGTGTTGGGTTTGTGTTGTGCTTCTATTATGCCACTGTATTTCCACTGTTGTGCGTCTGTCGTGGGTGTGTTGTGTATGTGTTGTGCGAGTGTTATAAGGTCACCTGTTAGGTACCTGTTGTGCGTTTGTTGTGCATGTGTTGGGATTCTATTCGGCGTATGTTGGATATATGTTCTGCAGATGTTGTGCATATGTTGTGCATATGTCGTGTATCTGTTGCGCGAGCTTGTGTGTGTCTTGTGCGACTTCTCTCCGTCTGTTGTGCATCTGTTGTGCGTGTGTTGCTCGTATTGTTGGGCGTGTGTCGGGCGTGCGTTTGGGCGTGTGTGTTGTGCATGTTTTGTATATACGTGTTGGGCTGGTGTTATTCTACTGTGCGACCTTAAATCCACTGTTGTGCGTGTGTTGTGCGAGTGTTGTGCGTGTGTTGTGCGTGTGTTGTGCGTTTTGTGCGTGTATTGTGTACGTGTTGTGCGTGTATTGTGCATGTGTTGTGCGACTGTTGTACGTCGGTGTATATGTTATACATGTGTTGAGCGGCTGTTGGCTGTCTGTTGTTTGTTGTGCATCTGTTGTACGTATGTTGTACGTCTTATGTGTTGTGCGTGAGTTGTGCATCTGTTGGCTTGCATTTTGCGAGTGTTCTTCGTCTATTGTACGTACGTCTGTTGTACTTCTGTTGAGCGTGGGTTGGGCGTGCTTTGGGCGTGTTTGTGGTGCGTGTGTTGTATATGTGTTGGGCATCTGTTGTTCGTCTGTTGTGCTATGTCTGCTTCTTTTGTGTATATGTTAGGGTGTTTTGTACTTCTTTGTATACGTGTTGGACTTGTGTTGTGCTTCTATAGTGCAACTGAACTTCCACTCTTGTGCGTGTGTTGAGCAACTTTTCTCCGTCTGTTGTCCGTCTGTTGAACGTATATTGCGCATCTGTTGTGCGTCTGTTGTGCATGTGTTTTGGTTTTGTTATAAATGTGTTGTGCGTGTGTATTGTGCATCTGCCGTGCGTGGGCGTGTGTTTTGTGCCTCTTGTCCGTCTCTTGGGCCTCGTTGTGCGAATGTTGTAGGACTGTTGTGGCACTGTTTTGCGTCTGTTGGCATGTTTTTTGCATGTTTTTTGTTTTGTGCGTCTGTTTTGGGACTTTTGTGCGTCTATTGTCCCATATGTTTGGGTGTGTGCCGTCTTTTGTGTATGTGTTCGATGTGTTGAGCGGATGTTAGCTGTCTGTTTTACGTCTGATGTGCGTGTGTTGTATACGTGTTGGGCTTGTGTTGTGCTTCTATTGTACATCCACTATTGTGCGTCTGTTGCGCGTCTGTCGTACGAGTATTGCGCATCTGTTCAGCTTATATTTGGATATGTTCTGTGTTTTCATGATTTTGTTGTGTTGTTCGCCTGTTGTGCATCTGTCGTGCGTGTTTGGTGTGTATTGTGCGATTGTTCTACGTCTGTTCTGCTTCTGTTGTGCTGGGTGTTGTGCAACTTTTCTCCATCTTTTGCACTATTGCGCATTTGTTCAGCGTATGTTTGGATATATGTTCTGCATGTTTTGCATGCGTTTGTTATACATGTGTTATACATGTTCGTGTTGTGCGCCTGTTGAGTTGTGTTGGGCTTTTACTGTCTTGGACTTTTGTACTTCTGTTCTGCGTCTCATGTGCGCCTCTTGGGTGTCCCTTAGTCCTCTGTTTTGCGTCTCTTGGGTACGTATTGTGCGTCTGTTGCGCGTCTGTTGAGCAATATGTTAGGGTGTGTTGTGCGTATTTTATGCGTGTGTCGTGTTGGACGTGTTGGGCCTGTGATGTGCGTGTGTTTTTAAACATGTTGGTCTTATATTGTGGTTCTATTGTGCATCTGTTGTGGGACAATTGTGATGCGTCTGTTGTGCGCGTGCTGTGCATCTGTTGGGCGTCTGTTGTGGATGTTTTTGTATTTTTAGAGAATATTTTCTGTTGTGCTAGTGTTCAGCACTGTGCGTATGATGTGCATGTGTTGTGTATGCTTTGTGCATCTGTTGTCATCTGTGCGTCTGTGTTGTGCATGTGTTCTGCGTGTGTTGTGCGACTTTTATCCGTCTGTTGTGCGTCTTTTGTGACTGTGGTGTAGCTTGTGTTGTTGGTCGTATGATGTGCGTGAGTTGTAAACGCTTTGAGTTTGTGTTGTTCTTCTATTATGCAACTGTACTTCCACTGTTGTGCGTCTTATGCTATGACTTTCAATTCATTGATTTTCAGCAATTAGTTTCGTTTTTAAAGGATAACTACCATACTATAACCAAAAATTAAACGTCAGAAAACATTTATTACTGTTATTGTAAGTTGTACAGTCATACACGCGAAATATTGTTATTACATCAAACTAATGATATTCATCATTTGGCAACGGTTTTAATTGTTCATTACCACCTATACATGAAAATTAACCCTCAGAAAACGTCAATGTTGCTGTAATTTTAATCTGTACTGTCATACACGCAAAATATGTTATTAATTTTATTAGATCAATAATCAGCATTTGGCAAAGTTTTTAAAGTACTTCATTACCCCCTACTGAAAATGAACCATCAGAAAATTTCTAGATTGCTGATATTATCAGTTATACTGTCATACAAGCGAAATATTATGCTATAACTTCCAATTAATTGATTTTCAGCCTTCGCCTACCTTTTTATAGAATTATAAACCACATTATAATAAAAAATTAACCATCAGAAAACATATATCTAATACGGTAAGTTGTTCAATCATACACGAGAAATATTATGCTATAACTTTCAAGTGATACATATTCAGTATTTGGCAACATTTTTAATTGTTGATTACCGATATAGAATTAAATCTATCCTTCAGAAAACGTCTTGATTGCTAATATTATAAACTATACTGTCATAGAAGTGAAATATTATTGTATAACTTCTAATCAATTGATTTTCAGCCTTTAGCAACGTTTTTATAGGATATATACCACACTTTAATTAAAAATTAACAGTCAGAAAGCATATATTGCTGTTATTGTAAGTTGTACAGTCATATACACGAAATATTTTGTTATTACTTTTCACTGATTGATATTCAGCATTTGGCAACGGTTTTAATATTTCATTATCACCTATACATGAAAATTAACCGTCAGAAAACGTCTATTTTGCTGTTTTTGTAATCTGTACTGTCATACACGCAAAATATTATGTTATTACTTTTATTAGAATAATATTCAGCATTTGGCAAACAATTTAGTCCATTACCCCCTATTAAAAAGTACCCGTCAGAATATGTCTAGATTGCTGACATTATCAGCTATACTGCCATACAAGTGAAATATTATTCTATAACTTCCAATTAATTGATTTTGAGCCTTCACCAACTTTTTTAAAGGATATATACCACATTATAATAAAAAATTAACCGTCAGAAAACATATATATCTGTTGTTGTAAGTTGTTCAGTCATACACGGGAAATATTATGCTATAACTTTCAAGTGATACATATTCAGCATTTGGCAACGGTTTTAATTGTTCATTACCATCTATACATGAAAATTAACAATCGGAAAACGTCTATGTTGCTGTTACTGTAATCTGTAGTCATACGCGCAAAATTTGATCTTATTACATATATCTGATCAATATTCAACATTTGTCAAAGTTTTTATTCCTTCATTACCCCCTATTGAAAACTAGCCGTCAGAACATATCTAGATTGCTGACAATATCAGCTATACTGTCTTACAAGCAAAATATTATTCTATAACTTCCAACTAATTGATTTTGAGCATTCACCAACGTTTTTAAAGGATATATACCACACTATAACTAACCGTCAGAAAACATATATTGCTGTTAATGTAAGTTCTACAACCATACACGCGAAATATTATGCTATGACTTTCAACTGATAGATATTCAACATTTGGCAACGGTTCTAATAATTTATTACCACCCATACATAAAAGCTACCCGTCAGAAAACAGCTATGTTTGTGTTATTGTAAGCTGTACTGTCATATACGCAAAATAGTTATGTAATTACTTTTATGTCATCAATATTCAGCATTTAGGAAAACAATTTAATCCTTCATTACCCCCTATTGAAAACTAGCCGTCAGAAAATTTATAGATTGCTGATATTATCAGCTAAACTGTCATACAAGTGAAATAGTATTCTATAACTTCCAATTAATAAATTTTTATAGATTGCTGTTATAGTAAGTTGTACAGTTATACACACAAAATATTATGCTACGACTTTCCACTTAGCGATATTCAGCATTTAGCAACGGTTTTAATTGTTGATTACGTTTTTAAAGAATATATACCACACTATAACTAAAAATTTACCGTCAGAAAACATATATTGCTGTTATTGTAAATCATACACGCGAAATATTTTACCATGACTCAACTTATAGATATTCAGCATTTCGCAACGGTTTTAATTGTTGATTACCGATATAGAATTAAATCTAACCTTCACAGAACGTCTTGATTGCTAATATTATTATACAAGCGAAATGTTATTGTAACATTTTTAATCAATTCATTTTCAGCCTTTAGCAACGTTTATATAGGATATGTAGCACACTAATTAACAATTAATAGTGAGAAAGCATATATTGCTGTTACTATAAGTTGTACCGTCATACACGCGAAATATTATGCTATAACTTTCAACTGATAGATATTCTACATTTGGCAACGTTTTAATAATTCATTACCACCTATATATAAAAATTACCCGTCTGTATTGCACACAGGCTGCTTGAATTGTTGCTTACCCATCCTAATGTTGAGTCCATTCCATGCAACCTTAGCTTTAGCACTCCTAAATTTTCCCTCGACTTTGTTCTTGAATTCCAGTTTGGCAATCCTAGCAACTCTTCTAAATTCCTTTTCTTTCTCACGATATGCATCCTTCTTTCTCTGCAGAAATGCAAATTTATTTTGATTCAGGTACACTTTAAGGTCCTTCGTTATCCAGGCCTTGTTGTTCAGGTACAAGCGCACTGTCATTGATAAATGACTTCACAGAATTTGACAGACGACAGAGTCCGCAAGTTCAGAAGGGTCAAAGAAGCTGTCCATAAAAACATCCCACTCTGTTCCTTCAAAACAAATAAAGTATCTCCTTCATGCGTCACATGTCCAGAGTTAATAAACACGAGTTCAAGGTTTTTTAGTCTTCAAATGTTGTCTGTACTTCGGCAACAAATTCACAGCGTTATGATTAGAGCGGCCATGTGTTGTACAGAATACAAACACATCCACAGTATCCTTGATCCTTAACTACACTTTCAACACATCCAGTCTCCATGATCCTCAACCAGACTTGATATTAACACATCCTTAATATCCATAATCCTCAAACATAGAGAATATAAATATATATTTTGTGTTCACAATACTAAACCACACAGAGTATCTATACATCAACAATGTCCTTGATCATCAACCACACAGCGAGTCCAACACCAACACATCTGCAGTGTTTACAATACTAAACCACAGTGTCAACATTGCCCAGTTTCCTCGATCCGGAATCACAGTCGTAACATATACACAGCATCTTTGATCATCAACCAGAGAGTATTGACACATCCACCCTGTCCTTGATATTCGATCACACAGAGTATAAATACATCTGGAGTTTTCACAATAATACACAACACAGAGTGCAAACACATACATAGTGTCCATGATCCTCAACCTCAGTGACAACATATCCACAATGTACATGATCCTCAGTCAACAGTGTCCAACACATCCACAGTATCCATGATCATCAAATACAGTGTCCAACACGTTTACACTGTCCATGATCTGCAGTTTTCACAATACTAAACCACGCACAGTATCAACACATCAATACAGTGTGATTTTCAACCACCCAGAGTACCAATACATCCACAGCATCTTTGATCATCAACTCAGAGTTGATGATCAACTCATCAACAATGTCCATGATCTTCAACCACACAAAGTATAAAACTCCAGTGTACTTGTTCCTCAACCATACAATGTCAACACATCCAATCTCTGCGATCCTCAACCACCACATCCACAGTGTCCATGATCGTAAACACATCCATAGAATCCAAGATCTTCAATGACGCAGAATGTCAACACAACTGAAGTATCCATGATCATCAACTACACAGTGCCCAACACATACACAGTGTTTATAATCCTCAACCACACAGAGTATCAGCATTTTTCGATCATCAATCACACAGTGTACATCATATCAGCAGTGTCCTTGATCATCAACAAAACAGTGTTCCTCAACCGCAGGGAGTACAAATACATCCACAATGTCCATGATAATCAGTCACTCAGGGTATGTACACATCCACTGATTCCTTGAACATCAACCACACAGTGTCCATCAATACCGTATTGTCTTTGATCATCAATCACACAGTGTTCATCACATTCGCCGTGTTCTTGTTTATTAACCACACAGAGTACCAACACATTCACACTCAGACAGGATATTAATATATCCATAGTGTCCACGATAATCAACCACACAGTGTACAGACACATCCACTATGTCCATGGTCTTCAACCACACAGATTACCTACATATGCAAATGCAAATTTCTTTTGATTAAGGTACACTTTAAGGTCGTTCCTTATCCAGGGCTTGTTGTCCGGGTACAAGCGCGCAGTCCTGGTATTGATAACCGACTCTTCACAGAATTTGACATAAGACGACATAGTGTCCGCAAGTTCAGAGGGCTCAAAGCAGCTGTCCATAAAAAAACATCCCACTCTGTTCCTTCAAAACAGCCACGTAACTCCATGCTTCAGGTGTCCAAAGTTGAGAAACACGAGTTCTAGGTTTTTTTGTCTTCAAATTATGTCTGTACTTCGGCAACAAATGCACAGCGTTATGATTAGAGCAGCCAAGTAGTGTACAGTATACCAACACATCCACAGTATCCTTGATCCTATAAAAACATATTGTATTTACATCGCAAGCAAGTAAAATGGTTGGGGGTGAACCACTGCTAAGTATTGTACTTCTGTTCACCCCCTTTCCACATTCAACATTGTATTTGTTTACTTGTGACGTGTAATGTTGAATGTTCGAAATAAATGAATTACTTAATTACTTACTTACTTACACTTTCAACACTTCCAGTCGCCATGATCGTCAACCAGACTTGGTATTAACACATCCTTAATATCCAAAATCCTCAAACAGAGAATATAAATACATATTTTGTGTTCACAATAATAAACCACACATAGTATCAATACATCAACAGTGTCCTTGATCATCAACCACACAGCGTGTCCAACACCAACACATCTGCAGTGTTTACAATAATAAACCACACTTTCAACACCCCCCAGTTTCCACCATCCGGAATCACACATTCGTAACATATACACAGCATCATTGATCACCAAACACATCCACCCTGTCCATGGTCTTCAATCACACAGAGTATAAATACATATGGAGTTTTCACAAAAATACACAACACACAGTACGAACAGGTACATAGTGTCCACGATCCTCAACCTAAGTGACAACACATCCACAATGTACATGATCCTCAGTTAACAGTGTCCAACACATCCACAGTATCCATGTTCATCAAATAAACAGTGTCCAACACGTTTACACTGTCCATGATCTGCAGTTTTCACAATACTAAACAACGCAGTATCAACACATCAATAGAGTGTGATTTTCAACCACTCAGAGTACCAATACATCCACAGCATCCTTGATCATCAACTCAGAGTATGAACTCGTCAACAATGTCCATGATCTTCAATCACACAAAGTATAAAACTCCACAGAGTGCTTGTTCCAGAACCATACAATGTCAACACATCCAATCTCTGCGATCCTCAACCACCACATCCACATTGTCCATGATCGTAAACACATACATAGAATCAAAGATCTTCAATGACGCAGAGTGACAAAACAATTGAAATGTCCATGATCATCAACTGCACAGTGCGCAACACATCCACAGTGTTTATTATCCTCAACCACAGAGAGTATCAGCATTTTTCGATCATCAATCTCAGTGTACATCATTTCCCCAATGTCCTTGATCATCAACAACACAGTGTCCCTCAACAGCAGGGAGTACAAATACATCCACAATGACCATGGTAATCAGTCACTCAGGGTATGTACACATCCAGTGTCCTTGAACATTAACCACACAGTGTCCAAACACATCCACAATGTCCTGGATCATCAATCACACAGTGTTCATCACATTCGCCGTGTTCTTGTCTATTAACCACACGGAGTACCAACACATTCACACTCAATCAGACAGGATATTAATATATCCATAGTGTCAACGATAATCAACCACACAGAGTATCAAGGAATATGGTACTAAAAATTCTCCCCGGCTGAGCCGCACACGTCTTTAAGACTGTTTTTCACTCAATCAAGGCCTGACGCTGTCTGCGTTCAATCTGGAAACGTTTTCACAACCTCATCCTCAGAGAGTTCAATGTGTTCTGGTACAACAATCTGACACAGATATGTATATTGACTACGAAAATCATTAACATTAAACCGAGCATAAAAACGGTTAAGTTAATTTGCTGCAGTAACAGAATCACCAGTACGGCACACAGGCTGCTTGAATTGTTGCTTACCCATCCTAGTTTTGAGTATATTCCATGCCTCCTTAGTATTAGCACTCCTAAATTTTCCTCTATTTTGTTCTTGAATTCAAGTTTGGCAATCCTAGCAACTGTTCTAAATTCCTTTTCTTTCTCAAGATATGCATCCTTATTTCCCTGCAGAAATGCAAATTTCTTTTGATTAAGGTACACTTTAAGGTCCTTCCTTATCCAGGGCTTGTTGTCCGGGTACAAGCGCGCTGTCCTGGTATTGATAACCGACACTTCACAGAATTTGACCTAAGACGACATAGTGTCCACAAATTCAGAGGGCTCAAAGCAACTGTCCATAAAAAAACATCCCACTCTGTTCCTTCAAAACAGCCATGTAAGTCCATGCTTCAGGTGTCCAAAGTTGAGAAACACGAGTTCTAGGTATTTTTGTCTTCAAATTATGTCTGTACTTCGGCAACAAATGCACAGCATTATGATTAGAGCGGCCAAGTGGTGTACAGAATACCAACACATCCACATTATCCTTGATCCTCAACTCAAGGCGTGTGTTGTGCATATGTTGTGTATTTGTTGAGCGTACTTTCTGTATGTATAGGATGTGTCGTGCGCGCATTGTACATGTGTTGTGCGTGTGTTGGATGGGTGTTGTGCGTCTGTTGTGCATCTATTGTGAGTCTCTTGTGCGCCTCTTTTCCGTCTCGTGGGCTTATGTTTGTGCGTCCGTTGTACGAGTATTGTGCGTATGTTGTGCAATTGTTGGGTTTCTGTTCCGGCATAAGTTGGATATATGTTCTGCATATGTTGTGCATGTGTTTGTTATGCATGTGTTATTACGTGTTGTGCATGTGTTGTGCTCCTGTTGTGCATCTGTTGTGCGTCTTTTGTGCGCCTCTTTTCCGTCTCTTGGGCCTTTCTTGTGCGTCTGTTTTGCGTGTGTTTTGCGTGTGTGGGCATCCGTTGTAGATGTGTTGTGCGACTGTTGTGTTGTATTGTGCGTCTTTTGTGTTTGTGTAGGTGTGTGTTGAGCGGCTATTAGCTGTCTGTTTTGCGTTTGTTGTGCATATGTTGTGCGTATGTTGTGCGTGCGTAGTGCTTGTGTTGGCCGCGTGTGTTGTGCGTGTATTTGTACGTGTTGGGCTTGTGTTGTGCTTCTATTATGCCACTGTATTTCCCCTGTTGTGCGTCTGTCGTGCGTGTGTTGTGCGTGTTGTGCGTGTGTTGTGCGTGTGTTGTGTGTGTTGTGCATGTTGTGCGTGTGTTGTGCATATGTTGTATTTGTTGAGGGTATTTTATGTATGTATAGGATGTGTTGTGCGCGCATTGTGCATCTGTTGTGCGTGTGTTAGATGTGTGTTGTGCGACTGTTTTGCATCTGTTGTGAGTCTCTTGTGCGCCTCTTTTCCGTCTCGTGGGCCTCTGTTTGTGCATTTGTTGTGCATATGTTGGGTTTCTGTTGCGGCATACATTGGATATAAGTTTTGCATATGTTGTGCATGTGTTTGTTATGCGTGTTATTACATGTGTTGTGCGTGTGTTCTGCTCCTGTTGTGCATCTGTTGTGCGTCTCTTGTGCGCCTCTTTTGCGTCTCTTGGGCCTCTGTTGTGCGTCTGTTTTGTGTGTGTTGTGCGTGTGTGGGCATCCGTTGTGGATCTGTTGTGCAACTGTTGTGCGACTCTTGTGCGACTCTTGTGCAACTTTTGTGCGACTGTTGTCCGATTGTTGTGGGACTGTTGTGGGACTGTGGTGCGTCTGTTGTGCATGTTTTGTGCATTAGTTGTTTGTCTTTTGTGCGTCTGTTCAGTGTCTATTGAGCGCCTCTTGGTGCGTCTGTTGCGCATGTTTTGTGTATCAGTTGTGCGTCTGTTGTGCGTCTGTTGTGCGTCTGTTGTGGGACTGTGGTGCGTCCGTTGTGCATGTTTTGTGCATCAGTTCTTTGTCTTTTGTGCGTCTGTTCAGTGTCTGTTGAGCGTCTCTCGGTGCATCTGTTGTGCATGTTTTGTGCATCAGTTGTGCGTCTGTTCTGCGTCTGTTGTGCTATATGTTGTGCCATATGTTGGGGAGTATTGTGCGTCTTTTGTGTTTGTGTAGGTGTGTGTTGAGCGGCTGTTAGCTGTCTTTTTTGCGTTTGTTATGCATATTTTGTGCGTATGTTGTGCGTGTGTAATGCGTGTGTTGGCCGCGTGTGTTGTGCGTGTATTTGTACGTGTTGGGCTTGCGTTGTGTTTATATTATGCCACTCTATCTCCACTGTTGTGCGTCTGTCGTGGGTGTGTTGTGTATGTGTTGTGTGAGTGTTATACAACACCTGTTAGGTGTCTGTTGTGCGTTTGTTGTGCATGTGTTGTGCGTGTGTTGTACGTGTGTTGTGCCTGTTGTGCGTGTGTTGTGCATATGTTGTGTATTTGTTGAGCGTATTTTCTGTATGTATAGGATGTGTTGTGTGCGCATTGTGCATCTGTTGTGCGTGTATTGGATGTGTGTTGTGCGACTGTTGTGCATCTGTTGTGAGTCTTGTGCGCCTCTTTTCCGTCTCGTGGGCCTCTGTGCGTTTGTTGTGCATGTGTTGGGTTTCTGTTCCAGCATACGTTGGATATAAGTTTTGCATATGTTGTGCATGTTTGTTATGCATGTTTTATTACGTGTTGTGCGTGTGTTCTGCTCCTGTTGTGCGTCTCTTGTGCGCCTCTTTTGCGTGTTGTGCGTGTATTTGTACGTGTTGGGCTTGCGTTGTGTTTATATTATGCCACTCTATCTCCACTGTTGTGCGTCTGTCGTGGGTGTGTTGTGTATGTGTTGTGCGAGTGTTAAAAGACACCTGTTAGGTGTCTGTTGTGCGTTTGTTATGCATGTGTTGGGTTTCTGTTCCGGCATACGTTGGATATATGTTCTGCGTATGTTGTGCATGTGTTTGTTATACATGTGTTATTACATGTGTTGTGCGTGTGTTGTGCTCTTGTTGTGCATCTGTTGTGCGTCTCTTGTGCGCCTGTTTTCCGTCTCTTGGGCCTCTGTTGTGCGTCTATTTTGTGTGTGTGGGCATCCGTTGTAGATCTGTTGTGCGACTGTTGTCCGATTATTGTGCCATATGTTATATCATATGTTGGGGTGTATTGTGCGTCTTTTGTGTTTGTCTGTTTTGCGTCTGTTGTGCATATGTTGTGCGTATGTTGTGCTTGCGTAATGCGTGTGTAGGCCGCGTGTGTTGTGCGTGTATTTTTACGTGTTGGGCTTGTGTTGTGCTTCTGTTATGCCACTGTATTTCCACTGTTGTGCGTCTGTCGTGCGTGTTGTGCGTGTGTTGTGCGTGTGTTGTGCGTGTGTTGTACGTGTGTTGTGCCTGTTGTGCGTGTGTTGTGCATATGTTGTGTATTTGTTGAGCGTATTTTCTGTATGTATAGGATGTGTTGTGTGCGCATTGTGCATCTGTTGTGCGTGTATTGGATGTGTGTTGTGCGACTGTTGTGCATCTGTTGTGAGTCTTGTGCGCCTCTTTTCCGTCTCGTGGGCCTCTGTGCGTTTGTTGTGCATGTGTTGGGTTTCTGTTCCAGCATACGTTGGATATAAGTTTTGCATATGTTGTGCATGTTTTATTACGTGTTGTGCGTGTGTTCTGCTCCTGTTGTGCGTCTCTTGTGCGCCTCTTTTGCGTCTCTTGGGCCTCTGTTGTGCGTCTGTTTTGTGTTTTGTGCGTGTGTGGGCATCCGTTGTGGATCTGTTGTGCAACTGTTGTGCGACTGTTGTGCGACTGTTGTGCGGCTGTTGTGCGACTGTTGTGCGACTGTTGTGCGATTGTTGTGGGACTGTTGTGGGACTGCTTGCGTCTATTGTGCATGTTTTGTGCATCAGTTGTTTCTTTTGTGCGTCTGTTTAGTCTATTGAGCGTCTCTTGGTGAGTCTGTTGCGAATGTTTTGTGCATCAGTTGTGCGTCTGTTCTGTGTCTGTTGTGCCATATGTTGTGCCATATGTTGGGGAGTAATGTGCTTCTTTTGTGTTTGTGTAGGTGTGTGTTGAGCGGCTGTTAGCTGTCTTTTTTGCGTCTGTTGTGCATATTTTGTGCGTATGTTGTGTGTGTGTAGTGCGTGTGTTGGCCGCGTGTGTTGTGCGTGTATTTGTACGTGTCGGGCTTGCGTTGTGCTTATATTATGCCACTGTATCTCCACTGTTGTGCGTCTGTCGTGGGTGTGTTGTGTATGTGTTGTGCGAGTGTTATACACCTGTTAGGTGTCTGTTGTGCGTTTTTTGTGCATATGTTGGGATTCTATTCGGTGTATGTTGGATATGTTCTGCATCTGTTGTGCGTGTGTTGCTCGTATTGTTGGGTGTGTTGGGCGTGTGTTTGGGCGTGTGTTTTGTTCATGTGTTTGTATACGTGTTGGGCTGGTGTTATTATTCTTCTGTGCGACCTTAAATCCACTGTTGTGCGTATTTTCTGTATGTATAGAATGTGTTGTGCGCGCATTGTGCATCTGTTGTGCGTGTATTGGATGTGTGTTGTGCGACTGTTGTGCATCTGTTGTGAGTCTCTTATGCGCCTCTTTTCCGTCTCTTGGGCCTCTGTTTGTGCGTTTGTTGTGCATGTGTTGGGTTTCTGTTCCGGCATACGTTGGATATGTTTTGCATATGTTGTGCATGTGTTTGTTATGCATGTGTTATTACATATGTTGTGGGTGTGTTCTGCTCCTGTTGTGCATCTGTTGTGCGTGTCTTGTGCGCCTCTTTTGCGTCTCTTGGGCCTCTGTTGTGCGTCTGTTTTGTGTGTGTTGTGCGACTGTTATGCGATTTTTGTGGGACTGTTGTCGGACTGTGGTGCGTCTGTTGTGCATATTTTGTGATAAGTTGTTTGTCTTTTGTGCGTCTGCTCAGTGTCTGTTGAGCATCTCATGGTGCGTTTGTTGTGCATGTTTGGTGCATCAGTTGTGCGTCTGTTGTGCGTCTTTTGTGCGTCTGTTGTGCCATATGTTGTGCCATATGTTGGGGTTTATTGTGCGTCTTTTGTGTTTGTGTATCGAGCGGTTGTTAGCTGTCTGTTTTGCGTCTTTTGTGCATATGTTGTGCGTATGTTATGCGTGTGTAGTGCGTGTTGGCCGCTTGTGTTGTGCGTGTATTTGTGTGTTGAGTTTTTGTTGTGCTTCTATTATGCCACTGTATTTCCACTGTTGTGCGTCTGTCGTGGGTGTGTTGTGTATGTGTTGTGCGAGTGTTATAAGGTCACCTGTTAGGTACCTGTTGTGCGTTTGTTGTGCATGTGTTGGGATTCTATTCGGCGTATGTTGGATATATGTTCTGCAGATGTTGTGCATATGTTGTGCATATGTCGTGTATCTGTTGCGCGAGCTTGTGTGTGTCTTGTGCGACTTCTCTCCGTCTGTTGTGCATCTGTTGTGCGTGTGTTGCTCGTATTGTTGGGCGTGTGTCGGGCGTGCGTTTGGGCGTGTGTGTTGTGCATGTGTTGTATATATGTGTTGGGCTGGTGTTATTCTACTATGCGACCTTAAATCCACTGTTGTGCGTGTGTTGTGCGAGTGTTGTGCGTGTGTTGTGCGTGTGTTGTGCGTTTTGTGCGTGTATTGTGTACGTGTTGTGCGTGTATTGTGCATGTGTTGTGCGACTGTTGTACGTCGGTGTATATGTTATACATGTGTTGAGCGGCTGTTGGCTGTCTGTTGTTTGTTGTGCATCTGTTGTACGTATGTTGTACGTCTTGTGTGTTGTGCGTGAGTTGTGCATCTGTTGGCTTGCATTGTGCGAGTGTTCTTCGTCTATTGTACGTACGTCTGTTGTACTTCTGTTGAACGTGGGTTGGGCGTGCTTTGGGCGTGTTTGTGGTGCGTTTGTTGGGCATCTGTTGTTCGTCTGTTGTGCTATGTCTGCTTCTTTTGTGTATATGTTAGGGTGTTTTGTACTTCTTTGTATACGTGTTGGACTTGTGTTGTGCTTCTATAGTGCAACTGAACTTCCACTCTTGTGCGTGTGTTGAGCAACTTTTCTCCGTCTGTTGTCCGTCTGTTGAAAGTATATTGCGCATCTGTTGTGCGTCTGTTGTGCATGTGTTTTGGTTTTGTTATAAATGTGTTGTGCGTGTGTATTGTGCATCTGCCGTGCGTGGGCGTGTGTTTTGTGCCTCTTGTCCGTCTCTTGGGCCTCGTTGTGCGACTGTTGTAGGACTGTTGTGGCACTGTTTTGCGTCTGTTGGCATGTTTTTTGCATGTTTTTTGTTTTGTGCGTCTGTTTTGGGACTTTTGTGCGTCTATTGTCCCATATGTTTGGGTGTGTGCCGTCTTTTGTGTATGTGTTCGATGTGTTGAGCGGATGTTAGCTGTCTGTTTTACGTCTGATGTGCGTGTGTTGTATACGTGTTGGGCTTGTGTTGTGCTTCTATTGTACATCCACTATTGTGCGTCTGTTGCGCGTCTGTCGTACGAGTATTGCGCATCTGTTCAGCTTATATTTGGATATGTTCTGTGATTTCATGATTTTGTTGTGTTGTTCGCCTGTTGTGCATCTGTAGTGCGTGTTTGGTGTGTATTGTGCGATTGTTCTACGTCTGTTCTGCTTCTGTTGTGCTGGGTGTTGTGCAACTTTTCTCCATCTTTTGCACTATTGCGCATTTGTTCAGCGTATGTTTGGATATATGTTCTGCATGTTTTGCATGCGTTTGTTATACATGTGTTATACATGTTCGTGTTGTGCGCCTGTTGAGTTGTGTTGGGCTTGTACTGTCTTGGACTTTTGTACTTCTGTTGTGCGAGCGTTATTCATATATTGTTGTTGGACTGTGTATTTGTTCAGCGTCATTTCCGTTTGTTGTGCAGGCGTTGTGAATGTGTTATGCGTGTTAGGTGTGGTGCGCGTCTGTTTATCTGTTCTGCGTCTCATGTGCGCCTCTTGGGTGTCCCTTAGTCCTCTGTTTTGCGTCTCTTGGGTACGTATTGTGCGTCTGTTGCGCGTCTGTTGAGCAATATGTTAGGGTGTGTTGTGCGTCTTTTATGCGTGTGTCGTGTTGGACGTGTTGGGCGTGTGTTGTGCGTGTGTTTGTAAACATGTTGGTCTTATATTGTGGTTCTATTGTGCATCTGTTGTGGGACAGTTGTGATGCGTCTGTTGTGCGCGTGCTGTGCATCTGTTGGGCGTCTGTTGTGGATGTTTTTGTATTTTTAGAGAATATTTTCTGTTGTGCGAGTGTTCAGCACTGTGCGTATGATGTGCATGTGTTGTGTATGCTTTGTGCATCTGTTGTCATCTGTGCGTCTGTGTTGTGCATGTGTTCTGCGTGTGTTGTGCGACTTTTATCCGTCTGTTGTGCGTCTTTTGTGAATGTGGTGTAGCTTGTGTTGTTGGTCGTATGATGTGCGTGAGTTGTAAACGCTTTGAGTTTGTGTTGTTCTTCTATTATGCAACTGTACTTCCACTGTTGTGCGTCTTATGCTATGACTTTCAATTCATTGATTTTCAGCAATTAGTTTCGTTTTTAAAGGATAACTATCATACTATAACCAAAAATTAAACGTCAGAAAACATGTATTACTGTTATTGTAAGTTGTACAGTCATACACGCGAAATATTGTTATTACATCAAACTAATGATATTGATCATTTGGCAACGGTTTTAATTGTTCATTACCACCTTTACATGAAAATTAACCCTCAGAAAACGTAAATGTTGCTGTAATTTTAATCTGTACTGTCATACACGCAAAATATGTTATTAATTTTATTAGATCAATAATCAGCATTTGGCAAAGTTGTTAAAGTACTTCATTACCCCCTACTGAAAACTAACCATCAGAAAATGTCTAGATTGCTGATATTATCAGTTATACTGTCATACAAGCGAAATATTATGCTATAACTTCCAATTAATTGATTTTCAGCCTTCACCAACCTTTTTATAGAATTATAAACCACATTATAATAAAAAATTAACCATCAGAAAACATATATCTAATACGGTAAGTTGTTCAATCATACACGAGAAATATTATGCTATAACTTTCGAATGATACATATTCAGTATTTGGCAACATTTTTAATTGTTGATTACCCATATATAATTAAATCTATCCTTCAGAAAACGTCTTGATTGCTAATATTATAAACTATACTGTCATAGAAGTGAAATATTATTGTATAACTTCTAATCAATTGATTTTTCAGCCTTTAGCAACGTTTTTATAGGATATATACCACTCTTTAATTAAAAATTAACAGTCAGAAAGCATATATTGCTGTTATTGTAAGTTGTACAGTCATATACACGAAATATTTTGTTATTACTTTCCACTGATTGATATTCAGCAGTTGGCAACGGTTTTAATTGTTCATTATCACCTATACATGAAAATTAACCGTCAGAAAACGTCTATTTTGCTGTTTTTGTAATCTGTACTGTCATACACGCAAAATGTTATGTTATTACTTTTATTAGAACAATATTCAGCATTTGGCAAACAATTTAGTCCATTACCCCCTATTAAAAAGTACCCGTCAGAATATGTCTAGATTGCTGACATTATCAGCTATACTGCCATACAAGTGAAATATTATTCTATAACTTCCAATTAATTGATTTTGAGCCTTCACCAACGTTTTTAAAGGATATATACCACATTATAATTAAAAATTAACCGTCAAAAAACATATATCTGTTGTTGTAAGTTGTTCAGTCATACACGGGAAATATTATGCTATAACTTTCAAGTGATACATATTCAGCATTTGGCAACGGTTTTAATTGTTCATTACCATCTATACATGAAAATTAACAATCGGAAAACGTCTATGTTGCTGTTACTGTAATCTGTAGTCATACGCGCAAAATATGATCTTATTACATATATCTGATCAATATTCAACATTTGTCAAAGTTTTTAGTCCTTCATTACCCCCTATTGAAAACTAGCCGTCAGAACATATCTAGATTGCTGACAATATCAGCTATACTGTCTTACAAGCAAAATATTATTCTATAACTTCCAACTAATTGATTTTGAGCATTCACCAACGTTTTTAAAGGATATATACCACACTATAACTAACCGTCAGAAAACATATATTGCTGTTAATGTAAGTTCTACAACCATATACGCGAAATATTATGCTATGACTTTCAACTGATAGATATTCAACATTTGGCAACGGTTCTAATAATTTATTACCACCCATACATAAAAGCTACCCGTCAGAAAACAGCTATGTTTGTGTTATTGTAAGCTGTACTGTCATATACGCAAAATAGTTATGTAATTACTTTTATGTGATCAATATTCAGCATTTAGGAAAACAATTTAGTCCTTCATTACCCCCTATTGAAAACTAGCCGTCAGAAAATGTCTAGATTGCTGATATTATCAGCTATACTGTCATACAAGTGAAATATTATTCTATAACTTCCAATTAATAAATTTTTATAGATTGCTGTTATAGTACGTTGTACAGTTATACACACAAAATATTATGCTACGACTTTCCACTTATCGATATTCAGCATTTAGCAACGGTTTTAATTGTTGATTACCGATATAGAATTAAATCTAACCGTAAGAAAACGTCTAGATTGCTGACATTATCAACTGTACTGTCATACAAGTGAAATATTATTATATAACTTCCAATTAATTAATTTTGAACCTTCACCAACGTTTTTAAAGAATATATACCACACTGTAACTAAAAATTTACCGTCAGAAAACATATATTGCTGTTATTGTAAGTTGTTCAATCATACACGCGAAATATTTTACCATGACTAAACTAATAGATATTCAGCATTTCGCAACGGTTTTAATTGTTGATTACTGATATAGAATTAAATCTAACCTTCACAGAACGTCTTGATTGCTAATATTATTATACAAGCGAAATGTTATTGTAATATTTTTAATCAATTGATTTTCAGCCTTTAGCAACGTTTATATAGGATATATAGCACACTAATTAAAAATTAATAGTCAGAAAGCATATATTGCTGTTACTATAAGTTGTACCGTCATACACGCGAAATATTATGCTATAACTTTCAACTGATAGATATTCTACATTTGGCAACGTTTTAATAATTCATTACCACCCATACAAAAAATTGCCCGTCTGTATTGCACACAGGCTGCTTGAATTGTTGCTTACCCATTCTAATTTTGAGTCCATTCCATGCAACCTTAGCTTTAGCACTCCTAAATTTTCCCTCGACTTTGTTCTTGAATTCCAGTTTGGCAATCCTAGCAACTCTTCTAAATTCCTTTTCTTTCTCACGATATGCATCCTTCTTTCTCTGCAGAAATGCAAATTTATTTTGATTCAGGTACACTTTAAGGTCCTTCGTTATCCAGGCCTTGTTGTTCGGATACAAGCGCACTGTCATTGATAAATGACTTCACAGAATTTGACAGACGACAGAGTCCGCAAGTTCAGAAGGGTCAAAGAAGCTGTCCATAAAAACATCCCACTCTGTTCCTTCAAAACAATCACGTATCTCCTTCATGCGTCAGATGTCCAGAGTTAATAAACACGAGTTCAAGGTTTTTTAGTTTTCAAATTGTGTCTGTACTTCGGCAACAAATTCACAGCGTTATGATTAGAGCGGCCATGTGTTGTACAGAATACAAACACATCCACAGTATCCTTGATCCTCAACTACACTTTCAACACATCCAGTCCCCATGATCCTCAACCAGACTTGATATTAACACATCCTTAATATCGATAATCCTCAACCATAGAGAATATAAATATATATTTTGTGTTCAGAATACTAAACCACAGAGTATCTATACATCAACAGTGTCCTTGGTCATCAACCACACAGCGTGTCCAACACCAACACATCTGCAGTGTTTACAATACTAAACCATAGTGTCAACATTGCCCAGTTTCCTCGATCCGGAATCACAGTCGTAATATATACACAGCATCATTGATCATCAACCAGAGAGTATTGACACATCCACCCTGTCCTTGATATTCGATCACACAGAGTATAAATACATATGGAGTTTTCACAATAATACACAACACAGAGTGCAAACACATACATAGTGTCCATGATCCTCAACCTCAGTGACAACACATCCACAATGTACATGATCCTCAGTCAACAGTGTCCAACCCATCCACAGTAACCATGATCATCAAATACAGTGTCCAACACGTTTACACTGTCCATGATCTGCAGTTTTCACAATACTAAACCACGCACAGTATCAACACATCAATAGAGTGTGATTTTCAACCACCCAGAGTACCAATACATCCACAGCATCTTTGATCATCAACTCAGAGTTGATGATCAACTCATCAACAATGTCCATGATCTTCAACCACACAAAGTATAAAACTCCAGTGTACTTGTTCCTCAACCATACAATGTCAACACATCCAATCTCTGCGATCCTCAACCACCACATCCACATTGTCCACGATCGTAAACACATCCATAGAATCAAAGATCTTCAATGACTCAGAGTGACAAAACAATTGAAATGTCCATGACCATCAACTACACAGTGCGCAACACATCCACAGTGTTTATCCTCAACCAGAGAGTATCAGCATTTTTCGATCATCAATCACACAGTGTTCATCATATTCGCAGTGTCCTTCATCATCAACAACACAGTGTACCTCAACCGCAGGGAGTACAAATACATCCACAATGTCCATGGTAATCAGTCACTCAGGGTATGTACACATCCACAGATTCATTGAACATTAACCAGATAGTGTCCAACACAACCGCAATGACCTTGATCATCAATCACACAGTGTTCATCACATTCGCCGTGTTCTTGTTTATTAACCACACAGAATACCAACACATTCACACTCAATCAGACAGGATATTAATATATCCATATTGTTCTCGATAATCAACCACACAGTGTACATACACATCCACTATCTCCATGGTCATCAACCACACAGAGTACCAACATATCCACAATGTCCTTCGTGATTAACCATTGTGAGTACCTATACATCGAAGTACCTTGACAATCAACAACACAGTTTTCATTTTCTTTGATCCTCAACTACACTTTCAACATACCCAGCCTCCATGATCGTCAACCAGACTTGGTATTAACACATCCTTAATATCCATAATGCTCAAATATAGAGAATATAAATACATATTTTGTGTTCACAATACTAAACCACACAGAGTATCAATAGTGTCCTTGCTCATCAACCACACAGCGTGTCCAACACCAACACATCTGCAGTGTTTACTAAACCACACAGTGTCAACACCGCCCAGTTTCCACGATCCGGAATCACACAGTCGTAACATATACACAGCGTCATTGATCATCAACCAGAGAGTATTGACATATCCACCTTGTCCATGATCTTCAATCACCCAGAGTATAAATACATCTACACAATAATATACAACACAGAGTGCCAACACATACATAGTGTCCATGATCCTCAACCTCAGTGACAACACATCCACAATGGTCATGGTCATCAACCACACAGAGTGCCTACATATCCACAGTAACATTGACTCTTAACCACACAACTTTCTTCACATCCGCCGTGTCCTTGATCATCAATCATACAGTGTACCAACACATCCACAGTGCCCTCGATCCTCTATCCCACAGTGGCTAAAACATCTGCAATGTACCTGAAAATCAGTCGCACAGTATTGGTCACACCCGCGGTGTTATTGATCATCAACCAAATTGAGTGATATGCATCCACAGTGTCCACGATCGGAAACCAGACAGAGTACCAACACATTCACAATGTCCTTGATAATCAACCACACAGAGTACCAACACACACGCAGTGTCCTTGATCCTCAACTACACAGTTTCAACAAATCCAGTCTCGATGATCCTCAACCAGACTGGGTATTAACACATCCATAATATCCATAATCCTCAAACGTAGAGAAAAGCAATACATATGTAGTGTTCACAATATTAAACCATACAGATTATCAATACATCAAGAGTGTCCTTGATTATCAACCACACAGCGTGTCCAACACCAAACCATTTGCAGTGTATACAATACCAAACCACATAGTGTAAACACAGTTTCCACGATCCTGAATCACAGTCTTAACATATACAAAGCATCATTGATCATCAACCAGAGAGTATTGACACATCCACCCTGTCCATGATCTTCAATCACACACAGTATAAATACATCTGGAGTTTTCACAATAATATAAAACACAGAGTGCCAACACATACAGTGTCCATGATTCTAAACCTTAGTGACAAAACATCCAAAATGAACATGATCATCAGTCGACAGTGTCGAACACATCCACAGTATCCATAATCATCAAATGTCTAACACGTTTACACTGTCCATGATCTGAAGTTTTCACAATACTAAACCACGCACAGTATCAACACATCAATAGTCTGTGAATTTCACCCACTCAGAGTACCAATACATCCACAGCATCTTTGATCATCAACTCAGAGTATGAACTCACACACATCTGCACTGTTTACAATACTAAACCACACAGCGTAAACACACCCCAGTTTCCACGATCCGGAATCACAGTCAACATATACACAGCATCATTGATCATCAACCACAGAGTATTGACACATCCACCCGGTCAATGATCCTTGATCATCAACTCAGAGTATGAACTCATAAACAATGTCCATGATTTTCAACCGCACAAAGTATAAAACTCCACAGTGTGCTTGTTCCTCAACCATACAATATCAACACATCCAATCTCTGCGATCCTCAACCACCACATCCAGAGTCCATGATCGTAAACACATCCATAGAATCCAAGTTCTTCAATGACGCAGAGTGTCAACACAACAGAAATATCCATGATCATCAACTGCACAGTGCCCAACACATACACAGTGTTTATAATCCTCAACCACACAGAGTATCAGCATTTTTCGATAATCAATCACACAGTGTACATCATATCCGCAGTGTCCTTGATGATCAACAAAACAGTGTCCATCAACAGCAGGGAGTACAAATACATCCACAATGTCCATGGTAATCAGTCACTCAGGGTATGTACACATCCACAGATTCCTTAAACATCAACCACACAGTGTCCAACACAACCGCAATATCCTGGATCATCAATCACAGAGTGTTCATCACATTCGCCGTGTTCTTGTTTATTAACCACACAGAGTACCAACACATTCACACTCAATCAGACAGGATATTAATATATCCATAGTGTCAACGATAATCAACCACACAGTGTACAGACACATCCACTATCTCGATGGTCATCAACCACACAGAGTACCAACATATCCACAGTCCTTCGTGATTAACCAGAGTGAGTACCTATACATCGAAGTACCTTGACCCTCAACAACACAGTTTTCATCATATCCGCCGTGTCCTTGATCATCAATCACTCAGAATATCAACATATCCATGGTGTCCTTGATCCTCTACTGTTACAGTGTGAGAATCTAGCAGAGCCTGGAATATGGTAGTAAAAATCCTCCCCGACTGAGCCGCACACGTCTTTGAGACTTTGTTTTCATTCAATGAAAGCCTGAAGCTGTGTCTGCGTTCAATCTGGAAACGTTTTCACAACCTCATCCTCAGAGAGTTCAATGTGTTCTGGTACAACAATCTGACACAGAGATGTACATTGACCACGAAAATCATTAACACCAAACCGAGCATAAAAACGGTTAAGTTAATTTGCAACAGTAACAGAATCACCAGTACGGCACACAGGCTGCTTGAATTGTTGCTTAACCATCCTAGTTTTGAGTACATTCCATGCCTTATTAGTATTAGCACTCCTAAATTTGTTCTCGATTTTGTTCTTGAATTCAAGTTTGGCAATCCTAGCAACTCTTCTAAATTCCTTTTCTTTCTCACGATATGCATCCTTATTTCCCTACAGAAATGCAAATTTCTTTTGATTAAGGTACACTTTAAGGTCCTTCCTTATCCAGGGCTTGTTGTCCGGGTACAAGCGCGCTGTCCTGGTATTGATAACCAACTCTTCACAGAATTTGACATAAGACGACATAGTGTCTGCAAGTTCAGAGGGCTCAAAGCAGCTGTCCATAAAAAACATCCCACTCTGTTCCTTCAAAACAGCCACGTAAGTCCATGCTTCAGGTGTCCAAAGTTGAGAAACACGAGTTCTAGGTTTTTTTGTCTTCAAATTATGTCTGTAGTTCGGCAACAAATGCACAGCGTTATGATTAGAGCGGCCAAGTGGTGTACATAATACCAACACATCCACATTATCCTTGATCCTCAACTCAAGGCGTGTGTTGTGCATATGTTATGTATTTGTTGAGCGTACTTTCTGTATGTATAGGATCTGTCGTGCGCGCATTGTACATGTGTTGTGCGTGTGTTGGATGGGTGTTGTGCGTCTGTTGTGCATCTATTGTGAGTCTCTTGTGCGCCTCTTTTCCGTCTCGTGGGCCTATGTTTGTGCGTCCGTTGTACGAATATTGTGCGTATGTTGTGCGTGTGTTGGGTTTCTGTTCCGGCATCAGTTGGATATATGTACTGCATGTTTTGTGCATGTGTTTGTTATGCATGTGTTATTACGTGTTGTGCATGTGTTGTGCTCCTGTTGTGCATCTGTTGTGCGTCTTTTTTGCGCCTCTTTTCCGTCTCTTGGGCCTCTGTTGTGCGTCTGTTTTGCGTGTGTTTTGCGTGTGTGGGCATCAGTTGTAGATGTGTTGTGCGACTGTTGTGTTGTATTGTGCGTCTTTTGTGTTTGTGTAGGTGTGTGTTGAGCGGCTGTTAGCTGTCTGTTTTGCGTTTGTTGTGCATATGTTGTGCGTGTATTGTGCGTGCGTAGTGTTTGTGTTGGCCGCGTGTGTTGTGCGTGTATTTGTACGTGTTGGGCTTGTGTTGTGCTTCTATTATGCCACTGTATTTCCCCTGTTGTGCGTCTGACGTGCGTGTGTTGTGCGTGTTGTGCGTGCGTTGTGCGTGTGTTGTGTGTGTTGTGCATGTTGTGCGTGTGTTGTGCATATGTTGTATTTGTTGAGCGTATTTTCTGTATGTATAGGATGTGTTGTGCGCGCATTGTGCATCTGTTGTGCGTGTGTTAGATGTGTGTTGTGCGACTGTTTTGCATCTGTTCTGAGTCTCTTGTGCGCCTCTTTTCCGTCTCGTGGGCCTCTGTTTGTGCATTTGTTGTGCATATGTTGGGTTTCTGTTGCGGCATACATTGGATATAAGTTTTGCATATGTTGTGCATGTGTTTGTTATGCGTGTTATTACATGTGTTGTGTGTGTGTTCTGCTCCTGTTGTGCATCTGTTGTGCGTCTCTTGTGCGCCTCTTTTGCGTCTCTTGGGCCTCTGTTGTGCGTCTGTTTTGTGTGTGTTGTGCGTGTGTGGGCATCCGTTGTGGATCTGTTGTGCAACTGTTGTGCGACTCTTGTGCGACTCTTGTGCAACTTTTGTGCGACTGTTGTCCGATTGTTGTGGGACTGTTGTGGGACTGTGGTGCGTCCGTTGTGCATGTTTTGTGCATCAGTTCTTTGTCTTTTGTGCGTCTGTTCAGTGTCTGTTGAGGGTCTCTTGGTGCATCTGTTGTGCATGTTTTGTGAATCAGTTGTGCGTCTGTTCTGCGTCTGTTGTGCTATATGTTGTGCCATATGTTGGGGAGTATTGTGCGTCTTTTGTGTTTGTGTAGGTGTGTGTTGAGCGGCTGTTAGCTGTCTTTTTTGCGTCTGTTATGCATATTTTGTGCGTATGTTGTGCGTGTGTAGTGCGTGTGTTGGCCGCGAGTGTTGTGCGTGTATTTGTACGTGTTGGGCTTGCGTTGTGCTTATATTATGCCACTCTATCTCCACTATTGTGCGTCTGTCGTGGGTGTGTTGTGTATGTATTGTGCGAGTGTTATACGACACCTGTTAGGTGTCTGTTTTGCGTTTGTTGTGCATATGTTGGGATTCTATTCGGTGTATGTTGGATATGTTCTGCATCTGTTGTGCGTGTTGGGCGTGTGTTTGGGCGTGTGTTTTGTTCATGTGTTTGTATACGTGTTGGGCTGGTGTTATTATTCTTCTGTGCGACCTTAAATCCACTGTTGTGCGTGTGTTGTGCATGTGTTGTGCGTGTGTTGTGCATATTTTGTGCGTGTTGTTCGTGTGTTGAGCATATGTTGTGTATTTGTTGAGCGTACATTCTGTATGTATAGGATGTATCGTGCGCGCATTGTACATGAGTTGTGCGTGTGTTGGATATGTGTTGTGCTCCTGTTGTGCATCTGTTGTCCGATTGTTGTGCGTCTGTTGTGCCGTATGTTGGGGTGTATTGTGCGTCTTTTGTGTTTGTGTAGGTGTGTTGAGCGGCTGTTAGCTGTCTGTTTTGCGTCTGTTATGCATATGTTGTGCTTATGTTGTGCGTGTGTAATGTGTGTGTTGGCCGCGTGTGTTGTGCGTGTATTTGTACGTGTTGGGCTTGCGTTGTGTTTATATTATGCCACTCTATCTCCGCTGTTGTGCGTCTGTCGTGGGTGTGTTGTGTATGTGTTGTGCGAGTGTTATACGACACCTGTTAGGTGTCTGTTGTGCGTTTGTTGTGCATGTGTTGGGTTTCTGTTCCGGCATACGTTGGATATATGTTCTGCATATGTTGTGCATGTGTTTGTTATGCATGTGTTATTACATGTGTTATGCGTGTGTTGTGCTCTTGTTGTGCATCTGTTGTGCGTCTCTTGTGCGCCTGTTTTCCGTCTCTTGGGCCTCTGTTGTGCGTCTGTTTTGTGTGTGTTGTGTGTGTGGGCATCCGTTGTAGATCTGTTGTGCGACTGTTGTCCGATTATTGTGCCATATGTTATATCATATGTTGGGGTGTATTGTGCGTCTTTTGTGTTTGTCTGTTTTGCGTCTGTTGTGCATATGTTGTGCGTATGTTGAGCGTGCGTAATGCGTGTGTAGGCCGCGTGTGTTTTGCGTGTATTTGTACGTGTTGGGCTTGTGTTGTGCTTCTGTTATGCCACTGTATTTCCACTGTTGTGCGTCTGTCGTGCGTGTTGTGCGTGTGTTGTGCGTGTGTTGTGCGTGTGTTGTGCGTGTGTTGTACGTGTGTTGTGCCTGTTGTGCGTGTGTTGTGCATATGTTGTGTTTTTCTTGAGCGTTTTTCTGTATGTATAGGATGTGTTGTGTGCGCATTGTGCATCTGTTGTGCATGTATTGGATGTGTGTTGTGCGACTGTTGTGCATCTGTTGTGAGTCTTGTGCGCCTCTTTTCCGTCTCGTGGGCCTCTGTGCGTTTGTTGTGCATGTGTTGGGTTTCTGTTCCAGCATACGTTGGATAAAAGTTTTGCATATGTTGTGCATGTTTGTTATGCATGTTTTATTACGTGTTGTGTGTGTGTTCTGCTCCTGTTGTGCGTCTCTTGTGCGCCTCTTTTGCGCCTCTTTTGCGTCTCTTGGGCCTCTGTTGTGTGTCTGTTTTGTGTTTTGTGCGTGTGTGGGCATCCGTTGTGGATCTGTTGTGCAACTGTTGTGCGACTGTTTTGCGACTGTTGTGCGGCTGTTGTGCGACTGTTGTGCGATTGTTGTGGGACTGTTGTGGGACTGCTTGCGTCTATTGTGCATGTTTTGTGCATCAGTTGTTTCTTTTGTGCGTCTGTTTAGTCTATTGAGCGTCTCTTGGTGAGTCTGTTGCGCATGTTTTGTGCATCAGTTGTGCGTCTGTTGTGCGTCTGTTGTGGGACTGTGGTGCGTGTGTTGTGCATGTTTTGTGCATCAGTTCTTTGTCTTTTGTGCGTCTGTTCAATGTCTGTTGAGCGTCTCTCGGTGCGTCTGTTGTGCATGTTTTGTGCATCAGTTGTGCGTCTGTTCTGTGTCTGTTGTGCCATATGTTGTGCCATATGTTGGGGAGTACTGTGCGTCTTTTGTGTTTGTGTAGGTGTGTGTTGTGCGGCTGTTAGCTGTCTTTTTTGCGTCTGTTGTGCATATTTTGTGCGTATGTTGTGCGTGTGTAGTGCGTGTATTTGTACGTTTTGGGCTTGCGTTGTGCTTATATTATGCCACTGTATCTCCACTGTTGTGCGTCTGTCGTGGGTGTGTTGTGTATGTGTTGTGCGAGTGTTATACACCTGTTAGGTGTCTGTTGTGCGTTTGTTGTGCATATGTTGGGATTCTATTCGGTGTATGTTGGATATGTTCTGCATCTGTTGTGCGTGTGTTGCTCGTATTGTTGGGTGTGTTGGGCGTGTGTTTGGGCGTGTGTTTTGTTCATGTGTTTGTATACGTGTTGGGCTGGTGTTATTATTCTTCTGTGCGACCTTAAATCCACTGTTGTGCGTGTGTTGTGCATGTGTTGTGCGTGTGTTGTGCATATTTTGTGCGTGTTGTTCGTGTGTTGTGCATATGTTGTGTATTTGTTGAGCGTACATTCTGTATGTATAGGATGTGTCGTGCGCGCATTGTACATGTTGTGCGTGTGTTGGATGTGTGTTGTGCTCCTGTTGTGCATCTGTTGTGCGTCTCTTGTGCGCCTCTTTTCCTTCTCTTGGGCCTCTATTGTGCGTCTGTTTTGCGTGTGTTGTGCGTGTGTGGGCATCCGTTGTAGATCTGTTGTGCGACTGTTGTCCGATTGTTGTGCGTCTGTTGTGCCATATGTTGGGGTGTATTGTGCGTCTTTTGTGTTTCTGTAGGTGTGTTGAGCGGCTGTTAGCTGTCTGTTTTGCGTCTGTTGTGCATATGTTGTGCGTATGTTGTGCGTGCGTAGTGCGTGTGTTGGCCGCGTGTGTTGTGCGTGTATTTGCACGTGTTGGGCTTGTGTTGTGTTTCTGTTATGCCACTGTATTTCCACTGTTGTGCGTCTGTCGTGCGTGTGTTGTGCGTGTGTTGTGCGTGTGTTGTGCGTGTGTTGTGCGTGTGTTGTGCATATGTTGTGTATTTGTTGAGCGTATTTTCTGTATGTATAGGATATGTTGTGCGCGCATTGTGCATCTGTTGTGCGTGTATTGGATGTGTGTTGTGCGACTGTTGTGCATCTGTTGTGAGTCTCTTGTGCGCCTCTTTTCCGTCTTTTGGGCCTCTGTTTGTGCGTTTGTTGTGCATGTGTTGGGTTTCTGTTCCGGCATACGTTGGATATGTTTTGCATATGTTGTGCATGTGTTTGTTATGCATGTGTTATTACATATGTTGTGCGTGTGTTCTGCTCCTGTTGTGCATCTGTTGTGCGTGTCTTGTGCGCCTCTTTTGCGTCTCTTGGGCCTCTGTTGTGCGTCTGTTTTGTGTGTGTTGTGCGACTGTTGTGCGACTGTTATGCGATTTTTGTGGGACTGTTGTCGGACTGTGGTGCGTCTGTTGTGCATATTTTGTGATCAGTTGTTTGTCTTTTGTTCGCTTGCTCAGTGTCTGTTGAGCATCTCATGGTGCGTCTGTTGTGCATGTTTGGTGCATCAGTTGTGCGTCTGTTGTGCGTCTTTTGTGCGTCTGTTGTGCCATATGTTGTGCCATATGTTGGGGTTTATTTTGCGTCTTTTGTGTTTGTGTATGGAGCGGTTGTTAGCTGTCTGTTTTGCGTCTTTTGTGCATATGTTGTGCGTATGTTATGCGTGTGTAGTGCGTGTTGGCCGCT
Organism: Escarpia spicata; assembly: GCA_963995525.1. Classification (NCBI taxonomy): domain Eukaryota; kingdom Metazoa; phylum Annelida; class Polychaeta; order Sabellida; family Siboglinidae; genus Escarpia; species Escarpia spicata. Next base: position 55,065,185 of record OZ023214.1, on the reverse strand, counting down.
TGTGTTGTGCGTGTATTTGTGTGTTGGGTTTGTGTTGTGCTTCTATTATGCCACTGTATTTCCACTGTTGTGCGTCTGTCGTGGGTGTGTTGTGTATGTGTTGTGCGAGTTTTATAAGGTCACCTGTTAGGTACCTGTTGTGCGTTTGTTGTGCATGTGTTGGGATTCTATTCGGCGTATGTTGGATATATGTTCTGCAGATGTTGTGCATATGTTGTGCATATGTCGTGCATCTGTTGCGCGAGCTTGTGTGTGTCTTGTGCGACTTCTCTCCGTCTGTTGTGCATCTGTTGTGCGTGTGTTGCTCGTATTGTTGGGCGTGTGTCGGGCGTGCGTTTGGGCGTGTGTGTTGTGCATGTGTTGTATATACGTGTTGGGCTGGTGCTATTCTACTGTGCGACCTTAAATCCACTGTTGTGCGTGTGTTGTGCGAGGGTTGTGCGTGTGTTGTGCGTGTGTTGTGCGTGTGTTGTGCGTTTTGTGCGTGTATTGTGTACGTGTTGTGCGTGTATTGTGCATGTGTTGTGCGACTGTTGTACGTCGGTGTATATGTTATACATGTGTTGAGTGGCTGTTGGCTGTCTGTTGTTTGTTGTGCATCTGTTGTACGTATGTTGTACGTCTTGTGTGTTGTGCGTGAGTTGTGCATCTGTTGGCTTGCATTGTGCGAGTGTTATTCGTCTATTGTACGTACGTCTGTTGTACTTCTGTTGAGCGTGGGTTGGGCTTGCTTTGGGCGTGTTTGTGGTGCGTGTGTTGTATATGTGTTGGGCATCTGTTGTTCGTCTGTTGTGCTATATCTGCTTCTTTTGTGTATATGTTAGGGTGTTTTGTACTTCTTTGTATACGTGTTGGACTTGTGTTGTGCTTCTATAGTGCAACTGAACTTCCACTCTTGTGCGTGTGTTGAGCAACTTTTCTCCGTCTGTTGTCCGTCTGTTGTACGTATATTGCGCATCTGTTGTGCGTCTGTTGTGCATGTGTTTTGGTTTTGTTATAAATGTGTTGTGCGTGTGTATTGTGCATCTGCCGTGCGTGGGCGTGTGTTTTGTGCCTCTTGTCCGTCTCTTGGGCCTCGTTGTGCGACTGTTGTAGGACTGTTGTGGCACTTTTTTGTGTCTGTTGGCATGTTTTTTGCATGTTTTTTGTTTTGTGCGTCTGTTTTGGGACTTTTGTGCGTCTATTGTCCCATATGTTTGGGTGTGTGCCGTCTTTTGTGTATGTGTTCGATGTGTTGAGCGGATGTTAGCTGTCTGTTTTACGTCTGATGTGCGTGTGTTGTATACGTGTTGGGCTTGTGTTGTGCTTCTATTGTACATCCACTATTGTGCGTCTGTTGCACGTCTGTCGTACGAGTATTGCGCATCTGTTCAGCTTATATTTGGATATGTTCTGTGTTTTCATGATTTTGTTGTGTTGTTCGCCTGTTGTGCATCTGTCGTGCGTGTTTGGTGTGTATTGTGCGATTGTTCTACGTCTGTTCTGCTTCTGTTGTGCTGGGTGTTGTGCAACTTTTCTCCATCTTTTGCACTATTGCGCATTTGTTCAGCGTATGTTTGGATATATGTTCTGCATGTTTTGCATGCGTTTGTTATACATGTGTTATACATGTTCGTGTTGTGCGCCTGTTGAGTTGTGTTGGGCTTGTACTGTCTTGGACTTTTGTACTTCTGTTGTGCGAGTGTTATTCATATATTGTTGTTGGACTGTGTATTTGTTCAGCATCATTTCCGTTTGTTGTGCAGGCGTTGTGAATGTGTTATGCGTGTTAGGTGTGGTGCGCGTCTGTTTATCTGTTCTGCGTCTCATGTGCGCCTCTTGGGTGTCCCTTAGTCCTCTGTTTTGCGTCTCTTGGGTAAGTATTGTGCGTCTGTTGCGCGTCTGTTGAGCAATATGTTAGGGTGTGTTGTGCGTCTTTTATGCGTGTGTCGTGTTGGACGTGTTGGGCGTGTGTTGTGCATGTGTTTGCAAACATGTTGGTCTTATATTGTGGTTCTATTGTGCATCTGTTGTGGGACAGTTGTGATGCGTCTGTTGTGCGCGTGCTGTGATGCACAGCACGCGCACAACAGACGCATCACAACTGTTGGGCGTCTGTTGTGGATGTTTTTGTATTTTTAGAGAATATTTTCTGTTGTGCGAGTGTTCAGCACTGTGCGTATGATGTGCATGTGTTGTGTATGTTTTGTGCATCTGTTGTCATCTGTGCGTCTGTGTTGTGCATGTGTTCTGCGTGTGTTCTGCGACTTTTATCCGTCTGTTGTGCATCTTTTGTGAATGTGGTGTAGCTTGTGTTGTTGGTCGTATGATGTGCGTGAGTTGTAAACGCTTTGAGTTTGTGTTGTTCTTCTATTATGCAACTGTACTTCCACTGTTGTGCGTCTTATGCTATGACTTTCAATTAATTGATTTTCAGCAATTAGTTTCGTTTTTAAAGGATAACTACCATACTATAACCAAAAATTAAACGTCCGAAAACATTTATTACTGTTATTGTAAGTTGTACACGCGAAATATTGTTATTACATCATTCTAATGATATTCATCATTTGGCAACGGTTTTAATTGTTCATTACCACCTATACATAAAAATTAACCCTCATTAAACGTCAATGTTGCTGTAATTTTAATCTGTACTGTCATACACGCAAAATATGTTATTAATTTTATTAGATCAATAATCAGCATTTGGCAAAGTTTTTAAAGTACTTCATTACCCCCTACTGAAAACTAACCATCAGAAATTTTCTAGATTGCTGATATTATCAGTTATACTGTCATACAAGCGAAATATTATGCTATAACTCTTCCAATTAATTAATTTTCAGCCTTCACCAACCTTTTTATAGAATTATAAACCACATTATAATAAAAAATTAACCATCAGAAAACATATATCTAATACGGTAAGTTGTTCAATCATACACGAGAAATATTATGCTGTAACTTTCAAGTGATACATATTCAGTATTTGGCAACATTTTTAATTGTTGATTACCCATATAGAATTAAATCTATCCTTCAGAAAACGTCTTGATTGCCAGTATTATAAACTATACTGTTATAGAAGTGAAATATTATTGTATAACTTCTAATCAATTGATTTTCAACCTTTAGCAACGTTTATATACCACACTTTAGTTAAAAAATTATAGTCAGAAAGCATATATTGCTGTTATTGTAAGTTGTACAGTCATATACGCGAAATATTTTGTTATTACTTTCCACTGATTGATATTCAGCATTTCGCAACGGTTTTAATTGTTCATTACCACCTATACATGAAAATTAACCATCAGAAAACGCTCGTGTTGCTGTTATTGTAATTTGTAGTCATACGCGCAAAATTTGATGTTATTAATTTTATTAGATCAATAATCAGCATTTGGCAACGTTTTTAAAGTTCTTCATTACCCCCTACTGAAAACTAACCATCAGAAAATGTCTAGATTGCTGATATTATCAGTTATACTGTCATACAAGCGAAATATTATGCTATAACTTCCAATTAATTGATTTTCAGCCTTCACCAACCTTTTTATAGAATTATAAACCACATAATTATAAAAAATTAACCATCAGAAAACATATATCTAATACGGTAAGTTGTTCAATCATACACGAGAAATATTATGCTATAACTTTCAAGTGATACATATTCAGTATTTGGCAACGTTTTTAATTGTTGATTACCCATATAGAATTAAATCTATCCTTCAGAAAACGTCTTGATTGCTAATATTATAAACTATACTGTCATAGAGGTGAAATATTATTGTATAACTTCTAATCAATTGATTTTCAGCCTTTAGCAACGTTTTTATAGGATATATACCACACTTTAATTAAAAATTAACAGTCAGAAAGCATATATTGCTGTTATTGTAAGTTGTACAGTCATACACACGAAATATTTTGTTATTACTTTCCACTGATTGATATTCAGCATTTGGCAACGGTTTTAATTGTTCATTATCACCTATACATGAAAATTAACCGTCAGAAAACGTCTATTTTGCTGTTTTTGTAATCTGTACTGTCATACACGCAAAATATTATGTTATTACTTTTATTAGAACAATATTCAGCATTTGGCAAACAATTTAGTCCATTACCCCCTATTAAAAAGTACCCGTCAGAATATGTCTAGATTGCTGACATTATCAGCTATATTGCCATACAAGTGAAATATTATTCTATAACTTCCAATTAATTGATTTTGAGCCTTCACCAACGTTTTTAAAGGATATATGCCACATTATAATTAAAAATTAACCGTCAGAAAACATATATCTGTTGTTGTAAGTTGTTCAGTCATACACGAGAAATATTATGCTATAACTTTCAAGTGATACATATTCAGCATTTGGCAACGGTTTTAATTGTTCATTACCATCTATACATGAAAATTAACAATCAGAAAACGTCTATGTTGCTGTTACTGTAATCTGTAGTCATACGCGCAACATATGATCTTATTACATATATCTGATCAATATTCAACATTTGTCAAAGTTTTTAGTCCTTCATTACCCCCTATTGAAAACTAGCCATCAGAACATATCTAGATTGCTGACAATATCAGCTATACTGTCTTACAAGCAAAATATTATTCTATAACTTCCAACTAATTGATTTTGAGCATTCACCAACGTTTTTAAAGGATATATACCACACTATAACTAACCGTCAGAAAACATATATTGCTGTTAATGGAAGTTCTACAACCATACACGCGAAATATTATGCTATGACTTTCAACTGATAGATATTCAACATTTGGCAACGGTTCTAATAATTTATTACCACCCATACATAAAAGCTACCCGTCAGAAAACAGCTATGTTTGTGTTATTGTAAGCTGTACTGTCATATACGCAAAATAGTTATGTAAATACTTTTATGTCATCAATATTCAGCATTTAGGAAAACAATTTAATCCTTCATTACCCCCTATTGAAAACTAGCCGTCAGAAAATTTATAGATTGCTGATATTATCAGCTATACTGTCATACAAGTGAAATAGTATTCTATAACTTCCAATTAATAAATTGTTATAGATTGCTGTTATAGTAAGTTGTACAGTTATACACACAAAATATTATGCTACGACTTTCCACTTATCGATATTCAGCATTTAGCAACGGTTTTAATTGTTGATTACCGATATAGAATTAAATCTAACCGTAAGAAAACGTCTAGATTGCTGACATTATCAACTGTACTGTCATACAAGTGAAATATTATTATATAACTTCCAATTAATAAATTTTGAAACTTCACCAACGTTTTTAAAGAATATATACCACACTATAACTAAAAATTTACCGTCAGAAAACATATATTGCTGTTATTGTAAGTTGTTCAACCATACACGCGAAATATTTTACCATGACTCAACTGATAGATATTCAGCATTTCGCAACGGTTTTAATTGTTGATTACCGATATAGAATTAAATCTAACCTTCACAAAACGTCTTGATTGCTAATATTATTATACAAGCGAAATGTTATTGTAACATTTTTAATCAATTGATTTTCAGCCTTTAGCAACGTTTATATAGGATATATAGCACACTAATTAAAAATTAATAGTCAGAAAGCATATATTGCTGTTACTATAAGTTGTACCGTCATACATGCGAAATATTATGCTATAACTTTCAACTGATAGATAGTCTACATTTGGCAACGTTTTAATAATTCATTACCACCCATACATAAAAATTACCCGTCTGTATTGCACACAGGCTGCTTGAATTGTTGCTTACCCATCCTAATTTTGAGTCCATTCCATGCAACCTTAGATTTAGCACTCCTAAATTTTCCCTCGACTTTGTTCTTCAATTCCAGTTTGGCAATCCTAGCAATTCTTCTAAATTCCTTTTCTTTCTCACGATATGCATCCTTCTTTCTCTGCAGAAATGCAAATTTATTTTGATTCAGGTACACTTTAAGGTCCTTCGTTATCCAGGCCTTGTTGTTCGGGTACAAGCGCACTGTCATTGATAAATGACTTCACAGAATTTGACAGACGACAGAGTCCGCAAGTTCTGAAGGGTCAAAGAAGCTGTCCATAAAAACATCCCACTCTGTTCCTTCAAAACATCCACGTATCTCCTTCATGCGACACATGTCCAGAGTTAATAAACACGAGTTCAAGGTTTTTTAGTCTTCAAATTTTGTCTGTACTTCGGCAACAAATTCACAGCGTTATGATTAGAGCGGCCATGTGTTGTACAGAATACAAACACATCCACAGTATCCTTGATCCTCAACTACACTTTCAACACATCCTTAATATACATAATTCTCAAACATAGAGAATATAAATACATATTTTGTGTTCAAAATACTAAACCACACAGAGTATCAATACATCAAGTGTCCTTGATCATCAACCACACAGCGTGTCCAACACCAACACATCTGCAGTGTTTACAATACTAAACCACACAGTGTCAACACCGCCCAGTTTCCACGATCCGGAATCACACAGTCGTAACATATACACAGCGTCATTGATCATCAACCACAGAGTATTGACACATCCACCTTGTCCATGATCTTTAATCACCAGAGTATAAATACATCTACACAATAATATACAACACAGAGTGCCAACACATACATAGTGTCCATGATCCTCAACCTCAGTGACAACACATCCACAATGGTCATGGTCATCAACCACACATAGTGCCTACATATCCACAGTAACCTTGACTCTAAACCACACAACTTTCTTCACATCCGCCTTGTCCTTGATCATCAATCATACAGTGTACCAACACATCCACAGTGCCCTCGATCCTCTATCCCACAGTGGCTAACACATCTGCAATGTACTTGAACATCAGTCGCACAGTATTGGTCACACCCGCGGTGTTATTGATCATCAACCAAATTGAGTGATATGCATCCACAGTATCCACGATCGGAAACCAGGCAGAGTACCAATACATTCAGTGTCCTTGATAATCAACCACACAGAGTACCAACACACACACAGTGTCCGTGATCCTCAACTACACAGTTTCAACAAATCCAGTCTCGATGATTTTCAACCAGACTGGGTATTAACACATCCATAATATCCATAATCCTCAAACGTAGAGAAAAGCAATACATATGTTGTGTTGACAATATTAAACCATACATATTATCAATACATCAAGAGTGTCCTTGATTATCAACCACACAGCGTGTCCAACACCAAACCATTTGCAGTGTATACAATACCAAACCACATAGTGTAAACACAGTTTCCACGATCCGGAATCACAGTCTTAACATATACAAAGCATCATTGATCATCAACCAGAGGGTATTGACACATCCACCCTGTCCATGATCTTCAATCACACACAGTATAAATACATCTGGAGTTTTCACATTAATATAAAACACAGAGTGCCAACACATACAGTGTCCATGATTCTAAACCTTAGTGACAAAACATCCACAATGAACATGTTCCTCAGTCAACAGTGTCCAACACATCCACAGTATCCATGATCATCAAATACAGTGTCTAACACGTTTACACTGTCCATGATCTGAAGTTTTCACAATACTAAACCACGCACAGTATCAACACATCAATAGTCTGTGAATTTCACCCACTCAGAGTACCAATACATCCACAGCATCCTTGATCATCAACTCAGAGTATGAACTCATCAACAATGTCCATGATCTTTAATCACACAAAGTATAAAACTCCACAGAGTGCTTGTTCCTCAACCATACAATATCAACACATCCAATTTCTGCGATCCTCAACCACCAAATCCACAGTGTCCATGATCGTAAACACATTCATAGAATCCAAGATCTTCAATGACACAGTGTCAACACAATTGAAATGTCCATGATCATCGAATGCACAGTGCCCAACACATTCACAGTGTTTATTACCCTCAACCACAGAGAGTATCAGCATTTTTCGATCATCAATCTCAGTGTACATCATTTCCCCAATGTCCTTGATCATCAACAACACAGTGTCCCTCAACAGCAGGGTACAAATACATCCACAATGACCAAGGTAATCAGTCACTCAGGGTATGTACACATCCAGTGTCCTTGAACATTAACCACACAGTGTCCAAACACATCCACAATGTCCTGGATCATCAATCACACAGTGTTCATCACATTCGCCGTGTTCTTGTCTATTAACCACACAGAGTACCAACACATTCACACTCAATCAGACAGGATATTAATATATCCATAGTGTCAACGATAATCTACCACACAGAGTATCAACATATACACAGTGTCCTTCGTGATTAACCAGAGTGAGTTGCTATACATCGAAGTACATTGACCCTCAACAACACAGTTTTCATCATATCCGCCGTGGCCATGATCATCAGTCACTCAGAATATCAACACATCCACGGTGTCCTTGATCTTCTACTGGTATAGTGTGAGAATCTAGCAGACCCTGGAATATGGTACTAAAAATCCTCCCCGGCTGAGCCGCACACGTCTTTAAGACTGTTTTTCACTCAATCAAGGCCTGACGCTGTCTGCGTTCAATCCGGAAACTTTTTCACAACCTCATCCTCAGAGAGTTCAATGTGTTCTGGTACAACAATCTGACACAGAGATGTACATTGACTACGAAAATCATTAACATTAAACCGAGCATAAAAACGGTTAAGTTAATTTGCTGCAGTAACAGAATCACCAGTACGGCACACAGGCTGCTTGAATTGTTGCTTACCCATCCTAGTTTTGAGTACATTCCATGCCTCCTTAGTATTAGCACTCCAAAATTTTCCTCTATTTTGTTCTTGAATTCAAGTTTGGCAATCCTAGCAACTGTTCTAAATTCCTTTTCTTTCTCAAGATATGCATCCTTATTTCCCTGCAGAAATGCAAATTTCTTTTGATTAAGGTACACTTTAAGGACCTTCCTTATCCAGGGCTTGTTGTCCGGGTACAAGCGCGCTGTCCTGGTATTGATAACCGACTCTTCACAGAATTTGACATAAGACGACATAGTGTCCGCAAATTCAGAGGGCTCAAAGCAACTGTCCATAAAAAAACATCCCACTCTGTTCCTTCAAAACAGCCACGTAAGTCCATGCTTCAGGTGTCCAAAGTTGAGAAACACGAGTTCTAGGTTTTTTGTCTTCAAATTATGTCTGTACTTCGGCAACAAATGCACAGCGTTATGATTAGAGCGGCCAAGTGGTGTACAGAATACCAACACATCCACATTATCCTTGATCCTCAACTCAAGGCGTGTGTTGTGCATATGTTGTGTATTTGTTGAGCGTACTTTCTGTATGTATAGGATGTGTCGTGCGCGCATTGTACATGTGTTGTGCGTGTGTTGGATGTGTGTTGTGCGTCTGTTGTGCATCTATTGTGAGTCTCTTGTGCGCCTCTTTTCCGTCTCGTGGGCCTATGTTTGTGCGTACGTTGTACGAGTATTGTGCGTATGTTGTGCATGTGTTTGGTTTCTGTTCCGGCATAAGTTGGATATATGTTCTGCATATGTTGTGCATGTGTTTGTTATGCATGTGTTTTTACGTGTTGTGCATGTGTTGTGCTCCTGTTGTGCATCTGTTGTGCGTCTTTTGTGCGTCTCTTTTCCGTCTCTTGGGCCTCTGTTGTGCGTCTGTTTTGCGTGTGTTTTGCGTGTGTGGGCATCCGTTGTAGATGTGTTGTTCGACTGTTGTGCGACTGTTGTGTTGTATTGTGCGTCTTTTGTGTTTGTGTAGGTGTGTGTTTTGAGCGGCTGTTTGCTGTCTGTTTTGCGTTTGTTGTGCATATGTTGTGCGTATGTTGTGCGTGCGTAGTGCTTGTGTGGCCGCGTGTGTTGTGCGTGTATTTGTACGTGTTGGGCTTGTGTTGTGCTTCTATTATGCCACTTTATTTCCCCTGTTGTGCGTCTGTCGTGCGTGTGTTGTGCGTGTTGTGCGTGTGTTGTGCGTGTGTTGTGTGTGTTGTGCATGTTGTGCGTGTGTTGTGCATATGTTGTATTTGTTGAGCGTATTTTCTGTATGTATAGGATGTTTTGTTGCCGCATTGTGCATCTGTTGTGCGTGTGTTAGATGTGTGTTGTGCGACTGTTTTGCATCTGTTGTGAATCTCTTGTGCGCCTCTTTTCCGTCTCGTGGGCCTCTGTTTGTGCATTTGTTGTGCATATGTTGGGTTTCTGTTGCGGCATACAGTGGATATAAGTTTTGCATATGTTGTGCATGTGTTTGTTATGCGTGTTATTACATGTGTTGTGCGTGTGTTCTGCTCCTGTTGTGCATCTGTTGTGCGTCTCTTGTGCGCCTCTTTTGCGTCTCTTGGGCCTCTGTTGTGCGTCTGTTTTGTGTGTGTTGTGCGTGTATGGGCATCCATTGTGGATCTGTTGTGCAACTGTTGTGCGACTCTTGTGCGACTCTTGTGCAACTTTTGTGCGACTGTTGTCCGATTGTTGTGGGACTGTTGTGGGACTGTGGTGCGTCTGTTGTGCATATTTTGTGCATCAGTTGTTTGTCTTTTGTGCGTCTGTTCAGTGTCTATTGAGCGTCTCTTGGTGCGTCTGTTGCGCATGTTTTGTGTATCAGTTGTGCGTCTGTTGTGCGTCTGTTGTGGGACTGTGGTGCGTCCGTTGTGCATGTTTTGTGCATCAGTTCTTTGTCTTTTGTGCGTCTGTTCAGTGTCTGTTGAGCGTCTCTCGGTGCATCTGCTGTGCATGTTTTGTGCATCAGTTGTGCGTCTGTTCTGCGTCTGTTGTGCTATATGTTGTGCCATATGTTGGGAAGTATTGTGCGTCTTTTGTGTTTGTGTAGGTGTGTGTTGAGCGGCTGTTAGCTGTCTTTTTTGCGTCTGTTATGCATATTTTGTGCGTATGTTGTGCGTGTGTAGTGCGTGTGTTGGCCGCGTGTGTTGTGCGTGTATTTGTACGTGTTGGGCTTGCGTTGTGCTTATATTATGCCACTCTATATCCACTGTTGTGCGTCTGTCGTGCGTGTGTTGTGCCTGTTGTGCGTGTGTTGTGCATATGTTGTGTATTTGTTGAGCGTATTTTATGTATGTATAGGATGTGTTGTGTACGCATTGTGCATCTGTTGTGCGTGTATTGGATGTGTGTTGTGCGACTGTTGTGCATCTGTTCTGAGTCTTGTGCGCCTCTTTTCCGTCTCGTGGGCCTCTGTGCGTTTGTTGTGCATGTGTTGGGTTTCTGTTCCTGCATACGTTGGATATAAGTTTTGCATATGTTGTGCATGTTTGTTATGCATGTTTTATTACGTGTTGTGCGTGTGTTCTGCTCCTGTTGTGCGTCTCTTGTGCGCCTCTTTTGCGTCTCTTGGGCCTTTGTTGTGCGTCTGTTTTGTGTTTTGTGCGTGTGTGGGCATCCGTTGAGGATCTGTTGTGCAACTGTTGTGCTACTGTTGTGCGACTGTTGTGAGGCTGTTGTGCGACTGTTGTGCGACTGTTGTGCGACTATTGTGCGATTGTTGTGGGACTGTTGTGGGACTGCTTGCGTCTATTGTGCATGTTTTGTGCATCAGTTGTTTCTTTTATGCGTCTGTTTAGTCTATTGAGCGTCTCTTGGTGAGTCTGTTGTGCATGTTTTGTGCAACAGTTGTGCCTCTGTTGTGCGTCTTTTGTGGGACTGTGGTGCGTGTGTTGTGCATGTTTTGTGCATCAGTTCTTTGTCTTTTGTGCGTCTGTTCAATGTCTGTTGAGCGTCTCTCGGTGCATCTGTTGTGCATGTTTTGTGCATCAGTTGTGCGTCTGTTCTGCGTCTGTTGTGCTATATATTGTGCCATATGTTGGGGAGTATTGTGCGTCTTTTGTGTTTGTGTAGGTGTGTGTTGTTGGCTGTTAGCTGTCTTTTTTGCGTCTGTTATGCATATTGTGTGCGTATGTTGTGCGTGTGTAGTGCGTGTGTTGGCCGCGTGTGTTGTGCGTGTATTTGTACGTGTTGGGCTTGCGTTGTGCTTATATTATGCCACTCTATATCCACTGTTGTGCGTCTGTCGTGCGTGTGTTGTGCCTGTTGTGCGTGTGTTGTGCATATGTTGTGTATTTGTTGAGCGTATTTTCTGTATGTATAGGATGTGTTGTGTACGCATTGTGCATCTGTTGTGCGTGTATTGGATGTGTGTTGTGCGACTGTTGTGCATCTGTTGTGAGTCTTGTGCGCCTCTTTTCCGTCTCGTGGGCCTCTGTGCGTTTGTTGTGCATGTGTTGGGTTTCTGTTCCAGCATACGTTGGATATAAGTTTTGCATATGTTGTGCATGTTTTATTACGTGTTGTGCGTGTGTTCTGCTCCTGTTGTGCGTCTCTTGTGCGCCCCTTTTGCGTCTATTGGGCCTCTGTTGTGTGTCTGTTTTGTGTTTTGTGAGTGTGTGGGCATCCGTTGTGGATCTGTTGTGCAACTGTTGTGCGACTGTTGTGCGACTGTTGTGCGGCTGTTGTGCGACTGTTGTGCGACTGTTGTGCGACTGTTGTGCGACTGTTGTGCGATTGTTGTGGGACTGTTGTGGGACTGCTTGCGTCTATTGTGCATGTTTTGTGGATCAGTTGTTTCTTTTGTGCGTCTGTTTAGTCTATTGAGCGTCTCTTGGTGAGTCTGTTGCGCATGTTTGTGCATCAGTTGTGCGTCTGTTGTGCGTCTGTTGTGGGACTGTGGTGCGTGTGTTGTGCATGTTTTGTGCATCAGTTCTTTGTCTTTTGTGCGTCTGTTCAATGTCTGTTGAGCGTCTCTCGGTGCGTCTGTTGTGCATGTTTTGTGCATCAGTTGTGCGTCTGTTCTGTGTCTGTTGTGCCATATGTTGTGCCATATGTTGTGGAGTACTGTGCGTCTTTTGTGTTTGTGTAGGTGTGTGTTGAGCGGCTGTTAGCTGTCTTTTTTGCGTCTGTTGTGCATATTTTGTGCGTATGTTGTGCGTGTGTTGGGTTTCTGTTCCAGCAGACGTTGGATATAAGTTTTGCATATGTTGTGCATGTTTTATTACGTGTTGTGCGTGTGTTCTGCTCCTGTTGTGCGTGTCTTGTGCGCCTCTTTTGCGTCTCTTGGGCCTCTGTTGTGCGTCTGTTTTGTGTGTGTTGTGCGACTGTTGTGCGACTGTTATGCGATTTTTGTGGGACTGTTGTCGGACTGTGGTGCGTCTGTTGTGCATATTTTGTGATCAGTTGTTTGTCTTTTGTGCGTCTGCTCAGAGTCTGTTGAGCATCTCATGGTGCGTCTGTTGTGCATGTTTGATGCATCAGTTGTGCGTCTGTTGTGCGTCTTTTGTGCGTCTGTTGTGCCATATGATGTGCCATATGTTGGGGTTTATTGTATGTCTTTTGTGTTTGTGTATGGAGCGGTTGTTAGATGTCTGTTTTGCGTCTTTTGTGCATACGTTGTGCGTATGTTATGCGTGTGTAGTGCGTGTTGGCCGCTTGTGTTGTGCGTGTATTTGTGTGTTGGGTTTGTGTTGTGCTTCTATTATGCCACTGTATTTCCACTGTTGTGCGTCTGTCGTGGGTGTGTTGTGTATGTGTTGTGCGAGTGTTATAAGGTCACCTGTTAGGTACCTGTTGTGCGTTTGTTGTGCATGTGTTGGGATTCTATTCGGCGTATGTTGGATATATGTTCTGCAGATGTTGTGCATATGTTGTGCATATGTCGTGCAGATGTCGTGCAGATGTTGCGCGAGCTTGTGTGTTTCTTGTGCGACTTCTCTCCGTCTGTTGTGCATCTGTTGTGCGTGTGTTGCTCGTATTGTTGGGCGTGTGTCAGGCGTGAGTTTGGGCGTGTGTGTTGTGCATGTATTGTATATACGTGTTGGGCTGGTGTTATTCTACTGTGCGACCTTAAATACACTGTTGTGCGTGTGTTGTGCGAGTGTTGTGCGTGTGTTGTGCGTGTGTTGTGCGTTTTGTGCGTGTATTGTGTACGTGTTGTGCGTGTATTGTGCATGTGTTGTGCGACTGTTGTACGTCGGTGTATATGTTATACATGTGTTGAGCGGCTGTTGGCTGTCTGTTGTTTGTTGTGCATCTGTTGTACGTATGTTGTACGTCTTGTGTGTTGTGCGTGAGTTGTGCATCTGTTGGCTTGCATTGTGCGAGTGTTCTTCGTCTATTGTACGTACGTCTGTTGTACTTCTGTTGAGCGTGGGTTGGGCGTGCTTTGGACGTGTTTGTGGTGCGTGTGTTGTATATGTGTTGGGCTTCTGTTGTTCGTCTGTTGTGCTATGTCTGCTTCTTTTGTGTATATGTTAGGGTGTTTTGTACTTCTTTGTATACGTGTTGGACTTATGTTGTGCTTCTATAGTGCAACTGAACTTCCACTCTTGTGCGTGTGTTGAGCAACTTTTCTCCGTCTGTTGTCCGTCTGTTGAACGTATATTGCGCATCTGTTGTGCGTCTGTTGTGCATGTGTTTTGGTTTTGTTATAAATGTGTTGTGCGTGTGTATTGTGCATCTGCCGTGCGTGGGCGTGTGTTTTGTGCCTCTTGTCCGTCTCTTGGGCCTCGTTGTGCGAATGTTGTAGGACTGTTGTGGCACTGTTTTGCGTCTGTTGGCATGTTTTTTGCATGTTTTTTGTTTTGTGCGTCTGTTTTGGGACTTTTGTGCGTCTATTGTCCCATATGTTTGGGTGTGTGCCGTCTTTTGTGTATGTGTTCGATGTGTTGAGCGGATGTTAGCTGTCTGTTTTACGTCTGATGTGGGTGTGTTGTAAACGTGTTGGGCTTGTGTTGTGCTTCTATTGTACATCCACTATTGTGCGTCTGTTGCGCGTCTTTCGTACGAGTATTGCGCATCTGTTCAGCTTATATTTGGATATGTTCTGTGTTTTCATGATTTTGTTGTGTTGTTCGCCTATTGTGCATCTGTCGTGCGTGTTTGGTGTGTATTGTGCGATTGTTCTACGTCTGTTCTGCTTTTGTTGTGCTGGGTGTTGTGCAACTTTTCTCCATCTTTTGCACTATTGCGCATTTGTTCAGCGTATGTTTGGATATATGTTCTGCATGTTTTGCATGCGTTTGTTAAACATGTGTTATACATGTTCATGTTGTGCGCCTGTTGAGTTGTGTTGGGCTTGTACTGTCTTGGACTTTTGTACTTCTGTTGTGCGAGTGTTATTCATATATTGTTGTTGGACTGTGTATTTGTTCAGCGTCATTTCCGTTTGTTGTGCAGGCGTTGTGAATGTGTTATGCGTGTTAGGTGTGTTGTGCGTCTGTTTATCTGTTCTGCGTCTCATGTGCGCCTCTTGGGTGTCCCTTAGTCCTCTGTTTTGCGTCTCTTGGGTACGTATTGTGCGTCTGTTGCGCGTCTGTTGAGCAATATGTTAGGGTGTGTTGTGCGTCTTTTATGCGTGTTTCGTGTTGGACGTGTTGGGCGTGTGTTGTGCGTGTGTTTGTAAACAAGTGAAATATTATTCTATAACTTCCAATTAATTGATTTTGAGCCTTCACCAACGTTTTTAAAGGATATATACCACATTATAATTAAAAATTAACCGTCAGAAAACATATATCTGTTGTTGTAAGTTGTTCAGTCATACACGAGAAATATTATGCTATAACTTTCAAGTGATACATATTCAGCATTTGGCAACGGTTTTAATTGTTCATTACCATCTATACATGAAAATTAACAATCGGAAAACGTCTATGTTGCTGTTACTGCAATCTGTAGTCATACGCGCAAAATATGATCTTATTACATATATCTGATCAATATTCAACATTTGTCAAAGTTTTTAGTCCTTCATTACCCCCTATTGAAAACTAGCCTTCAGAACATATCTAGATTGCTGACAATATCAGTTATTCTGTCTTAGAAGCAAAATATTATTCTATAACTTCCAACTAATTGATTTTGAGCATTCGCCAACGTTTTTAAAGGATATATACCACACTATAAATAACCGTCAGAAAACATATATTGCTGTTAATGTAAGTTCTACTACCATACACGCGAAATATTATGCTATGACTTTCAACTGATAGATATTCAACATTTGGCAACAGTTTTAATTGTTCATTACCACCTATACATTGAAAATTAACCATCAGAAAACGCTCGTGTTGCTGTTATTGTAATTTGTAGTCATACGCGCAAAATTAGATGTTATTAATTTTATTAGATCAATAATCAGCATTTGGCAAAGTTTTTAAAGTACTTCATTACCCCTTACTGAAAACTAACCATCAGAAAATGTCTAGATTGCTGATATTATCAGTTATACTGTCATATAAGCGAAATATTATGCTATAACTTCCAATTAATTGATTTTCAGCCTTCACCAACCTTTTTATAGAATTATAAACCACATTATAATAAAAAATTAACCATCAGAAAACATATATCTAATACGGTAAGTTGTTCAATCATACACGAGAAATATTATGCTATAACTTTCAAGTGATACATATTCAGTATTTGGCAACATTTTTAATTGTTGATTACCCATATAGAATTAAATCTATCCTTCAGAAAACGTCTTGATTGCTAATATTATAAACTATACTGTCATAGAAGTGAAATATTATTGTATAACTTCTAATCAATTGATTTTCAGCCTTTAGCAACGTTTTTGTAGGATATATACCACATTATAATTAAAATGCAAATTTATTTTGATTCAGGTACACTTTAAGGTCCTTCGTTATCCAGGCCTTGCTGTTCGGGTACAAGCGCACTGTCATTGATAAATGACTTCACAGAATTTGACAGACGACAAAGTCCGCAAGTTCAGAAGGGTCAAAGAAGCTGTCCATAAAAACATCCCACTCTGTTCCTTCAAAACAACCACGTATCTCCTTCATGCGTCACATGTCCAGAGTTAATAAACACGAGTTCAAGGTTTATTAGTCTTCAAATTTTGTCTGTACTTCGGCAACAAATTCACAGCGTTATGATTAGAGCGGTCATGTGTTGTACAGAATACAAACACATCCACAGTATCCTTGATCCTCAACTACACTTTCAACACATCCAGTCTCCATGATCCTCAACCAGACTTGATATTAACACATCCTTAATATCCATAATCCTCAAACATAGAGAATATAAATATATATTTTGTGTTCACAATACTAAACCACAGAGTATCTATACATCAACAGTGTATTTGATCATCAACCACACAGCGTGTCCAACACCAACACATCTGCAGTGTTTACAATACTAAACCACAGTGTCAACATTGCCCAGTTTCCTCGATCCGGAATCACAGTCGTAACATATACACAGCGTCATTGATCATCAACCAGAGAGTATTGACACATCCACCCTGTCCTTGATATTCGATCACACAGAGTATAAATACATCTGGAGTTTTCACAATAATACACAACACAGAGTGCAAACACATACATAGTGTCCATGATCCTCAACCTCAGTGACAACACATCCACAATGTACATGATCCTCAGTCAACAGTGTCCAACACATCCACAGTATCCATGATCATCAAATACAGTGTCCAACACGTTTACACTGTCCATGATCTGCAGTTTTCACAATACTAAAGCACTCACAGTATCAACACATCAATAGTCTGTGATTTTCAACCACCCAGAGTACCAATACATCCACAGCATCCTTGATCATCAACTCAGAGTATGAACTCATCAACAATGTCCATGATCTTCAATCACACACAGTATAAAACTCCACAGAGTGCTTGTTCCTCAACCATACAATGTCAACACATCCAATCTCTGCGATCCTCAACCACCACATCCACATTGTCCATGATCGTAAACACATCCATAGAATCCAAGATCTTCAATGACGCAGAATGTCAACACAACTGAAGTATCCATGATCGTCAACTACACAGTGCCCAAAACATACACAGTGTTTATAATCCTCAACCACACAGAGTATCAGCATTTTTCGATCATCAATCACACAGTGTACATCATATCCGCAGTGTCCTTGATCATCAACAAAACAGTGTTCCTCAACCGCAGGGAGTACAAATACATCCACAATGTCCATGATAATCAGTCACTCAGGGTATGTACACATCCACTGATTCCTTGAACATCAACCACACAGTGTCCATCAATACCGTAATGTCTTTGATCATCAATCACACAGTGTTCATCACATTCGCCGTGTTCTTGTTTATTAACCACACAGAGTACCAACACATTCACACTCAGACAGGATATTAATATATCCATAGTGTCCACGATAATCAACCACACAGTGTACAGACACATCCACTATGTCCATGGTCTTCAACCACACAGATTACCTACATATGCAAATGCAAATTTCTTTTGATTAAGGTACACTTTAAGGTCGTTCCTTATCCAGGGCTTGTTGTCCGGGTACAAGCGCGCAGTCCTGGTATTGATAACCGACTCTTCACAGAATTTGACATAAGACGACATAGTGTCCGCAAGTTCAGAGGGCTCAAAGCAGCTGTCCATAAAAAAACATCCCACTCTATTCCTTCAAAACAGCCACGTAACTCCATGCTTCAAGTGTCCAAAGTTGAGAAACACGAGTTCTAGGTTTTTTTGTCTTCAAATTATGTCTGTACTTCGGCAACAAAAGCACAGCATTATGATTAGAGCGGCCAAGTGGTGTACAGTATACCAACACATCCACAGTATCCTTGATCCTATAAAAACATATTGTATTTACATCGCAAGCAAGTAAAATGGTTGGGGGTGAACCACTGATAAGTATTGTACTTCTGTTCACCCCCTTTCCACATTCAACATTGTATTTGTTTACTTGTGACGTGTAATGTTGAATGTCCGAAATAAATGAATTACTTACGTACTTACATCCAGTCGCCATGATCGTCAACCAGACTTGGTATTAACACATCCTTAATATCCAAAATCCTCAAACAGAGAATATAAATACATATTTTGTGTTCACAATAATAAACCACACATAGTATCAATACATCAACAGTGTCCTTGATCATCAACCACACAGCGTGTCCAACACCAACACATCTGCAGTGTTTACAATACTAAACCACACTGTCAACACCGACCAGTTTCCACGATCCGGAATCACACAGTCGTAACATATACACAGCATCATTGATCATCAAACACACATCCACCCTGTACATGATATTCGATCACACAGAGTATAAATACACCTGGAGTTTTCATAATAATACACAACACACAATACCAACAGATACATAGTGTCCATGATCCTCAACCTCAGTGACAACACATCCACTATATATATGATCCTCAGTCAACAGTCTCCAACACATCCACAGTATCCATGATCATCAAATACAGTGTCCACACGTATACACTCTCCATGATCTGCAGTTTTACAATACTAAACAACGCACAGTATCAACACATCAATAGAGTGTGATTTTCAACCATTCAGAGTACCAATACATCCACAGCATCCTTGATCATCAACTCAGAGTATGAACTCATCAACAATGTCCATGATCTTTAATCACACAAAGTATAAAACTCCACAGAGTGCTTGTTCCTCAACCATACAATATCAACACAGCCAATTTCTGCGATCCTCAACCACCAAATCCACAGTGTCCATGATCGTAAACACCTTCATAGAATCCAAGATCTTCAATGACACAGTGTCAACACAATTGAAATGTCCATGATCATCAACTGCACAGTGCCCAACACATCCACAGTGTTTATTACCCTCAACCACAGAGAGTATCAGCATTTTTCGATCATCAATCTCAGTGTACATCATTTCCCCAATGTCCTTGATCATCAACAACACAGTGTCAATCAACAGCAGGGAGTACAAATACATCCACAATGACCATGGTAATCAGTCACTCAGGGTATGTACACATCCAGTGTCCTTGAACATTAACCACACAGTGTCCAAACACATCCACAATGTCCTGGATCATCAATCACACAGTGTTCATCACATTCGCCGTGTTCTTGTCTATTAACCACACAGAGTACCAACACATTCACACTCAATCAGACAGGATATTAATATATCCATAGTGTCAACGATAATCTACCACACAGAGTATCAACATATACACAGTGTCCTTCGTGATTAACCAGAGTGAGTACCTATACATCGAAGTACTTTGACCCTCAACAACACAGTTTTCATCATATCCGCCGTGTCCCTGATCATCAGTCACTCAGAATATCAACACATCCACGGTGTCCTTGATCTTCTACTGGTATAGTGTGAGAATCTAGCAGAGCCTGGAATATGGTACTAAAAATCCTCCCCGGCTGAGCCGCACACGTCTTTAAGACTGTTTTTCACTCAATCAAGGCCTGACGCTGTCTGCGTTCAATCTGGAAACGTTTTCACAACCTCATCCTCAGAGAGTTCAATGTGTTCTGGTACAACAATCTGACACAGAGATGTACATTGACTACGAAAATCATTAACATTAAACCGAGCATAAAAACGGTTAAGTTAATTTGCTGCAGTAACAGAATCACCAGTACGGCACACAGGCTGCTTGAATTGTTGCTTATCCATCCTAGTTTTGAGTACATTCCATGCCTCCTTAGTATTAGCACTCCTAAATTTTCCTCTATTTTGTTCTTGAATTCAAGTTTGGCAATCCTAGCAACTGTTCTAAATTCCTTTTCTTTCTCAAGATATGCATCCTTATTTCCCTGCAGAAATGCAAATTTCTTTTGATTAAGGTACACTTTAAGGTCCTTCCTTATCCAGGGCTTGTTGTCCGGGTACAAGCGCGCTGTCCTGGTATTGATAACCGACTCTTCACAGAATTTGACATAAGACGACATAGTGTCCGCAAATTCAGAGGGCTCAAAGCAACTGTCCATAAAAAAACATCCCACTCTGTTTCTTCAAAACAGCCACGTAAGTCCATGCTTCAGGTGTCCAAAGTTGAGAAACACGAGTTCTAGGTTTTTTTGTCTTAAAATTATGTCTGTAGTTCGGCAACAAATGCACAGCGTTATGATTAGAGCGGCCAAGTGGTGTACAGAATACCAACACATCCACATTATCCTTGATCCTCAACTCAAGGCGTGTGTTGTGCATATGTTGTGTATTTGTTGAGCGTACTTTCTGTATGTATAGGATGTGTCGTGCGCGCATTGTACATGTGTTGTGCGTGTGTTGGATGTGTGTTGTGCGTCTGTTGTGCATCTATTGTGAGTCTCTTGTGCGCCTCTTTTCCGTCTCGTGGGCCTATGTTTGTGCGTCCGTTGTACGAGTATTGTGCGTATGTTGTGCATGTGTTTGGTTTCTGTTCCGGCATAAGTTGGATATATGTTCTGCATATGTTGTGCATGTGTTTGTTATGCATGTGTTATTACGTGTTGTGCATGTGTTGTGCTCCTGTTGTGCATCTGTTGTGCGTCTTTTGTGCGCCTCTTTTCCGTCTCTTGGGCCTCTGTTGTGCGTCTGTTTTGCGTGTGTTTTGCGTGTGTGGGCATCCGTTGTAGATGTGTTGTGCGACTGTTGTGCGACTGTTGTGTTGTATTGTGCGTCTTTTGTGTTTGTGTAGGTGTGTGTTTTGAGCGGCTGTTAGCTGTCTGTTTTGCGTTTGTTGTGCATATGTTGTGCGTATGTTGTGCGTGCGTAGTGCTTGTGTTGGCCGCGTGTGTTGTGCGTATATTTGTACGTGTTGTGCTTGTGTTGTGCTTCTATTATGCCACTGTATTTCCCCTGTTGTGCGTCTGTCGTGCGTGTGTTGTGCGTGTTGTGCGTGTGTTGTGCGTGTGTTGTGTGTGTTGTGCATGTTGTGCATGTGTTGTGCATATGTTGTATTTGTTGAGCGTATTTTCTGTATGTATAGGATGTGTTGTGCGCGCATTGTGCATCTGTTGTGCGTGTGTTAGATGTGTGTTGTGCGATTGTTTTGCATCTGTTGTGAGTCTCTTGTGCGCCTCTTTTCCGTCTCATGGGCCTCTGTTTGTGCATTTGTTGTGCATATGTTGGGTTTCTGTTGCGGCATACATTGGATATAACTTTTGCATATGTTGTGCATGTGTTTGTTATGCGTGTTATTACATGTGTTGTGCGTGTGTTCTGCTCCTGTTGTGCATCTGTTGTGCGTCTCTTGTGCGCCTCTTTTGCGTCTCTTGGGCCTCTGTTGTGCGTCTGTTTTGTGTGTGTTGTGCGTGTGTGGGCATCCATTGTGGATCTGTTGTGCAACTGTTGTGCGACTCTTGTGCGACTCTTGTGCGACTCTTGTGCAACTTTTGTGCGACTGTTGTCCGATTGTTGTGGGACTGTTGTGGGACTGTGGTGCGTCTGTTGTGCATGTTTTGTGCATCAGTTGTTTGTCTTTTGTGCGTCTGTTCAGTGTCTATTGAGCGTCTCTTGGTGCGTCTGTTGCGCATGTTTTGTGTATCAGTTGTGCGTCTGTTGTGCGTCTGTTGTGGGACTGTGGTGCGTCCGTTGTGCATGTTTTGTGCATCAGTTCTTTGTCTTTTGTGCGTCTGTTCAGTGTCTGTTGAGCGTCTCTCGGTGCATCTGTTGTGCATGTTTTGTGCATCAGTTGTGCGTCTGTTCTGCGTCTGTTGTGCTATATGTTGTGCCATATGTTGGGGAGTATTGTGCGTCTTTTGTGTTTGTGTAGGTGTGTGTTGAGCGGCTGTTAGCTGTCTTTTTTGCGTCTGTTATGCATATTTTGTGCGTATGTTGTGCGTGTGTAGTGCGTGTGTTGGCCGCGTGTGTTGTGCGTGTATTTGTACGTGTTGGGCTTGCGTTGTGCTTATATTATGCCACTCTATCTCCACTGTTGTGCGTCTGTCGTGGGTGTGTTGTGTATGTATTGTGCGAGTGTTATACGACACCTGTTACGTGTCTGTTTTGCGTTTGTTGTGCATATGTTGTGTATTTGTTGAGCGTATTTTCTGTATGTATAGGATGTGTTGTGTACGCATTGTGCATCTGTTGTGCGTGTATTGGATGTGTGTTGTGCGACTGTTGTGCATCTGTTCTGAGTCTTGTGCGCCTCTTTTCCGTCTCGTGGGCCTCTGTGCGTTTGTTGTGCATGTGTTGGGTTTCTGTTCCTGCATACGTTGGATATAAGTTTTGCATATGTTGTGCATGTTTGTTATGCATGTTTTATTACGTGTTGTGCGTGTGTTCTGCTCCTGTTGTGCGTCTCTTGTGCGCCTCTTTTGCGTCTCTTGGGCCTCTGTTGTGCGTCTGTTTTGTGTTTTGTGCGTGTGTGGGCATCCGTTGAGGATCTGTTGTGCAACTGTTGTGCGACTGTTGTGCGACTGTTGTGCGGCTGTTGTGCGACTGTTGTGCGACTGTTGTGCGACTATTGTGCGATTGTTGTGGGACTGTTGTGGGACTGCTTGCGTCTATTGTGCATGTTTTGTGCATCAGTTGTTTCTTTTGTGCGTCTGTTTAGTCTATTGAGCGGCTCTTGGTGAGTCTGTTGCGCATGTTTTGTGCATCAGTTGTGCGTCTGTTGTGCGTCTTTTGTGGGACTGTGGTGCGTGTGTTGTGCATGTTTTGTGCATCAGTTCTTTGTCTTTTGTGCGTCTGTTCAATGTCTGTTGAGCGTCTCTCGGTGCATCTGTTGTGCATGTTTTGTGCATCAGTTGTGCGTCTGTTCTGCGTCTGTTGTGCTATATGTTGTGCCATATGTTGGGAAGTATTGTGCGTCTTTTGTGTTTGTGTAGGTGTGTGTTGAGCGGCTGTTAGCTGTCTTTTTTGCGTCTGTTATGCATATTTTGTGCGTATGTTGTGCGTGTGAGGTGCGTGTGTTGGCCGCGTGTGTTGTGCGTGTATTTGTACGTGTTGGGCTTGCGTTGTGCTTATATTATGCCACTCTATATCCACTGTTGTGCGTCTGTCGTGCGTGTGTTGTGCCTGTTGTGCGTGTGTTGTGCATATGTTGTGTATTTGTTGAGCGTATTTTCTGTATGTATAGGATGTGTTGTGTACGCATTGTGCATCTGTTGTGCGTGTATTGGATGTGTGTTGTGCGACTGTTGTGCATCTGTTGTGAGTCTTGTGCGCCTCTTTTCCGTCTCGTGGGCCTCTGTGCGTTTGTTGTGCATGTGTTGGGTTTCTGTTCCTGCATACGTTGGATATAAGTTTTACATATGTTGTGCATGTTTGTTATGCATGTTTTATTACGTGTTGTGCGTGTGTTCTGCTCCTGTTGTGCGTCTCTTGTGCGCCTCTAGTGCGCCTCTTTTGCGTCTCTTGGGCCTCTTTCGTGCGTCTGTTTTGTGTTTTGTGCGTGTGTGGGCATCCGTTGTGGATCTGTTGTGCAACTGTTGTGCGACTGTTGTGCGACTGTTGTGCGGCTGTTGTGCGACTGTTGTGCGACTGTTGTGCGACTGTTGTGCGACTGTTGTGCGATTGTTGTGGGACTGTTGTGGGACTGCTTGCGTCTATTGTGCATGTTTTGTGCATCAGTTGTTTCTTTTGTGCGTCTGTTTAGTCTATTGAGCGTCTCTTGGTGAGTCTGTTGCGCATGTTTTGTGCATCAGTTGTGCGTCTGTTGTGCGTCTTTTGTGGGACTGTGGTGCGTGTGTTGTGCATGTTTTGTGCATCAGTTCTTTGTCTTTTGTGCATCTGTTCAATGTCTGTTGAGCGTCTCTCGGTGCGTCTGTTGTGCATGTTTTGTGCATCAGTTGTGCGTCTGTTCTGTGTCTGTTGTGCCATATGTTGTGCCATATGTTGTGGAGTACTGTGCGTCTTTTGTGTTTGTGTAGGTGTGTGTTGAGCGGCTGTTAGCTGTCTTTTTTGCGTCTGTTGTGCATATTTTGTGCGTATGTTGTGCGTGTGTAGTGCGTGTGTTGGCCGCGTGTGTTGTGCGTGTATTTGTACGTGTTGGGCTTGCGTTGTGCTTATATTATGCCACTGTATCTCCACTGTTGTGTGTCTGTCGAGGGTGTGTTGTGTATGTGTTGTGCGAGTGTTATACACCTGTTAGGTGTCTGTTGTGCGTTTGTTGTGCATATGTTGGGATTCTATTCGGTGTATGTTGGATATGTTCTGCATCTGTTGTGCGTGTGTTGCTCGTATTGTTGGGTGTGTTGGGCGTGTGTTTGGGCGTGTGTTTTGTTCATGTGTTTGTATACGTGTTGGGCTGGTGTTATTATTCTTCTGTGCGAACTTAAATCCACTGTTGTGCGTGTGTTGTGCATGTGTTGTGCGTGTGTTGTGCATATTTTGTGCGTGTTGTTCGTGTGTTGTGCATATGTTGTGTATTTGTTGAGCGTACATTCTGTATGTATAGGATGTGTCGTGCGCGCATTGTACATGTTGTGCGTGTGTTGGATGTGTGTTGTGCTCCTGTTGTGCATCTGTTGTGCGTCTCTTGTGCGCCTCTTTTCCTTCTCTTGGGCCTCTATTTTGCGTCTGTTTTGCGTCTGTTTTGCGTGTGTTGTGCGTGTGTGGGCATCCATTGTAGATCTGTTGTGCGACTGTTGTCCGATTGTTGTGCGTCTGTTGTGCCATATGTTGTGCCATATGTTGGGGTGTATTGTGCGTCTTTTGTGTTTGTGTAGGTGTGTTGAGCGGCTGTTAGCTGTCTGTTTTGCGTCTGTTGTGCATATGTTGTGCGTATGTTGTGCGTGCGTAGTGCGTGTGTTGGCCGCGTGTGTTGTGCGTGTATTTGTACGTGTTGGGCTTGTGTTGTGTTTCTCTTACGCCACTGTATTTCCACTGTTGTGCGTCTGTCGTGCGTGTGTTGTGCGTGTGTTGTGCATATGTTGTGTATTTGTTGAGCGTATTTTCTGTATGTATAGGATGTGTTGTGCGCGCATTGTGCATCTGTTGAGCGTGTATTGGATGTGTGTTGTGCGACTGTTGTGCATCTGTTGTGAGTCTCTTGTGCGCCTCTTTTCCGTCTCTTGGGCCTCTGTTTGTGCGTTTGTTGTGCATGTGTTGGGTTTCTGTTCCGGCATACGTTGGATATGTTTTGCATATGTTGTGCATGTGTTTGTTATGCATGTGTTATTACATATGTTGTGCGTGTGTTCTGCTCCTGTTGTGCATCTGTTGTGCGTGTCTTGTGCGCCTCTTTTGCGTCTCTTGGGCCTCTGTTGTGCGTCTGTTTTGTGTGTGTTGTGCGACTGTTGTGCGACTGTTATGCGATTTTTGTGGGACTGTTGTTGGACTGTGGTGCGTCTGTTGTGCATATTTTGTGATCAGTTGTTTGTCTTTTGTGCGTCTGCTCAGTGTCTGTTGAGCATCTCATGGTGCGTCTGTTGTGCATGTTTGATGCATCAGTTGTGCGTCTGTTGTGCGTCTTTTGTGCGTCTGTTGTGCCATATGTTGTGCCATATGTTGGGGTTTATTGTACGTCTTTTGTGTTTGTGTATGGAGCGGTTGTTAGATGTCTGTTTTGCGTCTTTTGTGCATATGTTGTGCGTATGTTATGCGTGTGTAGTGCGTGTTGGCCGCTTGTGTTGTGCGTGTATTTGTGTGTTGGGTTTGTGTTGTGCTTCTATTATGCCACTGTATTTCCACTGTTGTGCGTCTGTCGTGGGTGTGTTGTGTATGTGTTGTGCGAGTGTTATAAGGTCACCTGTTAGGTACCTGTTGTGCGTTTGTTGTGCATGTGTTGGGATTCTATTCGGCGTATGTTGGATATATGTTCTGCAGATGTTGTGCATATGTTGCGCATATGTCGTGCATCTGTTGCGCGAGCTT
The DNA here is from genome assembly GCA_963995525.1 of Escarpia spicata. Taxonomy (NCBI): domain Eukaryota; kingdom Metazoa; phylum Annelida; class Polychaeta; order Sabellida; family Siboglinidae; genus Escarpia; species Escarpia spicata. The sequence continues at coordinate 55,038,586 of OZ023214.1, read as the reverse complement.
GTGTGTGTCTTGTGCGACTTCTCTCCGTCTGTTGTGCATCTGTTGTGCGTGTGTTGCTCGTATTGTTGGGCGTGTGTCGGGCGTGCGTTTGGGCGTGTGTGTTGCGCATGTATTGTATATACGTGTTGGGCTGGTGTTATTCTACTGTGCGACCTTAAATACACTGTTGTGCGTGTGTTGTGCGAGTGTTGTGCGTGTGTTGTGCGTTTTGTGCGTGTATTGTGTACGTGTTGTGCGTGTATTGTGCATGTGTTGTGCGACTGTTGTACGTCGGTGTATATGTTATACATGTGTTGAGCGGCTGTTGGCTGTCTGTTGTTTGTTGTGCATCTGTTGTACGTATATTGTACGTCTTGTGTGTTGTGCGTGAGTTGTGCATCTGTTGGCTTGCATTGTGCGAGTGTTCTTCGTCTATTGTGCGTACGTCTGTTGTACTTCTGTTGAGCGTGGGTTGGGCGTGCTTTGGACGTGTTTGTGGTGCGTGTGTTGTATATGTGTTGGGCTTCTGTTGTTCGTCTGTTGTGCTATGTCTGCTTCTTTTGTGTATATGTTAGGGTGTTTTGTACTTCTTTGTATACGTGTTGGACTTATGTTGTGCTTCTATAGTGCAACTGAACTTCCACTCTTGTGCGTGTGTTGAGCAACTTTTCTCCGTCTGTTGTCCGTCTGTTGAACGTATATTGCGCATCTGTTGTGCGTCTGTTGTGCATGTGTTTTGGTTTTGTTATAAATGTGTTGTGCGTGTGTATTGTGCATCTGCCGTGCGTGGGCGTGTGTTTTGTGCCTCTTGTCCGTCTCTTGGGCCTCGTTGTGCGAATGTTGTAGGACTGTTGTGGCACTGTTTTGCGTCTGTTGGCATGTTTTTTGCATGTTTTTTGTTTTGTGCGTCTGTTTTGGGACTTTTGTGCGTCTATTGTCCCATATGTTTGGGTGTGTGCCGTCTTTTGTGTATGTGTTCGATGTGTTGAGCGGATGTTAGCTGTCTGTTTTACGTCTGATGTGTGTGTGTTGTATACGTGTTGGGCTTGTGTTGTGCTTCTATTGTACATCCACTATTGTGCGTCTGTTGCGCGTCTGTCGTACGAGTATTGCGCATCTGTTCAGCTTATATTTGGATATGTTCTGTGTTTTCATGATTTTGTTGTGTTGTTCGCCTGTTGTGCATCTGTCGTGCGTGTTTGGTGTGTATTGTGCGATTGTTCTACGTCTGTTCTGCTTCTGTTGTGCTGGGTGTTGTGCAACTTTTCTCCATCTTTTGCACTATTGCGCATTTGTTCAGCGTATGTTTGGATATATGTTCTGCATGTTTTGCATGCGTTTGTTATACATGTGTTATACATGTTCGTGTTGTGCGCCTGTTGAGTTGTGTTGGGCTTGTACTGTCTTGGACTTTTGTACTTCTGTTGTGCGAGTGTTATTCATATATTGTTGTTGGACTGTGTATTTGTTCAGCGTCATTTCCGTTTGTTGTGCAGGCGTTGTGAATGTGTTATGCGTGTTAGGTGTGGTGCGCGTCTGTTTATCTGTTCTGCGTCTCATGTGCGCCTCTTGGGTGTCCCTTAGTCCTCTGTTTTGCGTCTCTTGGGTACGTATTGTGCGTCTGTTGCGCGTCTGTTGAGCAATATGTTAGGGTGTGTTGTGCGTCTTTTATGCGTGTGTCGTGTTGGACGTGTTGGGCGTGTGTTGTGCGTGTGTTTGTAAACATGTTGGTCTTATATTGTGGTTCTATTGTGCATCTGTTGTGGGACAGTTGTGATGCGTCTGTTGTGCGCGTGCTGTGCATCTGTTGGGCGTCTGTTGTGGATGTTTTTGTATTTTTAGAGAATATTTTCTGTTGTGCGAGTGTTCAGCACTGTGCGTATGATGTGCATGTGTTGTGTATGCTTTGTGCATCTGTTGTCATCTGTGCGTCTGTGTTGTGCATGTGTTCTGCGTGTGTTGTGCGACTTTTATCCGTCTGTTGTGCGTCTTTTGTGAATGTGGTGTAGCTTGTGTTGTTGGTCGTATGATGTGCGTGAGTTGTAAACGCTTTGAGTTTGTGTTGTTCTTCTATTATGCAACTGTACTTCCACTGTTGTGCGTCTTATGCTATGACTTTCAATTCATTGATTTTCAGCAATTAGTTTCGTTTTTAAAGGATAACTACCATACTATAACCAAAAATTAAACGTCAGAAAACATTTATTACTGTTATTGTAAGTTGTACAGTCATACACGCGAAATATTGTTATTACATCAAACTAATGATATTCATCATTTGGCAACGGTTTTAATTGTTCATTACCACCTATACATGAAAATTAACCCTCAGAAAACGTCAATGTTGCTGTAATTTTAATCTGTACTGTCATACACGCAAAATATGTTATTAATTTTATTAGATCAATAATCAGCATTTGGCAAAGTTGTTAAAGTACTTCATTACCCCCTACTGAAAACTAACCATCAGACAATTTCTAGATTGCTGATATTATCAGTTATACTGTCATACAAGCGAAATATTATGCTATAACTTCCAATTAATTGATTTTCAGCCTTCACCAACCTTTTTATAGAATTATAAACCACATTATAATAAAAAATTAACCATCAGAAAACATATATCTAATACGGTAAGTTGTTCAATCATACACGAGAAATATTATGCTATAACTTTCAAGTGATACATATTCAGTATTTGGCAACATTTTTAATTGTTGATTACCCATATAGAATTAAATATATCCTTCAGAAAACGTCTTGATTGCTAATGTTATAAACTATACTGTCATAGAAGTGAAATATTATTGTATAACTTTTAATCAATTGATTTTCAGCCTTTAGCAACGTTTATATACCACACTTTAATAAAAAATGTATAGTCAGAAAGCATATATTGCTGTTATTATAAGTTGTACAGTCATATACGCGAAATATTTTGTTATTACTTTCCACTGATTGATATTCAGCATTTCGCAACGGTTTTAATTGTTCATTACCACCTATACATGAAAATTAACCATCAGAAAACGCTCGTGTTGCTGTTATTGTAATATGTAGTCATACGCGCAAAATGTGATGTTATTAATTTTATTAGATCAATAATCAGCATTTGGCAAAGTTTTTAAAATACTTCATTACCCCTACTGAAAACTAACCATCAGAAAATGTCTAGATTGCTGATATTATCAGTTATACTGTCATACAAGCGAAATATTATGCTATAACTTCCTATTAATTGATTTTCAGCCTTCACCAACCTTTTTATATAATTATAAACCACATTATAATAAAAAATTAACCATCAGAAAACATATATATAATACGGTAAGTTGTTCAATCATACACGAGAAATATTATGCTATAACTTTCAAGTGATACATATTCAGTATTTGGCAACATTTTTAATTGTTGATTACCCATATAGAATTAAATCTATCCTTCAGAAAACGTCTTGATTGTTAATATTATAAACTATACTGTCATAGAAGTGAAATATTATTGTATAACTTCTAATCAATTGATTTTCAGCCTTTAGCAACGTTTTTATAGTATATATACCACACTTTAATTAAAAATTAACAGTCGGAAAGCATATATCGCTGTTATTGTAAGTTGTACTGTCATATACGCAAAATATTATGTTATTACTTTTATTAGAACAATATTCAGCATTTGGCAAACAATTTAGTCCATTACCCCCTATTAAAAAGTACCCGTCAGAATATGTCTAGATTGCTGACATTATCAGCTATACTGCCATACAAGTGAAATATTATTCTATAACTTCCAATTAATTGATTTTGAGCCTTCACCAACGTTTTTAAAGGATATATACCACATTATAATTAAAAATTAACCGTCAGAAAACATATATCTGTTGTTGTAAGTTGTTCAGTCATACACGAGAAATATTATGCTATAACTTTCAAGTGATACATATTCAGCATTTGGCAACGGTTTTAATTGTTCATTACCATCTATACATGAAAATTAACAATCGGAAAACGTCTATGTTGCTGTTACTGCAATCTGTAGTCATACGCGCAAAATATGATCTTATTACATATATCTGATCAATATTCAACATTTGTCAAAGTTTTTAGTCCTTCATTACCCCCTATTGAAAACTAGCCGTCAGTACATATCTAGATTGCTGACAATATCAGCTATACTGTCTTAGAAGCAAAATATTATTCTATAACTTCCAACTAATTGATTTTGAGCATTCACCAACGTTTTTAAAGGATATATACCACACTATAAATAACCGTCAGAAAACATATATTGCTGTTAATGTAAGTTCTACAACCATACACGCGAAATATTATGCTATGACTTTCAACTGATAGATATTCAACATTTGGCAACAGTTTTAATTGTTCATTACCACCTATACATTGAAAATTAACCATCAGAAAACGCTCGTGTTGCTGTTATTGTAATTTGTAGTCATACGCGCAAAATTAGATGTTATTAATTTTATTAGATCAATAATCAGCATTTGGCAAAGTTTTTAAAGTACTTCATTACCCCCTACTGAAAACTAACCATCAGAAAATGTCTAGATTGCTGATATTATCAGTTATACTGTCATACAAGCGAAATATTATGCTATAACTTCCAATTAATTGATTTTCAGCCTTCACCAACCTTTTTATAGAATTATAAACCACATTATAATAAAAAATTAACCATCAGAAAACATATATCTAATACGGTAAGTTGTTCAATCATACACGAGAAATATTATGCTATAACTTTCAAGTGATACATATTCAGTATTTGGCAACATTTTTAATTGTTGATTACCCATATAGAATTAAATCTATCCTTCAGAAAACGTCTTGATTGCTAATATTATAAACTATACTGTCATAGAAGTGAAATATTATTGTATAACTTCTAATCAATTGATTTTCAGCCTTTAGCAACGTTTTTGTAGGATATATACCACATTATAATTAAAATGCAAATTTATTTTGATTCAGGTACACTTTAAGGTCCTTCGTTATCCAGGCCTTGTTGTTCGGGTACAAGCGCACTGTCATTGATAAATGACTTCACAGAATTTGACAGACGACAGAGTCCGCAAGTTCAGAAGGGTCAAAGAAGCTGTCCATAAAAACATCCCACTCTGTTCCTTCAAAACAACCACGTATCTCCTTCATGCGTCACATGTCCAGAGTTAATAAACACGAGTTCAAGGTTTATTAGTCTTCAAATTTTGTCTGTACTTCGGCAACAAATTCACAGCATTATGATTAGAGCGGTCATGTGTTGTACAGAATACAAACACATCCAGTCTCCATGATCCTCAGCCAGACTTGATATTAACACATCCTTAATATCCATAATCCTCAAACATAGAGAATATAAATATATATTTTGTGTTCACAATATTAAACCACAGAGTATCTATACATCAACAGTGTCTTTGATCATCAACCACACAGCGTGTCCAACACCAACACATCTGCAGTGTTTACAATACTAAACCACAGTGTCAACATTGCCCAGTTTCCTCGATCCGGAATCACAGTCGTAACATATACACAGCGTCATTGATCATCAACCAGAGAGTATTGACACATCCACCCTGTCCTTGATATTCGATCACACAGAGTATAAATACATCTGGAGTTTTCACAATAATACACAACACAGAGTGCAAACACATACATAGTGTCCATGATCCTCAACCTCAGTGACAACACATCCACAATGTACATGATCCTCAGTCAACAGTGTCCTACACATCCACAGTATCCATGATCATCAAATACAGTGTCCAACACGTTTACACTGTCCATGATCTGCAGTTTTCACAATACTAAACCACGCACAGTATCAACACATCAATAGAGTGTGATTTTCAACCACCCAGAGTACCAATACATCCACAGCATCATCAACTCAGAGTTGATGATCAACTCATCAACAATGTCCATGATCTTCAACCACACAAAGTATAAAACTCCAGTGTACTTGTTCCTCAACCATACAATGTCAACACATCCAATCTCTGCGATCCTCAACCACCACATCCACATTGTCCATGATCGTAAACACATCCATAGAATCCAAGATCTTCAATGACGCAGAATGTCAACACAACTGAAGTATCCATGATCGTCAACTACACAGTGCCCAACACATACACAGTGTTTATAATCCTCAACCACACAGAGTATCAGCATTTTTCGATCATCAATCACACAGTGTACATCATATCCGCAGTGTCCTTGATCATCAACAAAACAGTGTTCCACAACCGCAGGGAGTACAAATACATCCACAATGTCCATGATAATCAGTCACTCAGGGTATGTACACATCCACTGATTCCTTGAACATCAACCACACAGTGTCCATCAATACCGTAATGTCTTTGATCATCAATCACACAGTGTTCATCACATTCGCCGTGTTCTTGTTTATTAACCACACAGAGTACCAACACATTCACACTCAGACAGGATATTAATATATCCATAGTGTCCACGATAATCAACCACACAGTGTACAGACACATCCACTATGTCCATGGTCTTCAACCACACAGATTACCTACATATGCAAATGCAAATTTCTTTTGATTAAGGTACACTTTAAGGTCCTTCCTTATCCAGGGCTTGTTGTCCGGGTACAAGCGCGCAGTCCTGGTATTGATAACCGACTCTTCACAGAATTTGACATAAGACGACATAGTGTCCGCAAGTTCAGAGGGCTCAAAGCAGCTGTCCATAAAAAACATCCCACTCTATTCCTTCAAAACAGCCACGTAACTCCATGCTTCAAGTGTCCAAAGTTGAGAAACACGAGTTCTAGGTTTTTTTGTCTTCAAATTATGTCTGTACTTCGGCAACAAATGCACAGCGTTATGATTAGAGCAGCCAAGTGGTGTACAGTATACCAACACATCCACAGTATCCTTGATCCTATAAAAACATATTGTATTTACATCACAAGCAAGTAAAATGGTTGGGGGTGAACCACTGATAAGTATTGTACTTCTGTTCACCCCCTTTCCACATTCAACATTGTATTTGTTTACTTGTGACGTGTAATGTTGAATGTCCGAAATAAATGAATTACTTACGTACTTACATCCAGTCGCCATGATCGTCAACCAGACTTGGTATTAACACATCCTTAATATCCAAAATCCTCAAACAGAGAATATAAATACATATTTTGTGTTCACAATAATAAACCACACATAGTATCAATACATCAACAGTGTCCTTGATCATCAACCACACAGCGTGTCCAACACCAACACATCTGCAGTGTTTACAATACTAAACCACACTGTCAACACCGACCAGTTTCCACGATCCGGAATCACACAGTCGTAACATATACACAGCATCATTGATCATCAAACACACATCCACCCTGTACATGATATTCGATCACACAGAGTATAAATACACCTGGAGTTTTCATAATAATACACAACACACAATACCAACAGATACATAGTGTCCATGATCCTCAACCTCAGTGACAACACATCCACTATATATATGATCCTCAGTCAACAGTCTCCAACACATCCACAGTATCCATGATCATCAAATACAGTGTCCACACGTATACACTCTCCATGATCTGCAGTTTTACAATACTAAACAACGCACAGTATCAACACATCAATAGAGTGTGATTTTCAACCATTCAGAGTACCAATACATCCACAGCATCCTTGATCATCAACTCAGAGTATGAACTCATCAACAATGTCCATGATCTTTAATCACACAAAGTATAAAACTCCACAGAGTGCTTGTTCCTCAACCATACAATATCAACACAGCCAATTTCTGCGATCCTCAACCACCAAATCCACAGTGTCCATGATCGTAAACACCTTCATAGAATCCAAGATCTTCAATGACACAGTGTCAACACAATTGAAATGTCCATGATCATCAACTGCACAGTGCCCAACACATCCACAGTGTTTATTACCCTCAACCACAGAGAGTATCAGCATTTTTCGATCATCAATCTCAGTGTACATCATTTCCCCAATGTCCTTGATCATCAACAACACAGTGTCAATCAACAGCAGGGAGTACAAATACATCCACAATGACCATGGTAATCAGTCACTCAGGGTATGTACACATCCAGTGTCCTTGAACATTAACCACACAGTGTCCAAACACATCCACAATGTCCTGGATCATCAATCACACAGTGTTCATCACATTCGCCGTGTTCTTGTCTATTAACCACACAGAGTACCAACACATTCACACTCAATCAGACAGGATATTAATATATCCATAGTGTCAACGATAATCTACCACACAGAGTATCAACATATACACAGTGTCCTTCGTGATTAACCAGAGTGAGTACCTATACATCGAAGTACTTTGACCCTCAACAACACAGTTTTCATCATATCCGCCGTGTCCCTGATCATCAGTCACTCAGAATATCAACACATCCACGGTGTCCTTGATCTTCTACTGGTATAGTGTGAGAATCTAGCAGAGCCTGGAATATGGTACTAAAAATCCTCCCCGGCTGAGCCGCACACGTCTTTAAGACTGTTTTTCACTCAATCAAGGCCTGACGCTGTCTGCGTTCAATCTGGAAACGTTTTCACAACCTCATCCTCAGAGAGTTCAATGTGTTCTGGTACAACAATCTGACACAGAGATGTACATTGACTACGAAAATCATTAACATTAAACCGAGCATAAAAACGGTTAAGTTAATTTGCTGCAGTAACAGAATCACCAGTACGGCACACAGGCTGCTTGAATTGTTGCTTATCCATCCTAGTTTTGAGTACATTCCATGCCTCCTTAGTATTAGCACTCCTAAATTTTCCTCTATTTTGTTCTTGAATTCAAGTTTGGCAATCCTAGCAACTGTTCTAAATTCCTTTTCTTTCTCAAGATATGCATCCTTATTTCCCTGCAGAAATGCAAATTTCTTTTGATTAAGGTACACTTTAAGGTCCTTCCTTATCCAGGGCTTGTTGTCCGGGTACAAGCGCGCTGTCCTGGTATTGATAACCGACTCTTCACAGAATTTGACATAAGACGACATAGTGTCCGCAAATTCAGAGGGCTCAAAGCAACTGTCCATAAAAAAACATCCCACTCTGTTTCTTCAAAACAGCCACGTAAGTCCATGCTTCAGGTGTCCAAAGTTGAGAAACACGAGTTCTAGGTTTTTTTGTCTTAAAATTATGTCTGTAGTTCGGCAACAAATGCACAGCGTTATGATTAGAGCGGCCAAGTGGTGTACAGAATACCAACACATCCACATTATCCTTGATCCTCAACTCAAGGCGTGTGTTGTGCATATGTTGTGTATTTGTTGAGCGTACTTTCTGTATGTATAGGATGTGTCGTGCGCGCATTGTACATGTGTTGTGCGTGTGTTGGATGTGTGTTGTGCGTCTGTTGTGCATCTATTGTGAGTCTCTTGTGCGCCTCTTTTCCGTCTCGTGGGCCTATGTTTGTGCGTCCGTTGTACGAGTATTGTGCGTATGTTGTGCATGTGTTGGGTTTCTGTTCCGGCATAAGTTGGATATTGGTTCTGCATATGTTTGTTATGCATGTGTTATTACGTGTTGTGCATGTGTTGTGCTCCTGTTGTGCATCTGTTGTGCGTCTTTTGTGCGCCTCTTTTCCGTATCTTGGGCCTCTGTTGTGCGTCTGTTTTGCGTGTGTTTTGCGTGTGTGGGCATCAGTTGTAGATGTGTTGTGCGACTGTTGTGCGACTGTTGTGTTGTATTGTGCGTCTTTTGTGTTTGTGTAGGTGTGTGTTGAGCGGCTGTTAGCTGTCTGTTTTGCGTTTGTTGTGCATATGTTGTGCGTATGTTGTGCGTGCGTAGTGCTTGTGTTGGCCGCGTTTGTTGTGCGTGTATTTGTACGTGTTGGGCTTGTGTTGTGCTTCTATTATGCCACTGTATTTCCCCTGTTGTGCGTCTGTCGTGCGTGTGTTGTGCGTGTTGTGCGTGTGTTGTGCGTGTGTTGTGTGGGTTGTTCATGTTGTGCGTGTGTTGTGCATATGTTGTATTTGTTGAGCGTATTTTCTGTATGTATAGGATGTGTTGTGCGCGCATTGTGCATCTGTTGTGCGTGTGTTAGATGTGTGTTGTGCGACTGTTTTGCATCTGTTGTGAGTCTCTTGTGCGCCTCTTTTCCGTCTCGTGGGCCTCTGTTTGTGCATTTGTTGTGCATATGTTGGGTTTCTGTTGCGGCATACATTGGATATAAGTTTTGCATATGTTGTGCATGTGTTTGTTATGCGTGTTATTATATGGCGTTGTGCGTGTGTTCTGCTCCTGTTGTGCATCTGTTGTGCGTCTCTTGTGCGCCTCTTTTGCGTCTCTTGGGCCTCTGTTGTGCGTCTGTTTTGTGTGTGTTGTGCGTGTGTGGGCATCCGTTGTGGATCTGTTGTGCAACTGTTGTGCGACTCTTGTGCGACTCTTGTGCAACTTTTGTGCGACTGTTGTCCGATTGTTGTGGGACTGTTGTGGGACTGTGGTGCGTCCGTTGTGCATGTTTTGTGCATCAGTTCTTTGTCTTTTGTGCTTCTGTTCAGTGTCTGTTGAGCGTCTCTCGGTGCATCTGTTGTGCCTGTTTTGTGCATCAGTTGTGCGTCTGTTCTGCGTCTGTTGTGCTATATGTTGTGCCATATGTTGGGGAGTATTGTGCGTCTTTTGTGTTTGTGTAGGTGTGTGTTGAGCGGCTGTTAGCTGTCTTTTTTGCGTCTGTTATGCATATTTTGTGCGTATGTTGTGCGTGTGTAGTGCGTGTGTTGGCCGCGTGTGTTGTGCGTGTATTTGTACGTGTTGGGCTTGCGTTTTGCTTATAATATGCCACTCTATATCCACTGTTGTGCGTCTGTCGTGGGTGTGTTGTGTATGTATTGTGCGAGTGTTATACGACACCTGTTAGGTGTCTGTTTTGCGTTTGTTGTGCATATGTTGGGATTCTATTCGGTGTATGTTGGATATGTTCTGCATCTGTTGTGCGTGTGTTGCTCGTATTGTTGGGCGTGTTGGGCGTGTGTTTGGGCGTGTGTTTGGGCGTGTGTTTTGTTCATGTGTTTGTATACGTGTTGGGCTGGTGTTATTATTCTTCTGTGCGACCTTAAATCCACTGTTGTGTGTTGTGCATATGTTGTGTATTTGTTGAGCGTACATTCTGTATGTATAGGATGTGTCGTGCGCGCATTGTACATGAGTTGTGCGTGTGTTGGATGTGTGTTGTGCTCCTGTTGTGCATCTGTTGTCCGATTGTTGTGCGTCTGTTGTGCCAAATGTTGGGGTGTATTGTGCGTCTTTTGTGTTTGTGTAGGTGTGTTGAGCGGCTGTTAGCTGTCTGTTTTGCGTCTGTTATGCATATGTTGTGCTTATGTTGTGCGTGTGTAATGCGTGTGTTGGCCGCGTGTGTTGTGCGTGTATTTGTACGTGTTGGGCTTGCGTTGTGTTTATATTATGCCACTCTATCTCCACTGTTGTGCGTCTGTCGTGGGTGTGTTGTGTCTGTGTTGTGCGAGTGTTATACGACACCTGTTAGGTGTCTGTTGTGCGTTTGTTGTGCATGTGTTGGGTTTCTGTTCCGGCATACGTTGGATATATGTTCTGTATATGTTGTGCATGTGTTTGTTATGCATGTGTTATTACATGTGTTGTGCGTGTGTTGTGCTCTTGTTGTGCATCTGTTGTGCGTCTCTTGTGCGCCTGTTTTCCGTCTCTTGGGCCTCTGTTGTGCGTCTGTTTTGTATGTGTTGTGTGTGTGGGCATCCGTTGTAGATCTGTTGTGCGACTGTTGTCCGATTATTGTGCCATATGTTATATCATATGTTGGGGTGTATTGTGCGTCTTTTGTGTTTGTCTGTTTTGCGTCTGTTGTGTATATGTTGTGCGTATGTTGTGCGTGCGTAATGCGTGTGTAGGCCGCGTGTGTTGTGCGTGTATTTGTACGTGTTGGGCTTGTGTTGTGCTTCTGTAATGCCACTGTATTTCCAATGTCGTGCGTGTGTTGTGCGTGTGTTGTGCGTGTGTTGTGCGTGTGTTGTGCGTGTGTTGTGCGTGTGTTGTGCGTGTGTTGTGCGTGTGTTGTGCGTGTGTTGTGCGTGTGTTGTGCCTGTTGTGCGTGTGTTGTGCATATGTTGTGCATTTGTTGAGCGTATTTTCTGTATGTATAGGATGTGTTGTGTGCGCATTGTGCATCTGTTGTGCGTGTATTGGATGTGTGTTGTGCGACTGTTGTGCATCTGTTGTGAGTCTTGTGCGCCTCTTTTCCGTCTCGTGGGCCTCTGTGTGTTTGTTGTGCATGTGTTGGGTTTCTGTTCCAGCATACGTTGGATATAAGTTTTGCATATGTTGTGCATGTTTGTTATGCATGTTTTATTACGTGTTGTGCGTGTGTTCTGCTCCTGTTGTGCGTCTCTTGTGCGCCTCTTTTGCGTCTCTTGGGCCTCTGTTGTGCGTCGGTTTTGTGTTTTGTGCGTGTGTGGGCATCCGTTGTGGATCTGTTGTGCAACTGTTGTGCGACTGTTGTGCGACTGTTGTGCGGCTGTTGTGCGACTGTTGTGCGACTGTTGTGCGACTGTTGTGCGACTGTTGTGCGATTGTTGTGGGACTGTTGTGGGACTGCTTGCGTCTATTGTGCATGTTTTGTGCTTCAGTTGTTTCTTTTGTGCGTCTGTTTAGTCTATTGAGCGTCTCTTGGTGAGTCTGGTGTGCATGTTTTGTGCATCAGTTGTGCGTCTGTTGTGCGTCTGTTGTGGGACTGTGGTGCGTGTGTTGTGCATGTTTTGTGCATCAGTTCTTTGTCTTTTGTGCGTCTGTTCAATGTCTGTTGAGCGTCTCTCGGTGCGTCTGTTGTGCATGTTTTGTGCATCAGTTGTGCGTCTGTTCTGTGTCTGTTGTGCCATATGTCGTGCCATATGTTGGGGAGTACTGTGCGTCTTTTATGTTTGTGTAGGTGTGTGTTGAGCGGTTGTTAGCTGTCTTTTTTGCGTCTGTTGTGCATATTTTGTGCGTATGTTGTGCGTGTGTAGTGCGTGTGTTGGCCGCGTGTGTTGTGCGTGTATTTGTACGTGTTGGGCTTGCGTTGTGCTTATATTATGCCACTGTATCTCCACTGTTGTGCGTCTGTCGTGGGTGTGTTGTGTATGTGTTGTGCGAGTGTTATACACCTGTTAGGTGTCTGTTGTGCGTTTGTTGTTCATATGTTGGGATTCTATTCGGTGTATGTTGGATATGTTCTGCATCTGTTGTGCGTGTGTTGCTCGTATTGTTGGGTGTGTTGGGCGTGTGTTTGGGCGTGTGTTTTGTTCATGTGTTTGTATACGTGTTGGGCTGGTGTTATTATTCTTCTGTGCGACCTTAAATCCACTGTTGTGCGTGTGTTGTGCATGTGTTGTGCGTGTGTTATGCATATTTTGTGCGTGTTGTTCGTGTGTTGTGCATATGTTGTGTATTTGTTGAGCGTACATTCTGTATGTATAGGATGTGTCGTGCGCGCATTGTACATGTTGTGCGTGTGTTGGATGTGTGTTGTGCTCCTGTTGTGCATCTGTTGTGCGTCTCTTGTGCGCCTCTTTTCCTTCTCTTGGGCCTCTATTGTGCGTCTGTTTTGCGTGTGTTGTGCGTGTGTGGGCATCCATCTGTTGTGCCATATGTTGTGCCATATGTTGGGGTGTATTGTGCGTCTTTTGTGTTTGTGTAGGTGTGTTGAGCGGCTGTTAGCTGTCTGTTGTGCATATGTTGTGCGTATGTTGTGCGTGCGTAGTGCGTGTGTTGGCCGCGTGTGTTGTGCGTGTATTTGTACGTGTTGGGCTTGTGTTGTGTTTCTGTTATGCCACTGTATTTCCACTGTTGTGCGTCTGTCGTGCGTGTGTTGTGCGTGTGTTGTGCATATGTTGTGTATTTGTTGAGCGTATTTTCTGTATGTATAGGATGTGTTGTGCGCGCATTGTGCATCTGTTGTGCGTGTATTGGATGTGTGTTGTGCGACTGTTGTGCATCTGTTGTGAGTCTCTTGTGCGCCTCTTTTCCGTCTCTTGGGCCTCTGTTTGTGCGTTTGTTGTGCATGTGTTGGGTTTCTGTTCCGGCATACGTTGGATATGTTTTGCATATGTTGTGCATGTGTTTGTTATGCATGTGTTATTACATATGTTGTGCGTGTGTTCTGCTCCTGTTGTGCATCTGTTGTGCGTGTCTTGTGCGCCTCTTTTGCGTCTCTTGGGCCTCTGTTGTGCGTCTGTTTTGTGTGTGTTGTGCGACTGTTGTGCGACTATTATGCGATTTTTGTGGGACTGTTTTCGGACTGTGGTCCGTCTGTTGTGCATATTTTATGATCAGTTGTTTGTCTTTTGTGCGTCTGCTCAGTGTCTGTTGAGCATCTCATGGTGCGTCTGTTGTGCATGTTTGGTGCATCAGTTGTGCGTCTGTTGTGCGTCTTTTGTGCGTTTGTTGTGCCATATGTTGTGACATATGTTGGGGTTTATTGTGCGTCTTTTGTGTTTGTGTATGGAGCGGTTGTTAGCTGTCTGTTTTGCGTCTTTTGTGCATATGTTGTGCGTATGTTATGCGTGTGTAGTGCGTGTTGGCCGCTTGTGTTGTGCGTGTATTTGTGTGTTGGGTTTGTGTTGCGCTTCTATTATGCCACTGTATTTCCACTGTTGTGCGTCTGTCGTGGGTGTGTTGTGTATGTGTTGTGCGAGTGTTATAAGGTCACCTGTTAGGTACCTGTTATGCGTTTGTTGTGCATGTGTTGGGATTCTATTCGGCGTATGTTGGATATATGTTCTGCAGATGTTGTGCATATGTTGTGCATATGTCGTGCATCTGTTGCGCGAGCTTGTGTGTGTCTTGTGCGACTTCTCTCCGTCTGTTGTGCATCTGTTGTGCGTGTGTTGCTCGTATTGTTGGGCGTGTGTCGGGCGTGCGTTTGGGCGTGTGTGTTGCGCATGTATTGTATATACGTGTTGGGCTGGTGTTATTCTACTGTGCGACCTTAAATACACTGTTGTGCGTGTGTTGTGCGAGTGTTGTGCGTGTGTTGTGCGTTTTGTGCGTGTATTGTGTACGTGTTGTGCGTGTATTGTGCATGTGTTGTGCGACTGTTGTACGTCGGTGTATATGTTATACATGTGTTGAGCGGCTGTTGGCTGTCTGTTGTTTGTTGTGCATCTGTTGTACGTATATTGTACGTCTTGTGTGTTGTGCGTGAGTTGTGCATCTGTTGGCTTGCATTGTGCGAGTGTTCTTCGTCTATTGTGCGTACGTCTGTTGTACTTCTGTTGAGCGTGGGTTGGGCGTGCTTTGGACGTGTTTGTGGTGCGTGTGTTGTATATGTGTTGGGCTTCTGTTGTTCGTCTGTTGTGCTATGTCTGCTTCTTTTGTGTATATGTTAGGGTGTTTTGTACTTCTTTGTATACGTGTTGGACTTATGTTGTGCTTCTATAGTGCAACTGAACTTCCACTCTTGTGCGTGTGTTGAGCAACTTTTCTCCGTCTGTTGTCCGTCTGTTGAACGTATATTGCGCATCTGTTGTGCGTCTGTTGTGCATGTGTTTTGGTTTTGTTATAAATGTGTTGTGCGTGTGTATTGTGCATCTGCCGTGCGTGGGCGTGTGTTTTGTGCCTCTTGTCCGTCTCTTGGGCCTCGTTGTGCGAATGTTGTAGGACTGTTGTGGCACTGTTTTGCGTCTGTTGGCATGTTTTTTGCATGTTTTTTGTTTTGTGCGTCTGTTTTGGGACTTTTGTGCGTCTATTGTCCCATATGTTTGGGTGTGTGCCGTCTTTTGTGTATGTGTTCGATGTGTTGAGCGGATGTTAGCTGTCTGTTTTACGTCTGATGTGTGTGTGTTGTATACGTGTTGGGCTTGTGTTGTGCTTCTATTGTACATCCACTATTGTGCGTCTGTTGCGCGTCTGTCGTACGAGTATTGCGCATCTGTTCAGCTTATATTTGGATATGTTCTGTGTTTTCATGATTTTGTTGTGTTGTTCGCCTGTTGTGCATCTGTCGTGCGTGTTTGGTGTGTATTGTGCGATTGTTCTACGTCTGTTCTGCTTCTGTTGTGCTGGGTGTTGTGCAACTTTTCTCCATCTTTTGCACTATTGCGCATTTGTTCAGCGTATGTTTGGATATATGTTCTGCATGTTTTGCATGCGTTTGTTATACATGTGTTATACATGTTCGTGTTGTGCGCCTGTTGAGTTGTGTTGGGCTTGTACTGTCTTGGACTTTTGTACTTCTGTTGTGCGAGTGTTATTCATATATTGTTGTTGGACTGTGTATTTGTTCAGCGTCATTTCCGTTTGTTGTGCAGGCGTTGTGAATGTGTTATGCGTGTTAGGTGTGGTGCGCGTCTGTTTATCTGTTCTGCGTCTCATGTGCGCCTCTTGGGTGTCCCTTAGTCCTCTGTTTTGCGTCTCTTGGGTACGTATTGTGCGTCTGTTGCGCGTCTGTTGAGCAATATGTTAGGGTGTGTTGTGCGTCTTTTATGCGTGTGTCGTGTTGGACGTGTTGGGCGTGTGTTGTGCGTGTGTTTGTAAACATGTTGGTCTTATATTGTGGTTCTATTGTGCATCTGTTGTGGGACAGTTGTGATGCGTCTGTTGTGCGCGTGCTGTGCATCTGTTGGGCGTCTGTTGTGGATGTTTTTGTATTTTTAGAGAATATTTTCTGTTGTGCGAGTGTTCAGCACTGTGCGTATGATGTGCATGTGTTGTGTATGCTTTGTGCATCTGTTGTCATCTGTGCGTCTGTGTTGTGCATGTGTTCTGCGTGTGTTGTGCGACTTTTATCCGTCTGTTGTGCGTCTTTTGTGAATGTGGTGTAGCTTGTGTTGTTGGTCGTATGATGTGCGTGAGTTGTAAACGCTTTGAGTTTGTGTTGTTCTTCTATTATGCAACTGTACTTCCACTGTTGTGCGTCTTATGCTATGACTTTCAATTCATTGATTTTCAGCAATTAGTTTCGTTTTTAAAGGATAACTACCATACTATAACCAAAAATTAAACGTCAGAAAACATTTATTACTGTTATTGTAAGTTGTACAGTCATACACGCGAAATATTGTTATTACATCAAACTCATGATATTCATCATTTGGCAACGGTTTTAATTGTTCATTACCACCTATACATGAAAATTAACCCTCAGAAAACGTCAATGTTGCTGTAATTTTAATCTGTACTGTCATACACGCAAAATATGTTATTAATTTTATTAGATCAATAATCAGCATTTGGCAAAGTTGTTAAAGTACTTCATTACCCCCTACTGAAAACTAACCATCAGAAAATGTCTAGATTGCTGATATTATCAGTTATACTGTCATACAAGCGAAATATTATGCTATAACTTCCAATTAATTGATTTTCAGCCTTCACCAACCTTTTTATAGAATTATAAACCACATTATAATAAAAAATTAACCATCAGAAAACATATATCTAATACGGTAAGTTGTTCAATCATACACGAGAAATATTATGCTATAACTTTCAAATGATACATATTCAGTATTTGGCAACGTTTTTAATTGTTGATTACCTATATAGAATTAAATCTATCCTTCAGAAAACGTCTTGATTGCTAATATTATAAACTATACTGTCATAGAAGTGAAATATTATTGTATAACTTCTAATCAATTGATTTTCAGCCTTTAGCAACGTTTATATACCACACTTTAATAAAAAAATTATAGTCAGAAAGCATATATTGCTGTTATTGTAAGTTGTACAGTCATATACGCGAAATATTTTGTTATTACTTTCCACTGATTGATATTCAGCATTTGGCAACGGTTTTAATTGTTCATTATCACCTATACATGAAAATTAACCGTCAGAAAACGTCTATTTTGCTGTTTTTCTAATCTGTACTGTCATACACGCAAAGTATTATGTTATTACTTTTATTAGAACAATATTCAGCATTTGGAAAACAATTTAGTCCATTACTCCCTATTAAAAAGTACCCTTCAGAATATGTCTAGATTGCTGACATTATCAGCTATACTGCCATACAAGTGAAATATTATTCTATAACTTCCAATTAATTGATTTTGAGCCTTCACCAACTTTTTAAAGGATATATACCACATTATAATTAAAAATTAACCGTCAGAAAACATATATATCTGTTGTTGTAAGTTGTTCAGTCATACACGGGAAATATTATGCTATAACTTTCAAGTGATACATATTCAGCATTTGGCAACGGTTTTAATTGTTCATTACCATCTATACATGAAAATTAACAATCGGAAAACGTCTATGTTGCTGTTACTGTAATCTGTAGTCATACGCGCAAAATATGATCTTATTACATATATCTGATCAATATTCAACATTTGTCAAAGTTTTTAGTCCTTCATTACCCCCTATTGAAAACTAGCCGTCAGAACATATCTAGATTGCTGACAATATCAGCTATACTGTCTTACAAGCAAAATATTATTCTATAACTTCCAACTAATTGATTTTGAGCATTCACCAACGTTTTTAAAGGATATATACCACACTATAACTAACCGTCAGAAAACATATATTGCTGTTAATGTAAGTTCTACAACCATACACGCGAAATATTATGCTATGACTTTCAACTGATAGATATTCAACATTTGGCAACGGTTCTAATAATTTATTACCACCCATACATAAAAGATACCCGTCAGAAAACAGCTATGTTTGTGTTATTGTAAGCTGTACTGTCATATACGCAAAATAGTTATGTAATTACTTTTATGTGATCAATATTCAGCATTTAGGAAAACAATTTATTCCTTCATTACCCCCTATTGAAAACTAGCCGTCAGAAAATGTCTAGATTGCTGATATTATCAGCTATACTGTCATACAAGTGAAATAGTATTCTATAACTTCCAATTAATAAATTGTTATAGATTGCTGTTATAGTAAGTTGTACAGTTATACACACAAAATATTATGCTACGACTTTCCACTTATCGATATTCAGCATTTAGCAACGGTTTTAATTGTTGATTACCGATATAGAATTAAATCTAACCGTAAGAAAACGTCTAGATTGCTGACATTATCAACTGTACTGTCATACAAGTGAAATATTATTATATAACTTCCAATTAATTAATTTTGAAACTTCACCAACGTTTTTAAAGAATATATACCACACTATAACTAAAAATTTACTGTCAGAAAACATATATTGCTGTTATTGTAAGTTGTTCAACCATACACGCGAAATATTTTACCATGACTCAACTGATAGATATTCAGCATTTCGCAACGGTTTTAATTGTTGATTACCGATATAGAATTAAATCTAACCTTCACAAAACGTCTTGATTGCTAATATTATTATACAAGCGAAATGTTATTGTAACATTTTTAATCAATTGATTTTCAGCCTTTAGCAACGTTTATATAGGATATATAGCACACTAATTAAAAATTAATAGTCAGAAAGCATATATTGCTGTTACTATAAGTTGTACCGTCATACATGCGAAATATTATGCTATAACTTTCAACTGATAGATAGTCTACATTTGGCAACGTTTTAATAATTCATTACCACCCATACATAAAAATTACCCGTCTGTATTGCACACAGGCTGCTTGAATTGTTGCTTACCCATCCTAATTTTGAGTCCATTCCATGCAACCTTAGATTTAGCACTCCTAAATTTTCCCTCGACTTTGTTCTTCAATTCCAGTTTGGCAATCCTAGCAATTCTTCTAAATTCCTTTTCTTTCTCACGATATGCATCCTTCTTTCTCTGCAGAAATGCAAATTTATTTTGATTCAGGTACACTTTAAGGTCCTTCGTTATCCAGGCCTTGTTGTTCGGGTACAAGCGCACTGTCATTGATAAATGACTTCACAGAATTTGACAGACGACAGAGTCCGCAAGTTCTGAAGGGTCAAAGAAGCTGTCCATAAAAACATCCCACTCTGTTCCTTCAAAACATCCACGTATCTCCTTCATGCGTCACATGTCCAGAGTTAATAAACACGAGTTCAAGGTTTTTTAGTCTTCAAATTTTGTCTGTACTTCGGCAACAAATTCACAGCGTTATGATTAGAGCGGCCATGTGTTGTACAGAATACAAACACATCCACAGTATCCTTGATCCTCAACTACACTTTCAACACATCCAGTCTCCATGATCCTCAACCAGACTTGATATAAACACATCCTTAATATCCATAATGCTCAAATATAGAGAATATAAATATATATTTTGTGTTCACAATACTAAACCACACAGAGTATCTATACACCAACAGTGTCCTTGATCATCAACAACACAGCGTGTCCAACACCAACACATCTGCAGTGTTTACAATACTAAACCACAGTGTCAACATTGCCCAGTTTCCTCGATCCGGAATCACAGTCGTAACATATACACAGCATCATTGATCATCAACCAGAGAGTATTGACACATCCACCCTGTCCTTGATATTCGATCACACAGAGTATAAATACATCTGGAGTTTTCACAATAATACACAACACAGAGTGCAAACACATACATACTGTCCATGATCCTCAAACTCAGTGACAACACATCCACTATATATATGATCCTCAGTCTCCAACACATCCACAGTATCCATGATAATCAAATACAGTGTCCAACACGTATACACTCTCCATGATCTGCAGTTTTACAATACTAAACAACGCACAGTATCAACACATCAATAGAGTGTGATTTTCAACCACTCAGAGTACCAATACATCCACAGCATCCTTGATCATCAACTCAGAGTATGAACTCATCAACAATGTCCATGATCTTTAATCACACAAAGTATAAAACTTGTTCCTCAACCATACAATGTCAACACATCCAATCTCTGCGATCCTCAACCACCAAATCCACAGTGTCCATGATCTTAAACACATTCATAGAATCCAAGATCTTCAATGACACAGTGTCAACACAATTGAAATGTCCATGATCATCAACTGCACAGTGCCCAACACATCCACAGTGTTTATTACCCTCAACCACAGAGAGTATCAGCATTTTTCGATCATCAATCTAAGTGTACATCATTTCCGCAATGTCCTTGATCATCAACAACACAGTGTCCCTCAACAGCAGGGAGTACAAATACATCCACAATGACCATGGTAATCAGTCACTCAGGGTATGTACACATCCAGTGTCCTTGAACATTAACCACACAGTGTCCAAACACATCCACAAAGTCCATGGTCTTCAACCACACAGTATCCAACACAATCGCAATGTTCTTGATCATCAACCACACAGTTTCATCACATTTGCCGTGTCCTTGTTTATCAACCACACAAAGTACCAACACATTCACACACAATCAGGCAGGATATTAACACATCCATACATTCCACGATAATCAACCACACAGTGTACAGACACATCCACTATGTCCATGGTCATCAACCACTCAGACTACCTACATATCCACAGTGTCCTTCGTGATTAATCAGAGTGAGTACCTATACATCGAAGTTCCTTGACCCTCAACAGCACAGTTTACATTTTCTTTGATCCTCAACTACACTTTTGACACATGCAGCCTCCATGATCGTCAACCAGACTTGGTATTAACACATCCTTAATATCCATAATGCTCAAATATAGAGAATATAAATACATATTTTGTGTTCACAATACTAAACCATACAGGGTATCAATAGTGTCCTTGATCATCAACCACACAGCGTGTCCAACACCAACACATCTGCAGTGTTTACAAACAACATAGTGTAAACACACCCAGTTTCCTCGATCCGGAATCAGTCTTAACATATACACAGCATTATTGATCATTAACCACAGAGTATTGACACATCCACCCTGTCCAAGGTCTTCAATCACACAGAGTATAAATACATCTGGAGTTTTCAAAAAAATACACAACACACCATACGAACAGGTACATAGTGTCCACGATCCTCAACCTAAGTGACAACACATCCACAATGTACATGATCCTCGGGTAACAGTGTCCAACACATCCACAGTAACCATGTTCATCAAATAAACAGTGTCCAACACGTTTACACTGTACATGATCTGCAGTTTTCACAATACTAAACCACGCAGTATCAACACATCAATAGAGTGTGATTTTCAACCTCTCAGAGTACCAATACATCCACAGCATCCTTGATCATCAACTCAGAGTATGAACTCATCAACAATGTCCATGATCTTCAATCACACAAAGTATAAAACTCCACAGAGTGCTTGTTCCTCAACCATACAATGTCAACACATCCAATCTCTGCGATCCTCAACCACCACATCCACATTGTCCATGATCGTAAACACATCCATAGAATCAAAGTTCTTCAATGACGCAGAGTGTCAACACAACAGAAATATCCATGATCATCAACTGCACAGTGCCCAACACATACACAGTGTTTATAATCCTCAACCACACAGAGTATCAGCATTTTTCGATAATCAATCACACAGTGTACATCATATCCGCAGTGTCCTTGATGATCAACAAAACAGTGTCCATCAACGGCAGGGAGTACAAATACATCCACAATGTCCATGGTAATCAGTCACTCAGGGTATGTACACATCCACAGATTCCTTAAACATCAACCACACAGTGTCCAACACAACCGCAATGTCCTGGATCATCAATCACACAGTGTTCATCACATTCGCCGTGTTCTTGTTTATTAACCACACAGAGTACCAACACATTCACACTCAATCAGACAGGATATTAATATATACATAGTGTCAACGATGATCAACCACACAGTGTACAGACACATCAACTATCTCCATGGTCATCAACCACACAGAGTACCAACATATCCACAGTCCTTCGTGATTAACCAGAGTGAGTACCTATACATCGAAGTACCTTGACCCTCAACAACACAGTTTTCATTTTCTTTGATCCTCATCTACACTTTCAACATATCCAGCCTCCATGATCGTCAACCAGACTTGGTATTAACACATCCTTAATATCCATAATGCTCAAATATAGATAATATAAATACATATTTTGTGTTCACAATACTAAACCACACAGAGTATCAATAGTGTCCTTGATCAACAACCACACAGCGTGTCCAACACCAACACATCTGCAGTGTTTACTAAACCACACAGTGTCAACACCGCCCAGTTTCCACGATCCGGAATCACACAGTCGTAACATATACACAGCGTCATTGATCATCAACCAGAGAGTATTTGCACATCCACCTTGTCCATGATCTTCAATCACCCAGAGTATAAATACATCTACACAATAATATACAACACAGAGTGCCAACACATACATAGTGTCCATGATCCTCAACCTCAGCGACAACACATCCACAATGGTCATGGTCATCAACCACACAGAGTGCCTACATATCCACAGTAACCTTAACCACACAACTTTCTTCACATCCGCCGTGTCCTTGATCATCAATCATACAGTGTACCAACACATCCACAGTGCCCTCGATCCTCTATCCCACAGTGGCTAAAACATCTGCAATGTACTTGAACATCAGTCGCACAGTATTGGTCACACCCGCGGTGTTATTGATCATCAACCAAATTGAGTGATATGCATCCACAGTGTCCACGATCGGAAACCAGACAGAGTACCAACACATTCACAATGTCCTTGATAATCAACCACACAGAGTACCAACACACACACAGTGTCCTTGATCCTCAACTACACAGTTTCAACAAATCCAGTCTCGATGATCCTCAACCAGACTGGGTATTAACACATCCATAATATCCATAATCCTCAAACGTAGAGAAAAACAATACATATGTTGTGTTCACAATATTAAACCATACAGATTATCAATACATCAAGAGTGTCCTTGATTATCAACCACACAGCGTGTCCAACACCAAACCATTTGCAGTGTATACAATACCAAACCACATAGTGTAAACACAGTTTCCACGATCCGGAATCACAGTCTTAACATATACAAAGCATCATTGATCATCAACCAGAGAGTATTGACACATCCACCCTGTCCATGATCTTCAATCACACACAGTATAAATACATCTGGAGTTTTCACAATAATATAAAACACAGAATGCCAACATATACAGTGTCCATGATTCTAAACCTTAGTGACAAAACATCCAAAATGAACATGATCCTCAGTCAACAGTGTCCAACACATCCACAGTATCCATGATCATCAAATACAGTGTCTAACACGTTTACACTGTCCATGATCTGAAGTTTTCACAATATTAAACCACGCACAGTATCAACACATCAGTAGTCTGTGAATTTCACCCACTCAGAGTACCAATACATCCACAGCATCCTTGATCATCAACTCAGAGTATGAACTCATAAACAATGACCATGATCTTTAATCACACAAAGTATAAAACTCCATCAACTCAGAGTATGAACTCACACACATCTGCACTGTTTACAATACTAAACCACAGAGTGTAAACACACCCCAGTTTCCACGATCCGGAATCACAGTCAACATATGCACAGCATCATTGATCATCAACCACAGAGTATTGACACATGCACCCGGTCCATGATCCTTGATCATCAACTCAGAGTATGAACTCATCAACAATGTCCATGATCTTCAACCGCACAAAGTATAAAACTCCACAGTGTGCTTGTTCCTCAACCATACAATATCAACACATCCAATCTCTGCGATCCTCAACCACCACATCCAGAGTCAATGATCGTAAACACATCCATATAATCCAAGTTCTTCAATGACGCAGAGTGTCAACACACCAAAAATATCCATGATCATCAACTGCACAGTGCCCAACACATACACAGTGTTTATAATCCTCAACCACACAGAGTATCAGCATTGTTCGATAATCAATCACACAGTGTACATCATATCCGCAGTGTCCTTGATGATCAACAAAACAGTGTCCATCAACCGCAGGGAGTACAAATACATCCACAATGTCCATGGTAATCAGTCACTCAGGGTATGTACACATCCACAGATTCCTTAAACATCAACCACACAGTGTCCAACACAACCGCAATGTCCTGGATCATCAATCACACAGTGTTCATCACATTCGCCGTGTTCTTGTTTATTAACCACACAGAGTACCAACACATTCACACTCAATCAGACAGGATATTAATATATCCATAGTGTCAACGATAATCAACCACACAATGTACAGATACATCCACTATCTCCATGGTCATCAACCACACAGAGTACCAACATATCCACAGTCCTTCGTGATTAACCAGAGTGAGTACCTATACATCGAAGTACCTTGACCCTCAACAACACAGTTTTCATCATATCCGCCGTGTCCTTGATCATCAATCACTCAGAATATCAACACATCCACGGTGTCCTTGATCCTCTACTGTTACAGTGTGAGAATCTAGCAGAGCCTGGAATATGGTAGTAAAAATCCTCCCCGACTGAGCCGCACACGTCTTTGAGACTTTGTTTTCATTCAATGAAAACCTGAAGCTGTGTCTGCGTTCAATCTGGAAACGTTTTCACAACCTCATCCTCAGAGAGTTCAATGTGTTCTGGTACAACAATCTGACACAGAGATGTACATTGACCACGAAAATCATTAACATCAAACCGAGCATAAAAACGGTTAAGTTAATTTGCAACAGTAACAGAATCACCAGTACGGCACACAGGCTGCTTGAATTGTTGCTTACCCATCCTAGTTTTGAGTACATTCCATGCCTTATTAGTATTAGCACTCATAAATTTTTTCTCGATTTTGTTCTTGAATTCAAATTTGGCAATCCTAGCAACTCTTCTAAATTCCTTTTCTTTCTCACGATATGCATCCTTATTTCCCTGCAGAAATGCAAATTTCTTTTGATTAAGGTACACTTTAAGGTCCTTCCTTATCCAGGACTTGTTGTCCGGGTACAATAGCGCTGTCCTGGTATTGATAACCGACTCTTCACAGAATTTGACATAACACGACATAGTGTCCGCAAGTTCAGAGGGCTCAAAGCAGCTGTCCATAAAAAAACATCCCACTCTGTTCCTTCAAAACAGCCACGTAACTCCATGCTTCAGGTGTCCAAAGTTGAGAAACACGAATTCTAGGTTTTTTTGTCTTCAAATTATGTCTGTACTTCGGCAACAAATGCACAGCGTTATGATTAGAGCGGCCAAGTGGTGTACAGAATACCAACACATCCACAGTATCCTTGATCCTCAACTACACTTTCAACACATCCAGTCTCTATGATCGTCAACCAGACTTGGTATTAACACATCCTTAATATCCAAAATCCTCAAACAGAGAATATAAATACATATTTTGTGTTCACAATAATAAACCACACATAGTATCAATACATCAACAGTGTCCTCGATCATCAACCACACAGCGTGTCCAACACCAACACATCTGCACCAACATCACACAGAGTATAAATACACCTGGAGTTTTCACAATAATACACAACACACAATACCAACATATACATAGTGTCCATGATCCTCAACCTCAGTGACAACACATCCACTATATATATGATCCTCAGTCTCCAACACATCCACAGTATCCATGATAATCAAATACAGTGTCCAACACGTATACAATCTCCATGATCTGCAGTTTTACAATACTAAACAACGCACAGTATCAACACATCAATAGAGTGTGATTTTCAACCACTCAGAGTACCAATACATCCACAGCATCCTTGATCATCAACTCAGAGTATGAACTCATCAACAATGTCCATGATCTTTAATCACACAAAGTATAAAACTCCACAGAGTGCTTGTTCCTCAACCATACAATATCAACACATCCAATTTCTGCGATCCTCAACCACCAAATCCACAGTGTCCATGATCGTAAACACATTCATAGAATACAAGATCTTCAATGACACTGTCAACACAATTGAAATGTCCATGACCATCAACTGCACAGTGCCTAACACATCCACAGTGTTTATTACCCTCAACCACAGAGAGTATCTGCTTTTTCGACCATAAATCTCAGTTTACATCATTTTCGCAATGTCCTTGATCATCAACAACACAGTGTCCCTCAACAGCAGGGAGTACAAATACATCCACAATGACCATGGTAATCAGTCACTCAGGGTATGTACACATCCAGTGTCCTTGAACATTAACCACACAGTGTGCAAACTCATCCACAATGTCCATGGTCTTCAACCTCACAGTATCCAACACAATCGCAATGTTCTTGATCATCAACCACACAGTGTTCATCACATTTGCCGTGTCCTTGTTTATCAACCACACAAAGTACCAACACATTCACACTCAATCAGGCAGGATATTAACACATCCATACATTCCACGATAATCAACCATACAGTGTACAGACACATCCACTATGTCCATGGTCATCAACCACTCAGACTACCTACATATCCACAGTGTCCTTCGTGATTAACCAGAGTGAGTACCTATACATCGAAGTACCTTGACCCTCAACAACACAGTTTACATTTTCTTTGATCCTCAACTACACTTTCGACACATCCAGCCTCCATGATCGTCAACCTGATTTGGTATTAAACACATCCTTAATATCCATAATGCTCAAATATAGAGAATATAAATACATATTTTGTGTTCACAATACTAAACCACACAGAGTATCAATAGTGTCCTTGATCATCAACCACACAGCGTGTCCAACACCAACACATCTGCAGTGTTTACAAACCACATAGTGTAAACACACCCAGTTTCCTCGATCCGGAGTCAGTCTTAACATTTACACAGCATTATTGATCAGTAACCACAGAGTATTGACACATCCACCCTGTCCATGGTCTTCAATCACACAGAGTATAAATACATCTGGAGTTTTCAAAAAAATACACAACACACAGTACGAACAGGTACATAGTGTCCACGATCCTCAAACCAAGTGACAACACATCCACAATGTACATGATCCTCAGTTAACAGTGTCCAACACATCCACAGTATCCATGTTCATCAAATAAACAGTGTCCAACACGTTTACACCGTCCATGATCTGCAGTTTTCACAATACTAAACCACGCAAATTCAACACATCAATAGAGTGTGATTTTCAACCACTCAGAGTACCAATACATCCACAGCATCCTTGATCATCAACTCAGAGTATGAACTCATCAACAATGTCCATGATCTTTAATCACACAAAGTATAAAACTCCACAGAGTGCTTGTTCCTCAACCATACAATGTCAACACATGCAATCTCTGCGATCCTCAACCACCACATCCACATTGTCCATGATCGTAAACACATCCATAGAATCAAAGATCTTCAATGACGCAGAGTGACAAAACAATTGAAATATCCATGATCATCAACTGCACAGTGCGCATCACATCCTCAACCACAGAGTATCAGCATTTATCGATCATCAATCATACAGTGTACATCATATTCGCAGTGTCCTTCATCATCAACAACACCGTGTCCCTCAACCGCAGGGAGTACAAATACATCCACAATGTCCATGGTAATCAATCACTCAGGGTATGTACACATCAACAGATTCCTTGAACATTAAACAGACAGTGTCCAACACAACCGCAATGACCTCGATCATCAATCACACAGTGTTCATCACATTCGCCGTGTTCTTGTTTATTAACCACACAGAGTACCAACATATTCACACTCAATCAGACAGGATATTAATATATCCATAGTGTTCTCGATAATTAACTACACAGTGTACATACACATCCACTATCTCCATGGTCATCAACCACACAGAGTACCAACATATCCACAATGTCCATCGTGATTAACCATAGTGAGTACCTATACATCGAAGTACCTTGACCCTCAACAACACAGTTTTCATTTTCTTTGATCCTCAACTACACTTTCAGCATATCCAGCCTCCATGATCGTCAACCAGACTTGGTATTAACACATCCTTAATATCAATAATGCTCAAATATAGAGAATATAAATATATATTTTGTGTTCACAATACTAAACCACACAGAGTATCAATAGTGTCCTTGATCATCAACCACACAGCGTGTCCAACACCAACACATCTGCAGTGTTTACTAAACCACACAGTGTCAACACCGCCCAGTTTCCACGATCCGGAATCACACAGTCGTAACATATACACAGCGTCATTGTTCATCAACCAGAGAGTATTGACACATCCACCTTGTCCATGACCTTCAATCACCCAGAGTATAAATACATCTACACAATAATGAACAACACAGAGTGCCAACACATACATAGTGTCCATGATCCTCAACCTCAGTGACAACACATCCACAATGGTCTTGGTCATCAACCACACAGAGATCCTACATATCCACAGTAACCTTGAATCTTAACCACACAACTTTCTTCACATCCGCCGTGTCCTTGATCATCAATCATACAGTGTACCAACACATCCACAGTGCCCTTCGATCCTCTATCCCACAGTGGCTAACACATCTGCAATGTACTTGAACATCAGTCGCACAGTATTGGTCACACCCGCGGTGTTATTGATCATCAACCAAATTGAGTGATATGCAACCACTGTGTCCACGATCGGAAACCAGACAGAGTACCAACACATTCACAATGTCCTTGATAATCAACCACAAAGAGTACCAACACACACACAGGGTCCTTGATCCTCAACTACACAGTTTCAACAAATCCAGTCTCGATGATCCTCAACCAGACTGGGTATTAACACATCCATAATATCCATAATCCTCAAACGTCGAGAAAAGCAATACATATGTTGTGTTCACAATATTAAACCATACAGATTATCAATACATCAAGAGTGTCCTTGATTATCAACCACACAGCGTGTCCAACACAAAACCATTTGCAGTGTATACAATACCAAACCACATAGTGTAAACACAGTTTCCACGATCCGGAATCACAGTCTTAACATATACAAAGCATCATTGATCATCAACCAGAGAGTATTGACACATCCACCCGGTCCATGATCCTTGATCATTAGCTCAGAGTATGAACTCATCAACAATGTCCATGATCTTCAACCGCACAAAGAATAAAACTCCACATTGTGCTTGTTCCTCAACCATACAATATCAACACATCCAATCTCTGCGATCCTCAAGCACCACATCCAGAGTCCATGATCGTAAACACATCCATAGAATCCAAGTTCTTCAATGACGCAGAGTGTCAACACAACAGAAATATCCATGATCATCAACTGCACAGTGCCCAACACATACACAGTGTTTATAATCCTCAACCACACAGAGTATCAGCATTTTTCGATAATCAATCACACAGTGTACATCATATCCGCAGTGTCCTTGATGATCAACAAAACAGTGTCCATCAACCGCAGGGAGTACAAACACATTCACAATGTCCTTGATAATCAACCACACAGAGTACCAACACATACACAGTGTCCTTGATCCTCAACTACACAGTTTCAACAAATCCAGTCTCGATGATCCTCAACCAGACTGGGTATTAACATATCCATAATATCCATAATCCTCAAACGTAGAGAAAAGCAATACATATGTTGTGTTCACAATATTAAACCATACAGATTATCAATACATCAAGAGTGTCCTTGATTATCAACCACACAGCGTGTCCAACACCAAACCATTTGCAGTGTATACAATACCAAACCACATAGTGTAAACACAGTTTCCACGATCCGGAATCACAGTCTTAACATATACAAAGCATCATTGATCATCAACCAGAGAGTATTGACACATCCACCCTGTCCATGATCTTCAATCACACACAGTATAAATACATCTGGAGTTTTCACAATAATATAAAACACAGAGTGCCAACACATACAGTGTCCATGATTCTAAACCTTAGTGACAAAACATCCAAAATGAACGTGATCCTCAGTCACCAGTGTCCAACAAATCCACAGTATCCATGATCATCAAATACAGTGTCTAACACGTTTACACTGTCCATGATCTGAAGTTTTCACAATACTAAACCACGCACAGTATCAACACATCAATAGTCTGTGAATTTCACCCACTCAGAGTACCAATACATCCACAGCATCCTTGATCATCAACTCAGAGTATGAACTCACACACATCTGCACTATTTACAATACTAAACCACACAGTGTAAACACACCCCAGTTTCCACGATCCGGAATCACAGTCAACATATACACAGCATCATTGATCATCAACCACAGAGTATTGACACATCCACCCGGTCCATGATCCTTGATCATCAGCTCAGAGTATGAACTCATCAACAATGTCCATGATCTTCAACCGCACAAAGAATAAAACTCCACAGTGTGCTTGTTCCTCAACCATACAATATCAACACATCCAATCTCTGCGATCCTCAACCACCACATCCAGAGTCCATGATCGTAAACACATCCATAGAATCCAAGTTCTTCAATGACGCAGAGTGTCAACACAACAGAAATATAAATGATCATCAACTGTACAGTGCCCAACACATACACAGTGTTTATAATCCTCAACCACACAGAGTATCAGCATTTTTCGATAATCAATCACACAGTGTACATCATATCCGCAGTGTCCTTGATGATCAACAAAACAGTGTCCATCAACCGCAGGGAGTACAAATACATCCACAATGTCCATGGTAATCAGTCACTCAGGGTATGTACACATCCACAGATTCCTTAAACATCAACCACACAGTGTCCAACACAACCGCAATGTCCTGGATCATCAATCACACAGTGTTCATCACATTCGCCGTTTTCTTGTTTATTAACCACACAGAGTACCAACACATTCACACTCAATCAGACAGGATATTAATATAGCCATAGTGTCAACGATAATCAACCACACAGTGTACAGACACATCCACTATCTCCATGGTCATCAACCACACAGAGTACCAACATATCCACAGTCCTTCGTGATTAACCAGAGTGAGTACCTATACATCGAAGTACCTTGACCCTCAACAACACAGTTTTCATCATATCCGCCGTGTCCTTGATCATCAATCACTCAGAATATCAACACATCCACGATGTCCTTGATCCTCTACTGTTACAGTGTGAGAATCTAGCAAAGCCTGGAATATGGTAGTAAAAATCTACCCCGACTGAGTCGCACACGTCTTTGAGACTTTATTTTCATTCAATGAAAGCCTGAAGCTGTGTCTGCGTTCAATCTGGAAACGTTTTCACAACCTCATCCTCAGAGAGTTCAATGTGTTCTGGTACAACAATTTGACACAGAGATGTACATTGACCACGAAAATCATTAACATCAAACCGAGCATAAAAACGGTTAAGTTAATTTGCAACAGTAACAGAATCACCAGTACGGCACACAGGCTGCTTGAAATGTTACTTACCCATCCTAGTTTTGAGTACATTCCATGCCTTATTAGTATTAGCACTCCTAAATTTTTTCTCGATTTTGTTCTTGAATACAAGTTTGGCAATCCTAGCAACTCTTCTAAATTCCTTTTCTTTCTCACGATATGCATCCTTATTTCCCTGCAGAAATGCAAATTTCTTTTGATTAAGGTACATTTTAAGGTCCTTCCTCATCCAGGGCTTGTTGTCCGGGTACAAGCGCGCTGTCCTGGTATTGATAACCGACTCTTCACAGAATTTGACAGAAGACGACATAGTGTCCGCAAGTTCAGAGGGCTCAAAGCAGCTGTCCATAAAAAAACATCCCACTCTGTTCTTTCAAAACAGCCACGTAACTCCATGCTTTAGGTGTCCAAAGTTGAGAAACACGAGTTCTAGGTTTTTTTTCTTCAAATTATGTCTGTAGTTCGGCAACAAATGCACAGCGTTATGATTAGAGCGGCCAAGTGGTGTACAGAATACCAACACATCCACAGTATCCTTGATCCTCTCTACTACACTTTCAACACATCCAGTCTCCATGATCGTCAACCAGACTTGGTATTAACACATCCTTAATATCCAAAATCCTCAAACAGAGAATATAAATACATATTTTGTGTTCACAATAATAAACCACACATAGTATCAATACATCAACAGTGACCTTGATCATCAACCACACAGCGTGTCCAACACCAACACATCTGCAGTGTTTACAATACTAAACCACACTGTCAACACCGTCCAGTTTCCACGATCCGGAATCACACAGTCGTAACATATACACAGCGTCATTGATCATCAAGCACACATCCACCCTGTACATGATCTTCGATCACACAGAGTATAAATACACCTGGAGTTTTCATAATAATACACAACACACAATACCAACAGATACATAGTGTCCATGATCCTCAACCTCAGTGACAACACATCCACTATATATATGATCCTCAGTCAACAGTCTCCAACACATCCACAGTATCCATGATCATCAAATGCAGTGTCCAACACGTATACACTCTCCATGATCTGCAGTTTTACAATACTAAACAACGCACAGTATCAAAACATCAATAGAGTGTGATTTTCAACCACTCAGAGTACCAATACATCCACAGCATCCTTGATCATCAACTGAGAGTATGAACTCATCAACAATGTCCATGATCTTTAATCACACAAAGTATAAAACTCCACAGAGTGCTTGTTCCTCAACCATACAATATCAACACATCCAATTTCTGCGATCCTCAACCACCAAATCCACAGTGTCCATGATCGTAAACACATTCATAGAATCCAAGATCTTCAATGACACAGTGTCAACACAATTGAAATGTCCATGATCATCAACTGCACAGTGCCCAACACATCCACAGTGTTTATTACCCTCAACCACAGAGAGTATCAGCATTTTTCGATCATCAATCTCAGTGTACATCATTTCCCCAATGTCCTTGATCATCAACAACACAGTGTCAATCAACAGCAGGGAGTACAAATACATCCACAATGACCATGGTAATCAGTCACTCAGGGTATGTACACATCCAGTGTCCTTGAACATTAACCACACAGTGTCCAAACACATCCACAATGTCCTGGATCATCAATCACACAGTGTTCATCACATTCGCCGTGTTCTTGTCTATTAACCACACAGAGTACCAACACATTCACACTCTATCAGACAGGATATTAATATATCCATAGTGTCAACGATAATCAACCACACAGAGTATCAACATATACACAGTGTCCTTCGTGATTAACCAGAGTGAGTTGCTATACATCGAAGTACTTTGACCCTCAACAACACAGTTTTCATCATATCCGCCGTGTCCCTGATCATCAGTCACTCAGAATATCAACACATCCACGGTGTCCTTGATCTTCTACTGGTATAGTGTGAGAATCTAGCAGAGCCTGGAATATGGTACTAAAAATCCTCCCCGTCTGAGCCGCACACGTCTTTAAGACTGTTTTTCACTCAATCAAGGCCTGACGCTGTCTGCGTTCAATCTGGAAACGTTTTCACAACCTCATCCTCAGAGAGTTCAATGTGTTCTGGTACAACAATCTGACACAGAGATGTACATTGACTACGAAAATCATTAACATTAAACCGAGCATAAAAACGGTTAAGTTAATTTGCTGCAGTAACAGAATCACCAGTACGGCACACAGGCTGCTTGAATTGTTGCTTACCCATCCTAGTTTTGAGTACATTCCATGCCTCCTTAGTATTAGCACTCCTAAATTGTCCTCTATTTTGTTCTTGAATTCAAGTTTGGCAATCCTAGCAACTGTTCTAAATTCCTTTTCTTTCTCAAGATATGCATCCTTATTTCCCTGCAGAAATGCAAATTTCTTTTGATTAAGGTACACTTTAAGGTCCTTCCTTATCCAGGGCTTGTTGTCCGGGTACAAGCGCGCTGTCCTGGTATTGATAACCGACTCTTCACAGAATTTGACATAAGACGACATAGTGTCCGCAAATTCAGAGGGCTCAAAGCAACTGTCCATAAAAAAACATCCCACTCTGTTCCATCAAAACAGCCACGTAAGTCCATGCTTCAGGTGTCCAAAGTTGAGAAACACGAGTTCTAGGTTTTTTTGTCTTCAAATTATGTCTGTAGTTCGGCAACAAATGCACAGCGTTATGATTAGAGCGGCCAAGTGGTGTACAGAATACCAACACATCCACATTATCCTTGATCCTCAACTCAAGGCGTGTGTTGTGCATATGTTGTGTATTTGTTGAGCGTACTTTCTGTATGTATAGGATGTGTCGTGCGCGCATTGTACATGTGTTGTGCGTGTGTTGGATGTGTGTTGTGCGTCTGTTGTGCATCTATTGTGAGTCTATTGTGCGCCTCTTTTCCGTCTCGTGGGCCTATGTTTGTGCGTCCGTTGTACGAGTATTGTGCGTATGTTGTGCATGTGTTGGGTTTCTGTTCCGGCATAAGTTGGTTATATGTTCTGCATATGTTGTGCATGTGTTTGTTATGCATGTGTTATTACGTGTTGTGCATGTGTTGTGCTCCTGTTGTGCATCTGTTGTGCGTCTTTTGTCCGCCTCTTTTCCGTCTCTTGGTCCTCTGTTGTGCGTCTGTTTTGTGTGTGTTTTGCGTGTGTGGGCATCCGTTGTAGATGTGTTGCGCGACTGTTGTGCGACTGTTGTGTTGTATTGTGCGTCTTTTGTGTTTGTGTAGGTGTGTGTTGAGCGGCTGTTAGCTGTCTGATTTTTGCGTTTGTTGTGCATATGTTGTGCGTATGTTGTGCGTGCGTAGTTCTTGTGTTGGCCGCGTGTGTTGTGCATGTATTTGTACGTGTTGGGCTTGTGTTGTGCTTCTATTATGCCACTGTATTTCCCCTGTTGTGCGTATGTCGTGCGTGTGTTGTGCGTGTTGTGCGTGTGTTGTGCGTGTGTTGTGTGTGTTGTGCATGTTGTGCGTGTGTTGTGCATATGTTGTATTTGTTGAGCGTATTTTCTGTATGTATAGGATGTGTTGTGCGCGCATTGTGCATCTGTTGTGCGTGTGTTAGATGTGTGTTGTGCGACTGTTTTGCATCTGTTGTGAGTCTCTTGTGCGCCTCTTTTCCGTCTCGTGGGCCTCTGTTTGTGCATTTGTTGTGCATATGTTGGGTTTCTGTTGCGGCATACATTGGATATAAGTTTTGCATATGTTGTGCATGTGTTTGTTATGCGTGTTATTACATGTGTTGTGCGTGTGTTCTGCTCCTGTTGTGCATCTGTTGTGCGTCTCTTGTGCGCCTCTTTTGCGTCTCTTGGGCCTCTGTTGTGCGTCTGTTTTGTGTGTGTTGTGCGTGTGTGGGCATCCGTTGTGGATCTGTTGTGCAACTGTTGTGCGACTCTTGTGCGACTCTTGTGCAACTTTTGTGCGACTGTTGTCCGATTGTTGTGGGACTGTTGTGGGACTGTGGTGCGTCTGTTGTGCATGTTTTGTGCATCAGTTGTTTGTCTTTTGTGCGTCTGTTCAGTGTCTATTGAGCGTATCTTGGTGCGTCTGTTGCGCATGTTTTGTGTATCAGTTGTGCGTCTGTTGTGCGTCTGTTGTGGGACTGTGGTGCGTCCGTTGTGCATGTTTTGTGCATCAGTTCTTTGTCTTTTGTGCGTCTGTTCAGTGTCTGTTGAGCGTCTCTCGGTGCATCTGCTGTGCATGTTTTGTGCATCAGTTGTGCGTCTGTTCGGCGTCTGTTGTGCTATATGTTGTGCCATATGTTTGGGGAGTATTGTGCGTCTTTTGTGTTTGTGTGTTGAGCGGCTGTTAGCTGTCTTTTTTGCGTCTGTTATGCATATTTTGTGCGTATGTTGTGCGTGTGTAGTGCGTGTGTTGGCCGCGTGTGTTGTGCGTGTATTTGTACGTGTTGGGCTTGCGTTGTGCTTATATTATGCCACTCTATCTCCACTGTTGTGCGTCTGTCGTGGGTGTGTTGTGTATGTATTGTGCGAGTGTTATACGACACCTGTTACGTGTCTGTTTTGCGTTTGTTGTGCATATGTTGGGATTCTATTCGGTGTATGTTGGAAATGTTCTGCATCTGTTATGCGTGTGTTGCTCGTATTGTTGGGCGTGTTGGGCGTGTGTTTGGGAGTGTGTTTTGTTCATGTGTTTGTACACGTGTTGGGCTGGTGTTATTATTCTTCTGTGCGACCTTAAATCCACTGTTGTGCGTGTGTTGTGCATGTGTTGTGCGTGTGTTGTGCATATTTTGTGCGTGTTGTTCGTGTGTTGTGCATATGTTGTGTATTTGTTGAGCGTACATTCTGTATGTATAGAATGTGTCGTGCGCGCATTGTACATGAGTTGTGCGTGTGTTGGATGTGTGTTGTGCTCCTGTTGTGCATCTGTTGTCCGATTGTTGTGCGTCTGTTGTGCCATATGTTGGGGTGTATTGTGCGTCTTTTGGGTTTGTGTAGGTGTGTTGAGCGGCTGTTAGCTGTCTGTTTTGCGTCTGTTATGCATATGTTGTGCTTATGTTGTGCGAGTGTAATGCGTGTGTTGGCCGCGTGTGTTGTGCGTGTATTTGTACGTGTTGGGCTTGCGTTGTGTTTATATTATGCCACTCTATCTCCACTGTTGTGCGTCTGTCGTGGGTGTGTTGTGTATGTGTTGTGCGAGTGTTATACGACACCTGTTAGGTGTCTGTTGTGCGTTTGTTGTGCATGTGTTGGGTTTCTGTTCCGGCATACGTTGGATATATGTTCTGCATATGTTGTGCATGTGTTTGTTATGCATGTGTTATTACACGTGTTGTGTGTGTGTTGTGCTCTTGTTGTGCATCTGTTGTGCGTCTCTTGTGCGCCTGTTTTCCGTCTCTTGGGCCTCTGTTGTGCGTCTGTTTTGTGTGTGTTGTGTGTGTGGGCATCCGTTGTAGATCTGTTGTGCGACTGTTGTCCGATTATTGTGCCATATGTTATATCATATGTTGGGGTGTATTGTGCGTCTTTTGTGTTTGTCTGTTTTGCGTCTGTTGTGCATATGTTGTGCGTATGTTGTGCGTGCGTAATGCGTGTGTAGGCCGCGTGTGTTGTGCGTGTATTTGTACGTGTTGGGCTTGTGTTGTGCTTCTGTTATGCCACTGTATTTCCACTGTTGTGCGTCTGTCGTGCGTGTTGTGCGTGTGTTGTGCGTGTGTTGTGCGTGTGTTGTACGTGTGTTGTGCCTGTTGTGCGTGTGTTGTGCATATGTTGTGTATTTGTTGAGCGTATTTTCTGTATGCATAGGATGTGTTGTGCGCGCATTGTGCATCTGTTGTGCGTTTATTGGATGTGTGTTGTGCGACTGTTGTGCATCTGTTGTGAGTCTCTTGTGCGCCTCTTTTCCGTCTCTTGGGCCTGTGTTTGTGCGTTTGTTGTGCATGTGTTGGGTTTCTGTTCCGGCATACGTTGGATATGTTTCGCATATGTTGTGCATGTGTTTGTTATGCATGTGTTATTACATATGTTATGCGTGTATTCTGCTCCTGTTGTGCATCTGTTGTGCGTGTCTTGTGCGCCTCTTTTGCGTCTCTCGGGCCTCTGTTGTGCGTCTGTTTTGAGTGTGTTGTGCGACTGTTGTGCGACTGTTATGCGATTTTTGTGGGACTGTTGTCGGACTGTGGTGCGTCTGTTGTGCATATTTTGTGATCAGTTGTTTGTCTTTTGTGCGTCTGCTCAGTGTCTGTTGAGCATCTCATGGTGCGTCTGTTGTGCATGTTTGGTGCATCAGTTGTGCGTCTGTTGTGCGTCTTTTGTGCGTCTGTTGTGCCATATGTTGTGCCATATGTTGGGGTTTATTGTGCGTCTTTTGTGTTTGTGTATGGAGCGGTTGTTAGCTGTCTGTTTTGCGTCTTTTGTGCATATGTTGTGCATATGTTATGCGTGTGTAGTGCGTGTTGGCCGCTTGTGTTGTGCGTGTATTTGTGTGTTGGGTTTGTGTTGTGCTTCTATTACGCCACTCTATTTCCACTGTTGTGCGTCTGTCGTGGGTGTGTTGTGTATGTGTTTTGCGAGTGTTATAAGGTCACCTGTTAGGTATCTGTTGTGCGTTTGTTGTGCATGTGTTGGGATTCTATTCGACGTATGTTGGATATATGTTCTGCAGATGTTGTGCATATGTTGTGCATATGTCGTGCATCTGTTGCGCGAGCTTGTGTGTGTCTTGTGCGACTTCTCTCCGTCTGTTGTGCATCTGTTGTGCGTGTGTTGCTCGTATTGTTGGGCGTGTGTCGGGCGTGCGTTTGGGCGTGTGTGTTATGCCTGTGTTGTATATACGTGTTGGGCTGGTGTTATTCTACTGTGCGACCATAAATCCACTGTTATGCGTGTGTTGTGCGATTGTTGTGCGTGTGTTGTGCGTTTTGTGCGTGTATTGTGTACGTGTTGTGCGTGTATTGTGCATGTGTTGTGCGACTGTTGTACGTCGGTGTATATGTTATACATGTGTTGAGCGGCTGTTGGCTGTCTGTTGTTTGTTGTGCATCTGTTGTACCTATGTTGTACGTCTTGTGTTGTGCGTGAGTTGTGCATCTGTTGGCTTGCATTGTGCGAGTGTTCTTCGTCTATTGTACGTACGTCTGTTGTACTTCTGTTGAGCGTGGGTTGGGCGTGCTTTGGGCGTGTTTGTGGTGCGTGTGTTGTATATGTGTTGGGCATCTGTTGTTCGTCTGTTGTGCTATGTCTGCTTCTTTTGTGTATATGTTAGGGTGTTTTGTACTTCGTTGTATA
Organism: Escarpia spicata; assembly: GCA_963995525.1. Lineage (NCBI taxonomy): Eukaryota > Metazoa > Annelida > Polychaeta > Sabellida > Siboglinidae > Escarpia > Escarpia spicata. The sequence continues at coordinate 54,998,983 of OZ023214.1, read as the reverse complement.
CGTGTTGGACTTGTGTTGTGCTTCTATAGTGCAACTGAACTTCCATTCTTGTGCGTGTATTGTGCGTGTGTTGAGCAACTTTTCTCCGTCTGTTGTCCGTCTGTTGAACGTATATTGCGCATCTGTTGTGCGTCTGTTGTGCATGTGTTTTGGTTTTGTTATAAATGTGTTGTGCGTGTGTATTGTGCATCTGCCGTGCGTGGGCGTGTGTTTTGTGCCTCTTGCCGTCTCTTGGGCCTCGTTGTGCGACTGTTGTAGGACTGTTGTGGCACTGTTTTGCGTCTGTTGGCATGTTTTTTGCATGTTTTTTGTTTTGTGCGTCTGTTTTGGGACTTTTGTGCGTCTATTGTCCCATATGTTTGGGTGTGTGCCGTCTTTTGTGTATGTGTTTGATGTGTTGAGCGGATGTTAGCTGTCTGTTTTACGTCTGATGTGCGTGTGTTGTATACGTGTTGGGCTTGTGTTGTGCTTCTATTGTACATCCACTATTGTGCGTCTGTTGCGCGTCTGTCGTACGAGTATTGCGCATCTGTTCAGCTTATATTTGGATATGTTCTGTGTTTTCATGATTTTGTTGTGTTGTTCGCCTGTTGTGCATCTGTCGTGCGTGTTTGGTGTGTATTGTGCGATTGTTCTACGTCTGTTCTGCTTCTGTTGTGCTGGGTGTTGTGCAACTTTTCTCCATCTTTTGCACTATTGCGCATTTGTTCAGCGTATGTTTGGATATATGTTCTGCATGTTTTGCATGCGTTTGTTATACATGTGTTATACATGTTCGTGTTGTGCGCCTGTTGAGTTGTGTTGGGCTTGTACTGTCTTGGACTTTTGTACTTCTGTTGTGCGAGTGTTATTCATATATTGTTGTTGGACTGTGTATTTGTTCAGCGTCATTTCCGTTTGTTGTGCAGGCGTTGTGAATGTGTTATGCGTGTTAGGGGTGTTGCGCGTCTGTTTATCTGTTCTGCGTCTCATGTGCGCCTCTTGGGTGTCCCTTAGTCCTCTGTTTTGCGTCTCTTGGGTACGTATTGTGCGTCTGTTGCGCGTCTGTTGAGCAATATGTTAGGGTGTGTTGTGCGTCTTTTATGCGTGTGTCGTGTTGGACGTGTTGGGCGTGTGTTGTGCGTGTGTTTGTAAACATGTTGGTCTTATATTGTGGTTCTATTGTGCATCTGTTGTGGGACAGTTGTGATGCGTCTGTTGTGCGCGTGCTGTGCATCTGTTGGGCGTCTGTTGTGGATGTTTTTGTATTTTTAGATACTTTTTTTCTGTTGTGCGAGTGTTCAGCACTGTGCGTATGATGTGCATGTGTTGTGTATGCTTTGTGCATCTGTTGTCATCTGGGCGTCTGTGTTGTGCATGTGTTCTGCGTGTGTTGTGCGACTTTTATCCGTCTGTTGTGCGTCTTTTGTGAATGTGGTGTAGCTTGTGTTGTTGGTCGTATGATGTGCGTGAGTTGTAAACGCTTTGAGTTTGTGTTGTTCTTCTATTATGCAACTGTACTTCCACTGTTGTGCGTCTTATGCTATGACTTTCAATTAATTGATTTTCAGCAATTAGTTTCGTTTTTAAAGGATAACTACCATACTATAACCAAAAATTAAACGTCAGAAAACATTTATTACTGTTATTGTAAGTTGTACAGTCATACACGCGAAATATTGTTATTACATCAAACTAATGATATTCATCATTTGGCAACGGTTTTAATTGTTCATTACCACCTATACATGAAAATTAACCCTCAGAAAACGTCAATGTTGCTGTAATTTTAATCTGTACTGTCATACACGCAAAATATGTTATTACTTTTATTAGATCAATATTCAGCATTTGGCAAAGTTTTTTGAAATCTAGGCGTCAGAAAATGTCTAGATTGCTGATATTATCAGCTGTACTGACATACAAGCGAAATATTATGCTATAACTTTCAATTAATTGATTTTTAGCCTTCACCAACGTTTTTATAGAATTATATACTACACTATAATTAAAAATTAACCCTCACAAAAAATATATTGCTGTTATTGTAAGTTGTACAACCATACACGCGAAATATTATGCTGTGACTTTCCACTTATCGATATTCAGCATTAAGCAACGGTTTTAATTGTTCATTACCGATATAGAATTAAATCTAACCACAGAATGTCTTGATTGCTGATATTATTAACTATACTATCAAACAAACGAAATATTATTGTAAAACTTCTAATCAATTGATTTTCAGCCTTTAGCAACGTTTATATACCACACTTTAATAAAAAATTATAGTCAGAAAGCATATATTGCTGTTATTGTAAGTTGTACAGTCATATACGCGAAATATTTTGTTATTACTTTCCACAGATTGATATTCAGCATTTTGCAACGGTTTTAATTGTTCATTTGTCAAAGTTTTTAGCCTTCATTACCCCCTATTGAAAACTAGCCGTCAGAACATATCTAGATTGCTGACAATATCAGCTATACTGTCTTACAAGCAAAATATTATTCTATAACTTCCAACTAATTGATTTTGAGCATTCACCAACGTTTTTAAAGGATATATACCACACTATAACTACCCGTCAGAAAACATATATTGCTGTTAATGTAAGTTCTACAACCATACACGCGAAATATTATGCTATGACTTTTAACTGATAGATATTCAACATTTGGCAACAGTTTTAATTGTTCATTACCACCTATACATGAAAATTAACCATCAGAAAACGCTCGTGTTGCTGTTATTGTAATTTGTAGTCATACGCGCAAAATTTGATGTTATTAATTTTATTAGATCAATAATCAGCATTTGGCAAAGTTTTTAAAGTACTTCATTACCCCCTACTGAAAACTAACCATCAGAAAATGTCTAGATTGCTGATATTATCAGTTATACTGTCATACAAGCGAAATATTATGCTATAACTTCCAATTAATTGATTTTCAGCCTTCACCAACCTTTTTATAGAATTATAAACCACATTATAATAAAACATTAACCATCAGAAAACATATATCTAATACGGTAAGTTGTTCAATCATACACGAGAAATATTATGCTATAACTTTCAAGTGATACATATTCAGTATTTGGCAACATTTTTAATTGTTGATTACCCATATAGAATTAAATCTATCCTTCAGAAAACGTCTTGATTGCTAATATACTGTCATAGAAGTGAAATATTATTGTATAACTTCTAATCAATTGATTTTCAGCCTTTAGCAACGTTTTTATAGGATATATACCACACGTTAATTAAAAATTAACACTCAGAAAGCATATATTGCTGTTATTGTAAGTTGTACAGTCATATACACGAAATATTTTGTTATTACTTTCCACTGATTGATATTCAGCATTTGGCAACGGTTTTAATTGTTCATTATCACCTATACATGAAAATTAACCGTCAGAAAACGTCTACTTTGCTGTTTTTGTAATCTGTACTGTCATACACGCAAAATATTATGTTATTACTTTTATTAGAACAATATTCAGCATTTGGCAAACAATTTAGTCCATTACCCCATATTAAAAAGTACCCGTCAGAATATGTCTAGATTGCTGACATTATCAGCTATACTGCCATACAAGTGAAATATTATTCTATAACTTCCAATTAATTGATTTTGAGCCTTCACCAACGTTTTTATAGGATATATACCACATTATAATTAAAAATTAACCGTCAGAAAACATATATATCTGTTGTTGTAAGTTGTTCAGTCATACACGGGAAATATTATGCTATAACTTTCAAGTGATACATATTCAGCATTTGGCAAAGGTTTTAATTGTTCATTACCATCTATACATGAAAATTAACAATCGGAAAACGTCTATGTTGCTGTTACTGTAATCTGTAGTCATACGCGCAAAATATGATCTTATTACATATATCTGATCAATATTCAACATTTGTCAAAGTTTTAGTCCTTCATTACCCCCTATTGAAAACTAGCCGTCAGAACATATCTAGATTGCTGACAATATCAGCTATACTGTCTTACAAGCAAAATATTATTCTATAACTTCCAACTAATTGATTTTGAGCATTCACCAACGTTTTTAAAGGATATATACCACACTATAACTAACCGTCAGAAAACATATATTGCTGTTAATGTAAGTTCTACAACCATACACGCGAAATATTATGCTATGACTTTCAACTGATAGATATTCAACATTTGGCAACGGTTCTAATAAATAATATAAAAGCTACGTGTCAGAAAACAGCTATGTTTGTGTTATTGTAAGCTGTACTGTCATATACGCAAAATAGTTATGTAATTACTTTTATGTGATCAATATTCAGCATTTAGGAAAACAATTTAGTCCTTCATTACCCCCTATTGAAAACTAGCCGTCAGAAAATGTCTAGATTGCTGATATTATCAGCTATACTGTCATACAAGTGAAATATTATTCTATAACTTCCAATTAATAATTTTTTATAGATTGCTCTTATAGTAAGTTGTTAGTTAGTTAGTTATACACACAAAATATTATGCTACGACTTTCCACTTATCGATATTCAGCATTTAGCAACGGTTTTAATTGTTGATTAACGATATAGAATTAAATCTAACCGTAAGAAAACGTCTAGATTGCTGACATTATCAACTGTACTGTCATACAAGTGAAATATTATTATATAACTTCCAATTAATTAATTTTGAACCTTCACCAACGTTTTTAAAGAATATATACCACACTATAACTAAAAATTTACCGTCAGAAAACATATATTGCTGTTATTGTAAGTTGTTCAATCATACACGCGAAATATTTTACCATGACTCAACTGATAGATATTCAGCATTTCGCAACGGTTTTAATTGTTGATTACCGATATCGAATTAAATCTAACCTTCACAGAACGTCTTGATTGCTAATATTATTATACAAGCGAAATGTTATTGTAACATTTTTAATCAATTGATTTTCAGCCTTTAGCAACGTTTATATAGGATATATAGCACACTAATTAAAAATTAATAGTCAGAAAGCATATATTGCTGTTACTATAAGTTGTACCGTCATACACGCGAAATATTATGCTATAACTTTCAACTGATAGATATTCTACATTTGGCAACGTTTTAATAATTCATTACCACCCATACATAAAAATTACCCGTCTGTATTCCACACAGGCTGCTTGAATTGTTTCTTACCATTCCTAATTTTGAGTCCATTCCATGCAACCTTAGCTTTAGCACTCCTAAATTTTCCCTCGACTTTGTTCTTGAATTCCAGTTTGGCAATCCTAGCAACTCTTCTAAATTCCTTTTCTTTCTCACGATATGCATCCTTCTTTCTCTGCAGAAATGCAAATTGATTTTGATTCAGGTACACTTTAAGGTCCTTCGTTATCCAGGCGCACTGTCATTGATAAATTACTTCACAGAATTTGACAGACGACAGAGTCCGCAAGTTCAGAAGGGTCAAAGAAGCTGTCCATAAAAACATCCCACTCTGTTCCTTCAAAACAACCACGTATCTCCTTCATGCGTCACATGTCCAGAGTTAATAAACACGAGTTCAAGGTTTTTTAGTCTTCAAATTTTGTCTGTACTTCGGCAACAAATTCACAGCGTTATGATTAGAGCGGCCATGTGTTGTACAGAATACAAATACATCCACAGTATCCTTGATCCTCAACTACACTTTCAACACATCCAGTCTCCATGATCCTCAACCAGACTTGATATTAACACATCCTTAATATCCATAATCCTCAAACATAGAGAATATAAATATATATTTTGTGTTCACAATACTAAACCACACAGAGTATCTATACATCAACTGTGTCCTTTATCATCAACCACACAGCGTGTCCAACACCAACACATCTGCAGTGTTTACAATACTAAACCACAGTGTCAACATTGCCCAGTTTCCTCGATCCGGAATCACAGTCGTAACATATACACAGCATCATTGATCATCAACCAGAGAGTATTGACACATCCACCCTGTCCTTGATATTCGATCACACAGAGTATAAATACATCTGGAGTTTTCACAATAATACACAACACAGAGTGCAAACACATACATACTGTCCATGATCCTCAACCTCAGTGACAACACATCCACTATATATATGATCCTCAGTCTCCACCACATCCACAGTATCCATGATAATCAAATACAGTGTCCAACACGTATACACTCTCCATGATCTGCAGTTTTACAATACTAAACAACGCACAGTATCAACACATCAATAGAGTGTGATTTTTAACCACTCAGAGTACCAATACATCCACAGCATCCTTGATCATCAACTCAGAGTATGAACTCATCAACAATGACCATGATCTTTAATTACACAAAGTATAAAACACAGAGTTCTTGTTCCTCAACCATACAATGTCAACACATCCAATCTCTGCGATCCTCAACCACCAAATCCACAGTGTCCATCATTTTAAACACATTCATAGAATCCAAGATCTTCAATGACACAGTGTCAACACAATTGAAATGTCCATGATCATCAACTGCACAGTGCCCAACACATCCACAGTGTTTATTACCCTCAACCACAGAGAGTATCAGCATTTTTCGATCATCAATCTCAGTGTACATCATTTCCGCAATGTCCTTGATCATCAACAACACAGTGTCCCTCAACAGCAGGGAGTACAAATACATCCACAATGACCATGGTAATCAGTCACTCAGGGTATGTACACATCCAGTGTCCTTGAACATTAACCACACAGTGTCCAAACACATCCACAATATCCATGGTCTTCATCCACACAGTATCCAACACAATCGCAATGTTCTTGATCATCAACCACACAGTGTTCATCATATTTGCCGTGTCCTTGTTTATCAACCACACAAAGTACCAACACATTCACACTCAATCAGGCAGGATATTAACACATCCATACATTCCACGATAATCAAACACACAGTGTGCAGACACATCCACTATGTCCATGGTCATCAACCACACAGACTACCTACATATCCACAGTGTCCTTCGTGATTAACCAGAGTGAGTACCTATACATCGAAGTACCTTGACCCTCAACAACACAGTTTACATTTTCTTTGATCCTCAACTACACTTTCAACACATCCAGCCTCCATGATCGTCAACCAGACTTGGTATTAACACATCCTTAATATCCATAATGCTCAAATATAGAGAATATAAATACATATTTTGTGTTCACAATACGAAACCACACAGAGTATCAATAGTGTCCTTGATCATCAACCACACAGCGTGGCCAACACCAACACATCTGCAGTGTTTACAAACCACATAGTGTAAACACACCCAGTTTCCTCGATCCGGAATCAGTCTTAACATACACACAGCATTATTGATCATTAACCACAGAGTATTTACACATCCACCCTGTCCATGGTCTTCAATCACACAGAGTATAAATACATCTGGAGTTTTCACAAAAATACACAACACACAGTACGAACAGGTACATAGTGTCCATGATCCTCAACCTAAGTGACAATACATCCACAATGTACATGATCCTCAGGTAACAGTGTCCAACACATCCACAGTATCCATGTTCATCAAATAAACAGTGTCCAACACGTTTACACTGTCCATGATCTGCAGTTTTCACAATACTAAACCACGCAGTATCAACACATCAATAGAGTGTGATTTTCAACCACTCAGAGTACCAATACATCCACAGCATCCTTGATCATCAACTCAGAGTATGAAGTCATCAACAATGTCCATGATCTTCAATCACACAAAGTACAAAACTCCACAGAGTGCTTGTTCCTCAACCATACAATGTCAACACATCCAATCTCTGCGATCCTCAACCACCACATCCATATTGTCCATGATCGTAAACACATCCATAGAATCAAAGATCTTCAATGACACAGAGTGACAAAACAATTGAAATATCCATGATCATCAACTGCACAGTGCGCATCACATCCTCAACCACAGAGTATCAGCATTTATCGATCATCAATCATACAGTGTACATCATATTCGCAGTGTCCTTCATCATCAACAACACAGTGTCCCTCAACCGCAGGGAGTACAAATACATACACAATGTCCATGGTAATCAGTCACTCAGGGTATATACACATCCACAGATTCCTTGAACATTAACCAGACAGTGTCCAACACAACCGCAATGACCTCGATCATCAATCACACAGTGTTCATCACATTCGCCGTGTTCTTGTTTATTAACCACACAGAGTACCAACACATTCACACTCAATCAGACAGGATATTCATATATCCATAGTGTTCTCGATAATTAACCACACAGTGTACATACACATCCACTATCTCCATGGTCATCAACCACACAGAGTACCAACATATCCACAATGTCCTTCGTGATTAACCATAGTGAGTACCTATACATCGAAGTACCTTGACCATCAACAACACAGTTTTCATTTTCTTTGATCCTCAACTACACTTTCAACATATCCAGCCTCCATGATCGTCAACCAGACTTGGTATTAACACATCCTTAATATCCATAATGCTCAAATATAGAGAATTTAAATACATATTTTGTGTTCACAATACTAAACCACACAGAGTATCAATAGTGTCCTTGATCATCAACCACACAGCGTGTCCAACAACAACACATCTGCAGTGTTTACAAACCACATAGTGTAAACACACCCAGTTTCCTCGATCCGGAATCAGTCTTAACATATACACAGCATTATTGATCATTAACCACAGAGTATTGACACATCCACCCTGTCCATGGTCTTCAATCACACAGAGTATAAATACATCTGGAGTTTTCACAAAAATACACAACACACAGTGCGAACAGGTACATAGTGTCCACGATCCTCAACCTCAGTGACAACACATCCATTATATACATGATCCTCAGTCAACAGTCTCCAACACATCCACAGTATCCATGATCATCAAATACAGTGTCCAACACGTATACACTCTCCATGATCTGCAGTTTTACAATACTAAACAACGCACAGTATCAACACATCAATAGAGTGTGATTTTCAACCACTCAGAGTACCAATACATCCACAGCATCCTTGATCATCAACTCAGAGTATGAACTCATCAACAATGTCCATGATCTTTAATCACACAAAGTATAAAACTCCACAGAGTGCTTGTTCCTCAACTATACAATATCAACACATCCAATTTCTGCGATCCTCAACCACCAAATCCAAATTGTCCATGATCGTAAACACATTCATAGAATCCAAGATCTTCAATGACACAGTGTCAACACAATTGAAATGTCCATGATCATCAACTGCACAGTGCCCAACACATCCACAGTGTTTATTATCCTCAACCACAGAGAGTATCAGCATTTTTCGATCATCAATCTCAGTGTACATCATTTCCCCAATGTCCATGATCATCAACAACACAGTGTCCCTCAACAGCAGGGAGTACAAATACATCCACAATGACCATGGTAATCAGTCACTCAGGGTATGTACACATCCAGTGTCCTTGAACATTAACCACACAGTGTCCAAACACATCCACAATGTCCTGGATCATCAATCACACAGTGTTCATCACATTCGCCGTGTTCTTGTCTATTAACCACACAGAGTACCAACACATTCACACTCAATCAGACAGGATATTAATATATCCATAGTGTCAACGATAATCAACCACACAGAGTATCAACATATACACAGTGTCCTTCGTGATTAACCAGAGTGAGTTGCTATACATCGAAGTACTTTGACCCTCAACAACACAGTTTTCATCCGCCGTGTCCCTGATCATCAGTCACTCAGAATATCAACACATCCACGGTGTCCTTGATCTTCTACTGGCATAGTGTGAGAATCTAGAAGAGCCTGGAATATGGTACTAAAAATCCTCCCCGGCTGAGCCGCACACGTCTTTAAGACTGTTTTTCACTCAATCAAGTCCTGACGCTGTCTGCGTTCAATCTGGAAACGTTTTCACAACCTCATCCTCAGAGAGTTCAATGTGTTCTGGTACAACAATCTGACACAGAGATGTACATTGACTACGAAAATCATTAACATTAAACCGAGCATAAAAACGGTTAAGTTAATTTGCTGCAGTAACAGAATCACCAGTACGGCACACAGGCTGCTTGAATTGTTGCTTACCCATCCTAGTTTTGAGTACATTCCATGCCTCCTTAGTATTAGCACTCCTAAATTGTCCTCTATTTTGTTCTTGAATTCAAGTTTGGCAATCCTAGCAACTGTTCTAAATTCCTTTTCTTTCTCAAGATATGCATCCTTATTTCCCTGCAGAAATGAAAATTTCTTTTGATTAAGGTACACTTTAAGGTCCTTCCTTATCCAGGGCTTGTTGTCCGGGTACAAGCGCGCTGTCCTGGTATTGTTAACCGACTCTTCACAGAATTTGACATAAGACGACATAGTGTCCGCAAATTCAGAGGGCTCAAAGCAACTGTCCATAAAAAACATCCCACTCTGTTCCTTCAAAACAGCCGCGTAAGTCCATGCTTCAGGTGTCCAAAGTTGAGAAACACGAGTTCTAGGTTTTTTTGTCTTCAAATTATGTCTGTAGTTCGGCAACAAATGCACAGCGTTATGATTAGAGCGGCCAAGTGGTGTACAGAATACCAACACATCCACATTATCCTTGATCCTCAACTCAAGGCGTGTGTTGTGCATATGTTGTGTATTTGTTGAGCGTACTTTCTGTATGTATAGGATGTGTCGTGCGCGCATTGTACATGTGTTGTGCGTGTGTTGGATGTGTGTTGTGCGTCTGTTGTGCATCTATTGTGAGTCTCTTGTGCGCCTCTTTTCCGTCTCGTGGGCCTATGTTTGTGCGTCCGTTGTACGAGTATTGTGCGTATGTTGTGCATGTGTTGGGTTTCTGTTCCGGCATAAGTTGGATATATGTTCTGCATATGTTGTGCATGTGTTTGTTATGCATGTGTTATTACGTGTTGTGCATGTGTTGTGCTCCTGTTGTGCATCTGTTGTGCGTCTTTTGTCCGCCTCTTTTCCGTCTCTTGGGCCTCTGTTGTGCGTCTGTTTTGCGTGTGTTTTGCGTGTGTGGGCATCCGTTGTAGATGTGTTGTGCGACTGTTGTGCGACTGTTGTGTTGTATTGTGCGTCTTTTGTGTTTGTGTAGGTGTGTGTTGAGCGGCTGTTAGCTGTCTGTTTTGCGTTTGTTGTGCATATGTTGTGCGTATGTTGTGCGTGCGTAGTGCTTGTGTTGACCGCGTGTGTTGTGCTTGTATTTGTACGTGTTGGGCTTGTGTTGTGCTTCTATTATGCCACTGTATTTCGCCTGTTGTGCGTCTGTCGTGCGTGTGTTGTGCGTGTTGTGCGTGTGTTGTGCGTGTGTTGTGTGTGTTGTGCATGTTGTGCGTGTGTTGTGCATATGTTGTATTTGTTGAGCGTATTTTCTGTATGTATAGGATGTGTTGTGCGCGCATTGTGCATCTGTTGTGCGTGTGTTAGATGTGTGTTGTGCGACTGTTTTGCATCTGTTGTGAGTCTCTTGTGCGCCTCTTTTCCGTCTCGTGGGCCTCTGTGTGTGCATTTGTTGTGCATATGTTGGGTTTCTGTTGCGGCATACATTGGATATAAGTTTTGCATATGTTGTGCATGTGTTTGTTATGCGTGTTATTACATGTGTTGTGTGTGTGTTCTGCTCCTGTTGTGCATCTGTTGTGCGTCTCTTGTGCGCCTCTTTTACGTCTCTTGGGCCTCTGTTGTGCGTCTGTTTTGTGTGTGTTGTGCGTGTTTGGGCATCCGTTGTGGATCTGTTGTGCAACTGTTGTGCGACTCTTGTGCGACTCTTGTACAACTTTTGTGCGACTGTTGTCCGATTGTTGTGGGACTGTTGTGGGACTGTGGTGCGTCTGTTGTGCATGTTTTGTGCATCAGTTGTTTGTCTTTTGTGCGTCTGTTCAGTGTCTATTGAGCGTCTCTTGGTGCGTCTGTTGCGCATGTTTTGTGCATCATTTGTGCGTCTGTTGTGTGTCTGTTGTGGGACTGTGGTGCGTCCGTTGTGCATGTTTTGTGCATCAGTTCTTTGTCTTTTGTGCGTCTGTTCAGTGTCTGTTGAGCGTCTCTCGGTGCATCTGTTGTGCATGTTTTGTGCCATATGTTGGGGAGTATTGTGCGTCTTTTGTGTTTGTGTAGGTGTGTGTTGAGCGGCTGTTAGCTGTCTTTTTTGCGTCTGTTATGCATATTTTGTGCGTATGTTGTGCGTGTGTAGTGCGTGTGTTGGCCGCGTGTGTTGTGCGTGTATTTGTACGTGTTGGGCTTCGTTGTGCTTATATTATGCCACTCTATCTCCACTGTTGTGCGTCTGTCGTGGGTGTGTTGTGTATGTATTGTGCGAGTGTTATATGACACCTGTTAGGTGTCTGTTTTGCGTTTGTTGTGCATATGTTGGGATTCTATTCGGTGTATGTTGGATATGTTCTGCATCTGTTGTGCGTGTGTTGCTCGTATTGTTGGGCGTGTTGGGCGTGTGTTTGGGCGTGTGTTTTGTTCATGTGTTTGTATACGTGTTGGGCTGGTGTTATTATTCTTCTGTGCGACCTTAAATCCACTGTTGTGCGTGTGTTGTGCATGTGTTGTGCGTGTGTTATGCATATTTTGTGCGTGTTGTTCGTGTGTTGTGCATATGTTGTGTATTTGTTGAGCGTACATTCTGTATGTATAGGATGTGTCGTGCGCGCATTGTACATGAGTTGTGCGTGTGTTGGATGTGTGTTGTGCTCCTGTTGTGCATCTGTTGTCCGATTGTTGTGCGTCTGTTGTGCCATATGTTCGGGTGTATTGTGCGTCTTTTGTGTGTTTTTTTGTGTGTGTGTTGAGCGGCTGTTAGCTGTCTGTTTTGCGTCTGTTATGCATATGTTGTGCGTATGTTGTGCGTGTGTAATGCGTGTGTTGGCCGCGTGTGTTGTGCGTGTATTTGTACGTGTTGGGCTTGCGTTGTGCTTATATTATGCCACTCTATCTCCACTGTTGTGCGTCTGTCGTGGGTGTGTTGTGTATGTATTGTGCGAGTGTTATATGACACCTGTTAGGTGTCTGTTTTGCGTTTGTTGTGCATATGTTGGGATTCTATTCGGTGTATGTTGGATATGTTCTGCATCTGTTGTGCGTGTGTTTCTCGTATTGTTGGGCGTGTTGGGCGTGTGTTTGGGCGTGTGTTTTGTTCATGTGTTTATATACGTGTTGGGCTGGTGTTATTATTCTTCTGTGCGACCTTAAATCCACTGTTGTGCGTGTGTTGTGCATGTGTTGTGCGTGTGTTGTGCATATTTTGTGCGTGTTGTTCGTGTGTTGTGCATATGTTGTGTATTTGTTGAGCGTACATTCTGTATGTATAGGATGTGTCGTGCGCGCATTGTACATGAGTTGTGCGTGTGTTGGATGTGTGTTGTGCTCCTGTTGTGCATCTGTTGTCCGATTGTTGTGCGTCTGTTGTGCCATATGTTGGGGTGTATTGTGCGTCTTTTGTGTTTGTGTAGGTGTGTTGAGCGGCTGTTAGCTGTCTGTTTTGCGTCTGTTATGCATATGTTGTGCGTATGTTGTGCGTGTGTAATGCGTGTGTTGGCCGCGTGTGTTGTGCGTGTATTTGTACGTGTTGGGCTTGCGTTGTGTTTATATTATACCACTCTATCTCCACTGTTGTGCGTCTGTCGTGGATGTGTTGTGTATGTGTTGTGCGAGTGTTATACGACACCTGTTAGGTGTCTGTTTTGCGTTTGTTGTGCATATGTTGGGATTCTATTCGGTGTATGTTGGATATGTTCTGCATCTGTTGTGCGTGTGTTTCTCGTATTGTTGGGCGTGTTGGGCGTGTGTTTGGGCGTGTGTTTTGTTCATGTGTTTATATACGTGTTGGGCTGGTGTTATTATTCTTCTGTGCGACCTTAAATCCACTGTTGTGCGTGTGTTGTGCATGTGTTGTGCGTGTGTTGTGCATATTTTGTGCGTGTTGTTCGTGTGTTGTGCATATGTTGTGTATTTGTTGAGCGTACATTCTGTATGTATAGGATGTGTCGTGCGCGCATTGTACATGAGTTGTGCGTGTGTTGGATGTGTGTTGTGCTCCTGTTGTGCATCTGTTGTCCGATTGTTGTGCGTCTGTTGTGCCATATGTTGGGGTGTATTGTGCGTCTTTTGTGTTTGTGTAGGTGTGTTGAGCGGCTGTTAGCTGTCTGTTTTGCGTCTGTTATGCATATGTTGTGCGTATGTTGTGCGTGTGTAATGCGTGTGTTGGCCGCGTGTGTTGTGCGTGTATTTGTACGTGTTGGGCTTGCGTTGTGTTTATATTATACCACTCTATCTCCACTGTTGTGCGTCTGTCGTGGATGTGTTGTGTATGTGTTGTGCGAGTGTTATACGACACCTGTTAGGTGTCTGTTGTGCGTTTGTTGTGCATGTGTTGGGTTTCTGTTCCGGCATACGTTGGATATATGTTCTGCATATGTTGTGCATGTGTTTGTTATGCATGTGTTATTACATGTGTTGTGCGTGTGTTGTGCTCTTGTTGTGCATCTGTTGTGCGTCTCTTGTGCGCCTGTTTTCCGTCTCTTGGGCCTGTGTTGTGCGTCTGTTTTGTGTGTGTTGTGTGTGTGGGCATCCGTTGTAGATCTATTGTGCGACTGTTGTCCGATTATTGTGCCATATCTTATATCATATGTTGGGGTGTATTGTGCGTCTTTTGTGTTTGTCTGTTTTGCGTCTGTTGTGCATATGTTGTGCGTATGTTGTGCGTGCGTAATGCGTGTATAGGCCGCGTGTATTGTGCGTGTATTTGTACGTGTTGGGCTTATGTTGTGCTTCTGTTATGCCACTGTTGTGCGTGTGTTGTGCGTGTGTTGTGCGTGTGTTGTGCGTGTGTTGTGCGTGTGTTGTGCGTGTGTTGTACGTGTGTTGTGCCTGTTGTGCGTGTGTTGTGCATATGTTGTGTATTTGTTGAGCGTATTTTCTGTATGTATAGGATGTGTTGTGTGCGCATTGTGCATCTGTTGTGCGTGTATTGGATGTGTGTTGTGCGACTGTTGTGCATCTGTTGTGAGTCTTGTGCGCCTCTTTTCCGTCTCGTGGGCCTCTATGCGTTTGTTGTGCATGTGTTGGGTTTCTGTTCCAGCATACGTTGGATATAAGTTTTGCATATGTTGTGCATGTTTGTTATGCATGTTTTATTACGTGTTGTGCGTGTGTTCTGCTCCCGTTGTGCGTCTCTTGTGCGCCTCTTTTGCGTCTCTTGGGCCTCTGTTGTGCGTCTGTTTTGTGTTTTGTGCGTGTGTGGGCATCCGTTGTGGATCTGTTGTGCAACTGTTGTGCGACTGTTGTGCGGCTGTTGTGCGATTGTTGTGCGACTGTTGTGCGACTGTTGTGCGACTGTTGTGCGATTGTTGTGGTACTGTTGTGGGACTGCTTGCGTCTATTGTGCATGTTTTGTGCATCAGTTGTTTCTTTTGTGCGTCTGTTTAGTCTATTGAGCGTCTCTTGGTGCGTCTGTTGCGCATGTTTTGTGCATCAATTGTGCGTCTTTTGTGCGTCTGTTGTGGGACTGTGGTGCGTGTGTTGTGCATGTTTTGTGCATCAGTTCTTTGTCTTTTGTGCGTCTGTTCAATGTCTGTTGAGCGTCTCTCGGTGCGTCTGTTGTGCATGTTTTGTGCATCAGTTGTGCGTCTGTTCTGTGTCTGTTGTGCCATATTATGTTGTGCCATATGTTGGGGAGTACTGTGCGTCTTTTGTGTTTGTGTAGGTGTGTGTTGAGCGGCTGTTAGCTGTCTTTTTTGCGTCTGTTGTGCATCCGTTGTAGATCTGTTGTGCGACTGTTGTCCGATTGTTGTGCGTCTGTTGTGCCATATGTTGTGCCATATGTTGGGGTGTATTGTGCGTCTTTTGTGTTTGTGTAGGTGTGTTGAGCGGCTGTTAGCTGTCTGTTTTGCGTCTGTTGTGCATATGTTGTGCGTATGTTGTGCGTGCGTAGTGCGTGTGTTGGCCGCGTGTGTTGTGCGTGTATTTGTACGTGTTGGGCTTGTGTTGTGTTTCTGTTATGCCACTGTATTTCCACTGTTGTGCGTCTGTCGTGCGTGTGTTGTGCGTGTGTTGTGCGTGTGTTGTGCGTGTGTTGTGCATATGTTGTGTATTTGTTGAGCGTATTTTCTGTATGTATAGGATGTGTTGTGCGCGCATTGTGCATCTGTTGTGCGTGTATTGGATGTGTGTTGTGCGACTGTTGTGCATCTGTTGTGAGTCTCTTGTGCGCCTCTTTTCCGTCTCTTGGGCCTCTGTTTGTGCGTTTGTTGTGCATGTGTTGGGTTTCTGTTCCGGCATACGTTGGATATGTTTTGCATATGTTGTGCATGTGTTTGTTATGCATGTGTTATTACATATGTTGTGCGTGTGTTCTGCTCCTGTTGTGCATCTGTTGTGCGTGTCTTGTGCGCCTCTTTTGCGTCTCTTGGGCCTCTGTTGTGCGTCTGTTTTGTGTGTGTTGTGCGACTGTTGTGCGACTGTTATGCGATTTTGTTGGGACTGTTGTCGGACTGTGGTGCGTCTGTTGTGCATATTTTGTGATCAGTAGTTTGTCTTTTGTGCGTCTGCTCAGTGTCTGTTGAGCATCTCATGGTGCGTCTGTTGTGCATGTTTGGTGCATCAGTTGTGCGTCTGTTGTGCGTCTGTTGTGCGTCTGTTGTGCGTCTGTTGTGCGTCTGTTGTGCGTCTTTTGTGCGTCTGTTGTGCCATATGTTGTGCCATATGTTGGGGTTTATTGTGCGTCTTTTGTGTTTGTGTATGGAGCGGTTGTTAGCTGTCTGTTTTGCGTCTTTTGTGCATATGTTGTACGTATGTTATGCGTGTGTAGTGCGTGTTGGCCGCTTGTGTTGTGCGTGTATTTGTGTGTTGGGTTTGTGTTGTGCTTCTATTATGCCACTGTATTTCCACTGTTGTGCGTCTGTCGTGGGTTTGTTGTGTATGTGTTGTGCGAGTGTTATAAGGTCACCTGTTAGGTACCTGCATGTGTTGGGATTCTATTCGGCGTATGTTGGATATATGTTCTGCAGATGTTGTGCATATGTTGTGCATATGTCGTGCATCTGTTGCGCGAGCTTGTGTGTGTCTTGTGCGACTTCTCTCCGTCTGTTGTGCATCTGTTGTGCGTGTGTTGCTCGTATTGTTGGGCGTGTGTCGGGCGTGCGTTTGGGCGTGTGTGTTATGCCTGTATTGTATATACGTGTTGGGCTGGTGTTATTCTACTGTGCGACCATAAATCCACTGTTATGCGTGTGTTGTGCGATTGTTGTGCGTGTGTTGTGCGTTTTGTGCGTGTATTGTGTACGTGTTGTGCGTGTATTGTGCATGTGTTGTGCGACTGTTGTACGTCGGTGTATATGTTATACATGTGTTGAGCGGCTGTTGGCTGTCTGTTGTTTGTTGTGCATCTGTTGTACGTATGTTGTACGTCTTGTGTTGTGCGTGAGTTGTGCATCTGTTGGCTTGCATTGTGCGAGTGTTCTTCGTCTATTGTACGTACATCTGTTGTACTTCTGTTGAGCGTGGGTTGGGCGTGCTTTGGGCGTGTTTGTGGTGCGTGTGTTGTATATGTGTTGGGCATCTGTTGTTCGTCTGTTGTGCTATGTCTGCTTCTTTTGTGTATATGTTAGGGTGTTTTGTACTTCTTTGTATACGTTTTGGACTTGTATTGTGCTTCTATAGTGCAACTGAACTTCCACTCTTGTGCGTGTATTGTGCGTGTGTTGAGCAACTTTTCTCCGTCTGTTGTCCGTCTGTTGAACGTATATTGCGCATCTGTTGTGCGTCTGTTGTGCATGTATTTTGGTTTTGTTATAAATGTGTTGTGCGTGTGTATTGTGCATCTGCCGTGCGTGGGCGTGTGTTTTGTGCCTCTTGTCCGTCTCTTGGGCCTCGTTGTGCGACTGTTGTAGGACTGTTGTGGCACTGTTTTGCGTCTGTTGGCATGTTTTTTTGTTTTGTGCGTCTGTTTTGGGACTTTTGTGCGTCTATTGTCCCATATGTTTGGGTGTGTGCCGTCTTTTGTGTATGTGTTCGATGTGTTGAGCGGATGTTAGCTGTCTGTTTTACGTCTGATGTGCGTGTGTTGTATATGTGTTGGGCTTGTGTTGTGCTTCTATTGTACATCCACTATTGTGCGTCTGTTGCGCGTCTGTCGTACGAGTATTGCGCATCTGTTCAGCTTATATTTGGATATGTTCTGTGTTTTCATGATTTTGTTGTGTTGTTCGCCTATTGTGCATCTGTCGTGCGTGTTTGGTGTGTATTGTGCGATTGTTCTACGTCTGTTCTGCTTCTGTTGTGCTGGGTGTTGTGCAACTTTTCTCCATCTTTTGCACTATTGCGCATTTGTTCAGCGTATGTTTGGATATATGTTCTGCATGTTTTGCATGCGTTTGTTATACATGTGTTATACATGTTCATGTTGTGCGCCTGTTGAGTTGTGTTGGGCTTGTACCGTCTTGGACTTTTGTACTTCTGTTGTGCGAGTGTTATTCATATATTGTTGTTGGACTGTGTATTTGTTCAGCGTCATTTCCGTTTGTTGTGCAGGCGTTGTGAATGTGTTATGCGTGTTAGGTGTGTTGCGCGTCTGTTTATCTGTTCTGCGTCTCATGTGCGCCTCTTGTGTGTCCCTTAGTCCTCTGTTTTGCGTCTCTTGGGTACGTATTGTGCGTCTGTTGCGCGTCTGTTGAGCAATATGTTAGGGTGTGTTGTGCGTCTTTTATGCGTGTGTCGTGTTGGACGTGTTGGGCGTGTGTTGTGCGTGTGTTTGTAAACATGTTGGTCTTATATTGTGGTTCTATTGTGCATCTGTTGTGGGACAGTTGTGATGCGTCTGTTGTGCGCGTGCTGTGCATCTGTTGGGCGTCTGTTGTGGATGTTTTTGTATTTTTAGATATTTTTTTTCTGTTGTGCGAGTGTTCAGCACTGTGCGTATGATGTGCATGTGTTGTGTATGCTTTGTGCATCTGTTGTCATCTGTGCGTCTGTGTTGTGCATGTGTTCTGCGTGTGTTGTGCGACTTTTATCCGTCTGTTGTGCGTCTTTTGTGAATGTGGTGTAGCTTGTGTTGTTGGTCGTATGATGTGCGTGAGTTGTAAACGCTTTGAGTTTGTGTTGTTCTTCTATTATGCAACTGTACTTCCACTGTTGTGCGTCTTATGCTATGACTTTCAATTCATTGATTTTCAGCAATTAGTTTCGTTTTTAAAGAATAACTACCATACTATAACCAAAAATTTAACGTCAGAAAACATTTATTACTGTTATTGTAAGTTGTACAGTCATACACGCGAAATATTGTTATTACATCAAACTAATGATATTCATCATTTGGCAACGGTTTTAATTGTTCATTACCACCTATACATGAAAATTAACCCTCAGAAAACGTCAATGTTGCTGTAATTTTAATCTGTACTGTCATACACGCAAAATATGTTATTAATTTGATACGATCAATAATCAGCATTTGGCAAAGTTTTTAAAGTACTTCATTACCCCCTACTGAAAACTAACCATCAGAAAATTTCTAGATTGCTGATATTATCAGTTATACTGTCATACAAGCGAAATATTATGCTATAACTTCCAATTAATTGATTTTCAGCCTTCACCAACCTTTTTATAGAATTATAAACCACATTATAATAAAAAAATTACCATCAGAAAACATATATCTAATACGGTAAGTTGTTCAATCATACACGAGAAATATTATGCTATAACTTTCAAGTGATACATATTCAGTATTTGGCAACGTTTTTAATTGTTGATTACCCATATAGAATTAAATCTATCCTTCAGAAAACGTCTTGATTGCTAATATTATAAACTATACTGTCATAGAAGTGAAATATTATTGTATAACTTCTAATCAATTGATTTTCAGCCTTTAGCAACGTTTTTACAGGATATATACCACACTTTAATTAAAAATTAACAGTCAGAAAGCATATATTGCTATTATTGTAAGTTGTACAGTCATATACACGAAATATTTTGTTATTACTTTCCACTGATTGATATTCAGCATTTGGAAACGGTTTTAATTGTTCATTATCACCTATACATGAAAATTAACCGTCAGAAAACGTCTATTTTGTTGTTTTTGTAATCTGTACTGTCATACACGCAAAATATTATGTTATTACTTTTATTAGAACAATATTCAGCATTTGGCAAACAATTTAGTCCATTACCCCATATTAAAAAGTACCCGTCAGAATATGTCTAGATTGCTGACATTATCAGCTATACTGCCATACAAGTGAAATATTATTCTATAACTTCCAATTAATTGATTTTGAGCCTTCACCAACGTTTTTAAAGGATATATACCACATTATAATTAAAAATTAACCGTCAGAAAACATATATCTGTTGTTGTAAGTTGTTCAGTCATACACGATAAATATTATGCTATAACTTTCAAGTGATATATATTCAGCATTTGGCAACGGTTTAATTGTTCATTACCATCTGTACATGAAAATTAACAATCGGAAAACGTCTATGTTGCTGTTACTGTAATCTGTAGTCATACGCGCAAAATATGATCTTATTACATATATCTGATCAATATTCAACTTTTGTCAAAGTTTTTAGTCCTTCATTACCCCCTATTGAAAACTAGCCGTCAGAACATATCTAGATTGCTGACAATATCAGCTATACTGTCTTACAAGCAAAATATTATTCTATAACTTCCAACTAATTGATTTTGAGCATTCACCAACGTTTTTAAAGGATATATACCACACTATAACTAACCGTCAGAAAACATATATTGCTGTTAATGTAAGTTCTACAACCATACACGCGAAATATTATGCTATGACTTTCAACTGATAGATATTCAACATTTGGCAACAGTTTTAATTGTTCATTACCACCTATACATGAAAATTAACCATCAGAAAACGCTCGTGTTGCTGTTATTGTAATTTGTAGTCATACGCGCAAAATTTGATGTTATTAATTTTAAAAGATCAATAATCAGCATTTGGCAAAGTTTTTAAAGTACTTCATTACCCCCTACTGAAAACTAACCATCAGAAAATGTCTAGATTGCTGATATTATCAGTTATACTGTCATATAAGCGAAATATTATGCTATAACTTCCAATTAATTGATTTTCAGCCTTCACGAACCTTTTTATAGAATTATAAACCACATTATAATAAAAAATAACCATCAGAAAACATATATCTAATACGGTAAGTTGTTCAATCATACACGAGACATATTATGCTATTTCTTTCAAGTGATACATATTCAGTATTTGGCAACATTTTTAATTGTTGATTACCCATATAGAATTAAATATATCCTTCAGAAAACGTCTTGATTGCTAATATTATAAACTATACTGTCATAGAAGTGAAATATTATTGTATAACTTCTAATCAATTGATTTTCAGCCTTTAGCAACGTTTTTATAGGATATATACCACACTTTAATTAAAAATTAACACTCAGAAAGCATATATTGCTGTTATTGTAAGTTGTACAGTCATATACACGAAATATTTTGTTATTACTTTCCACTGATTGATATTCAACATTTGGCAACGGTTTTAATTGTTCATTATCACCTATACATGAAAATTAACCGTCAGAAACCGTCTACTTTGCTGTTTTTGTAATCTGTACTGTCATACACGCAAAATATTATGTTATTACTTTTATTAGAACAATATTCAGCATTTGGCAAACAATTTAGTCCATTACCCCCTATTAAAAAGTACCCGTCAGAATATGTCTAGATTGCTGACATTATCAGTTATACTGCCATACAAGTGAAATATTATTCTATAACTTCCAATTAATTGATTTTGAGCCTTCACCAACGTTTTTAAAGGATATATACCACATTATAATTAAAAATTAACCGTCAGAAAACATATATATCTGTTGTTGTAAGTTGTTCAGTCATACACGGGAAATATTATGCTATAACTTTCAAGTGATACATATTCAGCATTTGGCAACGGTTTTAATTGTTCATTACCATCTATACATGAAAATTAACAATCGGAAAACGTCTATGTTGCTGTTACTGTAATCTGTAGTCATACGCGCAAAATATGATCTTATTATATATATCTGATCAATATTCAACATTTGTCAAAGTTTTAGTACTTCATTACCCCCTATTGAAAACTAACCGTCAGAAAATGTCTAGATTGCTGATATTATCAGCTATACTGTCATACAAGTGAAATTTTATTCTATAACTTCCAATTAATAATTTTTTATAGATTGCTGTTATAGTAATTTGTACAGTTATACACACAAAATATTATGCTACGACTTTCCACTTATCGATATTCAGCATTTAGCAACGGTTTTAATTGTTGATTACCGATATAGAATAAAATCTAACCGTAAGAAAACGTCTAGATTGCTGACATTATCAACTGTACTGTCATACAAGTGAAATATTATTCTATAACTTCCAATTAATTAATTTTGAACCTTCACCAACGTTTTTAAAGGATATATACCACACTATAACTAAAAAGTAACCGTCAGAAAACATATATTGCTGTTATATTAAGTTGTATAGCCATACACGCGAAATATTATGCTGCGACTTTCCACTTATCGATATTCAGCATTAAGCAACGGTTTTAATTGTTCATTTTCGATATAGAATTAAATCTAACCTTCACAGAACGTCTTGATTGCTGATATTATTAACTATACTGTCAAACAAACGAAATATTATTGTATAACTTCTAATCAATTTATTTTCTCCCTTTAACAACGTTTTTATAGGATATATACCACACTTTAATTAAAAATTAATAGTCAGAAAGCATATATTGCTGTTATTATAAGTTGTACAGTCATATACGCGAAATATTTTGTTATTACTTTCCACTGATTGATATTCAGCATTTGGCAACGGTTTTAATTGTTCATTACCACCTATACATGAAAATTAACCCTCAGAAAACGTCTATGTTGCTGTTATTGTAATTTGTACTGTCATACACGCAAAATGTGATTTTATTACTTTTATTTTTATTTGATCAATATATTATATACCAAGTTATAGTCCTTTTCTTATTTATTGAAAACTAGCTGTCGGAAAATGTCTAGTTTGCTGATATTATCAGTAATACCGTGATACAAGCGAAATATTATGCTATAACTTTCAACTGGTCGATATTTGGCAACGGTAACCGTAAGAAAACGTCTAGATTGCTGACATTATCATCTGTAGTGTCATGTCATACAAGCGAAATATTATGCTATAACTTCCAATTAATTGATTTTTAGTCTTCACCAACGTTTTGAAAATATATATACCACACTATAATAAAAAATTAACCGTCAGAAACATATATTGCTGTTATTGTAAGTTGTATAACCATACACGCGAAATACTATGCTGACTCCAAACTGATCGATATTCAGCATTTGGCAACGGTTTTAATTGTTCAGTACCACCTATACATGAAAGTTAAACCTCAGAAAACGTCTACGTTGCTTTTTGGTAAGCTATATTTTCATAAAAGCCAATTATTGTATTATCACTTTTAACTTATTAATATTGAGTATTTGGCAACGTTTTTAATTGTTGATTACCCATATAGAATTAAATCAAACCTTCAGAAAACGTTTTGATTGCTGATTTTATTAACTATACTGTCATACATGCGAACGATTATGCTATAGCTTCCAATTAATTGGTTTTCCGCCTTCACCAACGTTTTTAAAGAATATATACCACACTATAACTAAAAATTAACCGTCAGAAAACATATATTGCTGTTATTGCAAGTTGTTCAATCATACACGCGAAAAATTTTACCATGACTCAACTGATAGATATTCAGCATTTCGGTTTTTGTTGATTACCGATATAGAATTAAATCTAACCTTCACAGAACGTCTTGATTGATAATAATATTATTAACTATACTATACCACCCATACATAAAAGCTACCCGTCAGAAAACAGCTATGTTTGTGTTATTGTAAGCTGTACTGTCATATACGCAAAATAGTTATGTAATTACTTTTATGTGATCAATATTCAGCATTTAGGAAAACAATTTAGTCCTTCATTACCCCCTATTGAAAACTAGCCGTCAGAAAATGTCTAGATTGCTGATATTATCAGCTATACTGTCATACAAGTGAAATATTATTCTATAACTTCCAATTAATAATTTTTTATAGATTGCTGTTATAGTAAGTTGTACAGTTATACACACAAAATATTATGCTACGACTTTCCACTTATCGATATTCAGCATTTAACAACGGTTTTAATTGTTGATTACCGATATAGAATTAAATCTAACCGTAAGAAAACGTCTAGATTGCTGACATTATCAACTGTACTGTCATACAAGTGAAAAATTATTATATAACTTCCAATTAATTAATTTTGAACCTTCACCAACGTTTTTCAAGAATATATACCACACTATAACTAAAAATTTACCGTCAGAAAACATATATTGCTGTTATTGTAAGTTGTTCAATCATACACGCGAAATATTTTACCATGACTCAACTGATAGATATTTAACATTTCGCAACTGTTTTAATTGTTGATTACCGATATAGAATTAAATCTAACCTTCACAGAACGTCTTGATTGCTAATATTATTATACAAGCGAAATGTTATTGTAACATTTTTAATCAATTGATTTTCAGCCTTTAGCAACGTTTATATAGGATATATAGCACACTAATTAAAAATTAATAGTCAGAAAGCATATATTGCTGTTACTATAAGTTGTACCGTCATACACGCGAAATATTATGCTATAACTTTCAACTGATAGATATTCTACATTTGGCAACGTTTTAATAATTCATTACCACCCATACATAAAAATTACCCGTCTGTATTGCACACAGGCTGCTTGAATTGTTGCTTACCCATCCTAATTTTGAGTCCATTCCATGCAACCTTAGCTTTAGCACTCCTAAATTTTCCCTCGACTTTGTTCTTGAATTCCAGTTTGGCAATCCTAGCAACTCTTCTAAATTCCTTTTCTTTCTCACGATATGCATCTTTCTTTCTCTGCAGAAATGCAAATTTATTTTGATTCAGGTACACTTTAAGGTCCTTCGTTATCCAGGTCTTGTTGTTCGGGTATAAGCGCACTGTCATTGATAAATGACTTCACAGAATTTGACAGACGACAGAGTCCGCAAGTTCAGAAGGGTAAAAGAAGCTGTCCATAAAAACATCCCACTCTGTTCCTTCAAAACAACCACGTATCTCCTTCATGCGACACATGTCCAGAGTTAATAAACACGAGTTCAAGGTTTTTTAGTCTTCAAATTTTGTCTGTACTTCGGCAACAAATTCACAGCGTTATGATTAGAGCGGCCATGTGTTGTACAGAATACAAACACATCCACAGTATCCTTGATCCTCAACTACACTTTCAACACATCCAGTCTCCATGATCCTCAACCAGACTTGATATTAACACATCCTTAATATCCATAATCCTCAAACATAGAGAATATAAATACATATTTTGTGTTCACAATAATAAACCACACATAGTATCAATACATCAACAGTGTCCTTGATCATCAACCACACAGCGTGTCCAACACCAACACATCTGCACCAACATCACACAGAGTATAAATACACCTGGAGTTTTCACAATAATACACAACACAGAATACCAACATATACATAGTGTCCATGATCCTCAACCTCAGTGACAACACATCCACTATATATATGATCCTCAGTCTCCAACACATCCACAGTATCCATGATAATCAAATACAGTGTCCAACACGTATACACTCTCCATGATCTGCAGTTTTACAATACTAAACAACGCACAGTATCAACACATCAATAGAGTGTGATTTTTAACCACTCAGAGTACCAATACATCCACAGCATCTTTGATCATCAACTCAGAGTATGAACTCATCAACAATGTCCATGACCTTTAATCACACAAAGTATAAAACTCCACAGAGTGCTTGTTCCTCAAACATACAATATCAACACATCCAATTTCTGCGATCCTCAACCACCAAATCCATAGTGTCCATGATCTTAAACACATTCATATAATCCAAGATCTTCAATGACACAGTGACAACACAATTGAAATGTCCATGATCATCAACTGCACAGTGCCCAACACATCCACAGTGTTTATTACCCTCAACCACAGAGAGTGTCAGCATTTTTCGATCATCAATCTCAGTGTACATCATTTCCGCAATGTCCTTGATCATCAACAACACAGTGTCCCTCAACAGCAGGGAGTACAAATACATCCACAATGACCATGGTAATCAGTCATTCAGGGTATTTACACATCCAGTGTCCTTGAACAATAACCACACAGTGTCCAAACACATCCACAATATCCATGGTCTTCATCCACACAGTATCCAACACAATCGCAATGTTCTTGATCATCAACCACACAGTGTTCATCACATTTGCCGTGTCCTTGTTTATCAACCACACAAAGTACCAACACATTCACACTCAATCAGGCAGGATATTAACACATCCATGCATTCCAAAATAATCAACCACACAGTGTACAGACACATCCACTATGTCCATGGTCATCAACCACTCAGACTACCTACATATCCACAGTGTCCTTCGTGATTAACCAGAGTGAGTACCTATACATCGAAGTACCTTGACCCTCAACAACACAGTTTACATTTTCTGTGATCCTCAACTACACTTTCAACACATCCAGCCTCCATGATCGTCAACCAGACTTGGTATTAACACATCCTTAATATCCATAATGCTTAAATATAGAGAATATAAATACATATTTTGTTTTCACAATACTAAACCACACAGAGTATCAATAGTGTCCTTGATCATCAACCACACAGCGTGTCCAACACCAACACATCTGCAGTGTTTATTAAACCACACAGTGTCAACACCGCCCAGTTACCACGATCCGGAATCACACAGTCGTAACATATACACAGCGTCATTGATCATCAACCAGAGAGTATTGACACATCCACCTTGTCCATGATCTTCAATCACCCAGAGTATAAATACATATACACAATAATATACAACACAGTGTGCCAACACATACATAGTGTCCATGATCCTCAACCTCAGTGACAACACATCCACAATGGCCATGGTCATCAACCACACAGTGTGCCTACATATCCACAGTAACATTGACTCTTAACCACACAACTTTCTTCACATCCGCCGTGTCCTTGATCATCAATCATACAGTGTACCAACACAACCACAGTGCCCTCGATCCTCTATCCCACAGTGGCTAAAACATCTGCAATGTACTTGAATATCAGTCGCACAGTATTGGTCACACCCGCGGTGTTATTGATCATCAACCAAATTGAGTGATATGCATCCACATCGGAAACCAGACAGAGTACCAACACATTCACAATGTCCTTGATAATCAACCACACAGAGAACCAACACACACACAGTGTCCTTGATCCTCAACTACACAGTTTCAACAAATCCAGTCTCGATGATCCTCAACCAGACTGGGTATTAACACATCCATAATATCCATAATCCTCAAACGTAGAGAAAAGCAATACATATGTTGTGTTCACAATATTAAACCATACAGATTATCAATACATCAAGAGTGTCCTTGATTATCAACCACACAGCGTGTCCAACACCAAACCATTTGCAGTGTATACAATACCAAACCACATAGTGTAAACACAGTTTCCACGATCCGGAATCACAGTCTTAACATATACAAAGCATCATTGATCATCAACCAGAGAGTATTGACACATCCACCCTGTACATGATCTTCAATCACACACAGTATAAATACATCTGGAGTTTTCACAATAATATAAAACACAGAGTGCCAACACATACAGTGTCCATGATTCTAAACCTTAGTGACAAAACATCCAAAATGAACGTGATCCTCAGTCACCAGTGTCCAACAAATCCACAGTATCCATGATCATCAAATACAGTGTCTAACACGTTTACACTGTCCATGATCTGAAGTTTTCACAATACTAAACCACGCACAGTATCAACACATCAATAGTCTGTGAATTTCACCCACTCAGAGTACCAATACATCCACAGCATCCTTGATCATCAACTCAGAGTATGAACTCACACACATCTGCACTATTTACAATACTAAACCACACAGTGTAAACACACCCCAGTTTCCACGATCCGGAATCACAGTCAACATATACACAGCATCATTGATCATCAACCACAGAGTATTGACAAATCCACCCTGTCCAAGGTCTTCAATCACACAGAGTATAAATACATCTGGAGTTTTCAAAAAAATACACAACACACCATACGAACAGGTACATAGTGTCCACGATCCTCAACCTAAGTGACAACACATCCACAATGTACATGATCCTCGGGTAACAGTGTCCAACACATCCACAGTAACCATGTTCATCAAATAAACAGTGTCCAACACGTTTACACTGTACATGATCTGCAGTTTTCACAATACTAAACCACGCAGTATCAACACATCAATAGAGTGTGATTTTCAACCTCTCAGAGTACCAATACATCCACAGCATCCTTGATCATCAACTCAGAGTATGAACTCATCAACAATGTCCATGATCTTCAATCACACAAAGTATAAAACTCCACAGAGTGCTTGTTCCTCAACCATACAATGTCAACACATCCAATCTCTGCGATCCTCAACCACCACATCCACATTGTCCATGATCGTAAACACATCCATAGAATCAAAGTTCTTCAATGACGCAGAGTGTCAACACAACAGAAATATCCATGATCATCAACTGCACAGTGCCCAACACATACACAGTGTTTATAATCCTCAACCACACAGAGTATCAGCATTTTTCGATAATCAATCACACAGTGTACATCATATCCGCAGTGTCCTTGATGATCAACAAAACAGTGTCCATCAACGGCAGGGAGTACAAATACATCCACAATGTCCATGGTAATCAGTCACTCAGGGTATGTACACATCCACAGATTCCTTAAACATCAACCACACAGTGTCCAACACAACCGCAATGTCCTGGATCATCAATCACACAGTGTTCATCACATTCGCCGTGTTCTTGTTTATTAACCACACAGAGTACCAACACATTCACACTCAATCAGACAGGATATTAATATATACATAGTGTCAACGATGATCAACCACACAGTGTACAGACACATCCACTATCTCCATGGTCATCAACCACACAGAGTACCAACATATCCACAGTCCTTCGTGATTAACCAGAGTGAGTACCTATACATCGAAGTACCTTGACCCTCAACAACACAGTTTTCATTTTCTTTGATCCTCATCTACACTTTCAACATATCCAGCCTCCATGATCGTCAACCAGACTTGGTATTAACACATCCTTAATATCCATAATGCTCAAATATAGATAATATAAATACATATTTTGTGTTCACAATACTAAACCACACAGAGTATCAATAGTGTCCTTGATCAACAACCACACAGCGTGTCCAACACCAACACATCTGCAGTGTTTACTAAACCACACAGTGTCAACACCGCCCAGTTTCCACGATCCGGAATCACACAGTCGTAACATATACACAGCGTCATTGATCATCAACCAGAGAGTATTTGCACATCCACCTTGTCCATGATCTTCAATCACCCAGAGTATAAATACATCTACACAATAATATACAACACAGAGTGCCAACACATACATAGTGTCCATGATCCTCAACCTCAGCGACAACACATCCACAATGGTCATGGTCATCAACCACACAGAGTGCCTACATATCCACAGTAACCTTAACCACACAACTTTCTTCACATCCGCCGTGTCCTTGATCATCAATCATACAGTGTACCAACACATCCACAGTGCCCTCGATCCTCTATCCCACAGTGGCTAAAACATCTGCAATGTACTTGAACATCAGTCGCACAGTATTGGTCACACCCGCGGTGTTATTGATCATCAACCAAATTGAGTGATATGCATCCACAGTGTCCACGATCGGAAACCAGACAGAGTACCAACACATTCACAATGTCCTTGATAATCAACCACACAGAGTACCAACACACACACAGTGTCCTTGATCCTCAACTACACAGTTTCAACAAATCCAGTCTCGATGATCCTCAACCAGACTGGGTATTAACACATCCATAATATCCATAATCCTCAAACGTAGAGAAAAACAATACATATGTTGTGTTCACAATATTAAACCATACAGATTATCAATACATCAAGAGTGTCCTTGATTATCAACCACACAGCGTGTCCAACACCAAACCATTTGCAGTGTATACAATACCAAACCACATAGTGTAAACACAGTTTCCACGATCCGGAATCACAGTCTTAACATATACAAAGCATCATTGATCATCAACCAGAGAGTATTGACACATCCACCCTGTCCATGATCTTCAATCACACACAGTATAAATACATCTGGAGTTTTCACAATAATATAAAACACAGAATGCCAACATATACAGTGTCCATGATTCTAAACCTTAGTGACAAAACATCCAAAATGAACATGATCCTCAGTCAACAGTGTCCAACACATCCACAGTATCCATGATCATCAAATACAGTGTCTAACACGTTTACACTGTCCATGATCTGAAGTTTTCACAATATTAAACCACGCACAGTATCAACACATCAATAGTCTGTGAATTTCACCCACTCAGAGTACCAATACATCCACAGCATCCTTGATCATCAACTCAGAGTATGAACTCATAAACAATGACCATGATCTTTAATCACACAAAGTATAAAACTCCATCAACTCAGAGTATGAACTCACACACATCTGCACTGTTTACAATACTAAACCACACAGTGTAAACACACCCCAGTTTCCACGATCCGGAATCACAGTCAACATATGCACAGCATCATTGATCATCAACCACAGAGTATTGACACATGCACCCGGTCCATGATCCTTGATCATCAACTCAGAGTATGAACTCATCAACAATGTCCATGATCTTCAACCGCACAAAGTATAAAACTCCACAGTGTGCTTGTTCCTCAACCATACAATATCAACACATCCAATCTCTGCGATCCTCAACCACCACATCCAGAGTCCATGATCGTAAACACATCCATATAATCCAAGTTCTTCAATGACGCAGAGTGTCAACACACCAAAAATATCCATGATCATCAACTGCACAGTGCCCAACACATACACAGTGTTTATAATCCTCAACCACACAGAGTATCAGCATTGTTCGATAATCAATCACACAGTGTACATCATATCCGCAGTGTCCTTGATGATCAACAAAACAGTGTCCATCAACCGCAGGGAGTACAAATACATCCACAATGTCCATGGTAATCAGTCACTCAGGGTATGTACACATCCACAGATTCCTTAAACATCAACCACACAGTGTCCAACACAACCGCAATGTCCTGGATCATCAATCACACAGTGTTCATCACATTCGCCGTGTTCTTGTTTATTAACCACACAGAGTACCAACACATTCACACTCAATCAGACAGGATATTAATATATCCATAGTGTCAACGATAATCAACCACACAATGTACAGATACATCCACTATCTCCATGGTCATCAACCACACAGAGTACCAACATATCCACAGTCCTTCGTGATTAACCAGAGTGAGTACCTATACATCGAAGTACCTTGACCCTCAACAACACAGTTTTCATCATATCCGCCGTGTCCTTGATCATCAATCACTCAGAATATCAACACATCCACGGTGTCCTTGATCCTCTACTGTTACAGTGTGAGAATCTAGCAGAGCCTGGAATATGGTAGTAAAAATCCTCCCCGACTGAGCCGCACACGTCTTTGAGACTTTGTTTTCATTCAATGAAAACCTGAAGCTGTGTCTGCGTTCAATCTGGAAACGTTTTCACAACCTCATCCTCAGAGAGTTCAATGTGTTCTGGTACAACAATCTGACACAGAGATGTACATTGACCACGAAAATCATTAACATCAAACCGAGCATAAAAACGGTTAAGTTAATTTGCAACAGTAACAGAATCACCAGTACGGCACACAGGCTGCTTGAATTGTTGCTTACCCATCCTAGTTTTGAGTACATTCCATGCCTTATTAGTATTAGCACTCATAAATTTTTTCTCGATTTTGTTCTTGAATTCAAATTTGGCAATCCTAGCAACTCTTCTAAATTCCTTTTCTTTCTCACGATATGCATCCTTATTTCCCTGCAGAAATGCAAATTTCTTTTGATTAAGGTACACTTTAAGGTCCTTCCTTATCCAGGACTTGTTGTCCGGGTACAATAGCGCTGTCCTGGTATTGATAACCGACTCTTCACAGAATTTGACATAACACGACATAGTGTCCGCAAGTTCAGAGGGCTCAAAGCAGCTGTCCATAAAAAAACATCCCACTCTGTTCCTTCAAAACAGCCACGTAACTCCATGCTTCAGGTGTCCAAAGTTGAGAAACACGAATTCTAGGTTTTTTTGTCTTCAAATTATGTCTGTACTTCGGCAACAAATGCACAGCGTTATGATTAGAGCGGCCAAGTGGTGTACAGAATACCAACACATCCACAGTATCCTTGATCCTCAACTACACTTTCAACACATCCAGTCTCTATGATCGTCAACCAGACTTGGTATTAACACATCCTTAATATCCAAAATCCTCAAACAGAGAATATAAATACATATTTTGTGTTCACAATAATAAACCACACATAGTATCAATACATCAACAGTGTCCTCGATCATCAACCACACAGCGTGTCCAACACCAACACATCTGCACCAACATCACACAGAGTATAAATACACCTGGAGTTTTCACAATAATACACAACACACAATACCAACATATACATAGTGTCCATGATCCTCAACCTCAGTGACAACACATCCACTATATATATGATCCTCAGTCTCCAACACATCCACAGTATCCATGATAATCAAATACAGTGTCCAACACGTATACAATCTCCATGATCTGCAGTTTTACAATACTAAACAACGCACAGTATCAACACATCAATAGAGTGTGATTTTCAACCACTCAGAGTACCAATACATCCACAGCATCCTTGATCATCAACTCAGAGTATGAACTCATCAACAATGTCCATGATCTTTAATCACACAAAGTATAAAACTCCACAGAGTGCTTGTTCCTCAACCATACAATATCAACACATCCAATTTCTGCGATCCTCAACCACCAAATCCACAGTGTCCATGATCGTAAACACATTCATAGAATACAAGATCTTCAATGACACTGTCAACACAATTGAAATGTCCATGACCATCAACTGCACAGTGCCTAACACATCCACAGTGTTTATTACCCTCAACCACAGAGAGTATCTGCTTTTTCGACCATAAATCTCAGTTTACATCATTTTCGCAATGTCCTTGATCATCAACAACACAGTGTCCCTCAACAGCAGGGAGTACAAATACATCCACAATGACCATGGTAATCAGTCACTCAGGGTATGTACACATCCAGTGTCCTTGAACATTAACCACACAGTGTGCAAACTCATCCACAATGTCCATGGTCTTCAACCTCACAGTATCCAACACAATCGCAATGTTCTTGATCATCAACCACACAGTGTTCATCACATTTGCCGTGTCCTTGTTTATCAACCACACAAAGTACCAACACATTCACACTCAATCAGGCAGGATATTAACACATCCATACATTCCACGATAATCAACCATACAGTGTACAGACACATCCACTATGTCCATGGTCATCAACCACTCAGACTACCTACATATCCACAG
Organism: Escarpia spicata; assembly: GCA_963995525.1. Taxonomy (NCBI): domain Eukaryota; kingdom Metazoa; phylum Annelida; class Polychaeta; order Sabellida; family Siboglinidae; genus Escarpia; species Escarpia spicata. Next base: position 54,965,102 of record OZ023214.1, on the reverse strand, counting down.
TGTCCTTCGTGATTAACCAGAGTGAGTACCTATACATCGAAGTACCTTGACCCTCAACAACACAGTTTACATTTTCTTTGATCCTCAACTACACTTTCGACACATCCAGCCTCCATGATCGTCAACCTGATTTGGTATTAAACACATCCTTAATATCCATAATGCTCAAATATAGAGAATATAAATACATATTTTGTGTTCACAATACTAAACCACACAGAGTATCAATAGTGTCCTTGATCATCAACCACACAGCGTGTCCAACACCAACACATCTGCAGTGTTTACAAACCACATAGTGTAAACACACCCAGTTTCCTCGATCCGGAGTCAGTCTTAACATTTACACAGCATTATTGATCAGTAACCACAGAGTATTGACACATCCACCCTGTCCATGGTCTTCAATCACACAGAGTATAAATACATCTGGAGTTTTCAAAAAAATACACAACACACAGTACGAACAGGTACATAGTGTCCACGATCCTCAAACCAAGTGACAACACATCCACAATGTACATGATCCTCAGTTAACAGTGTCCAACACATCCACAGTATCCATGTTCATCAAATAAACAGTGTCCAACACGTTTACACCGTCCATGATCTGCAGTTTTCACAATACTAAACCACGCAAATTCAACACATCAATAGAGTGTGATTTTCAACCACTCAGAGTACCAATACATCCACAGCATCCTTGATCATCAACTCAGAGTATGAACTCATCAACAATGTCCATGATCTTTAATCACACAAAGTATAAAACTCCACAGAGTGCTTGTTCCTCAACCATACAATGTCAACACATGCAATCTCTGCGATCCTCAACCACCACATCCACATTGTCCATGATCGTAAACACATCCATAGAATCAAAGATCTTCAATGACGCAGAGTGACAAAACAATTGAAATATCCATGATCATCAACTGCACAGTGCGCATCACATCCTCAACCACAGAGTATCAGCATTTATCGATCATCAATCATACAGTGTACATCATATTCGCAGTGTCCTTCATCATCAACAACACCGTGTCCCTCAACCGCAGGGAGTACAAATACATCCACAATGTCCATGGTAATCAATCACTCAGGGTATGTACACATCAACAGATTCCTTGAACATTAAACAGACAGTGTCCAACACAACCGCAATGACCTCGATCATCAATCACACAGTGTTCATCACATTCGCCGTGTTCTTGTTTATTAACCACACAGAGTACCAACATATTCACACTCAATCAGACAGGATATTAATATATCCATAGTGTTCTCGATAATTAACTACACAGTGTACATACACATCCACTATCTCCATGGTCATCAACCACACAGAGTACCAACATATCCACAATGTCCATCGTGATTAACCATAGTGAGTACCTATACATCGAAGTACCTTGACCCTCAACAACACAGTTTTCATTTTCTTTGATCCTCAACTACACTTTCAGCATATCCAGCCTCCATGATCGTCAACCAGACTTGGTATTAACACATCCTTAATATCAATAATGCTCAAATATAGAGAATATAAATATATATTTTGTGTTCACAATACTAAACCACACAGAGTATCAATAGTGTCCTTGATCATCAACCACACAGCGTGTCCAACACCAACACATCTGCAGTGTTTACTAAACCACACAGTGTCAACACCGCCCAGTTTCCACGATCCGGAATCACACAGTCGTAACATATACACAGCGTCATTGTTCATCAACCAGAGAGTATTGACACATCCACCTTGTCCATGACCTTCAATCACCCAGAGTATAAATACATCTACACAATAATGAACAACACAGAGTGCCAACACATACATAGTGTCCATGATCCTCAACCTCAGTGACAACACATCCACAATGGTCTTGGTCATCAACCACACAGAGATCCTACATATCCACAGTAACCTTGAATCTTAACCACACAACTTTCTTCACATCCGCCGTGTCCTTGATCATCAATCATACAGTGTACCAACACATCCACAGTGCCCTTCGATCCTCTATCCCACAGTGGCTAACACATCTGCAATGTACTTGAACATCAGTCGCACAGTATTGGTCACACCCGCGGTGTTATTGATCATCAACCAAATTGAGTGATATGCAACCACTGTGTCCACGATCGGAAACCAGACAGAGTACCAACACATTCACAATGTCCTTGATAATCAACCACAAAGAGTACCAACACACACACAGGGTCCTTGATCCTCAACTACACAGTTTCAACAAATCCAGTCTCGATGATCCTCAACCAGACTGGGTATTAACACATCCATAATATCCATAATCCTCAAACGTCGAGAAAAGCAATACATATGTTGTGTTCACAATATTAAACCATACAGATTATCAATACATCAAGAGTGTCCTTGATTATCAACCACACAGCGTGTCCAACACAAAACCATTTGCAGTGTATACAATACCAAACCACATAGTGTAAACACAGTTTCCACGATCCGGAATCACAGTCTTAACATATACAAAGCATCATTGATCATCAACCAGAGAGTATTGACACATCCACCCGGTCCATGATCCTTGATCATTAGCTCAGAGTATGAACTCATCAACAATGTCCATGATCTTCAACCGCACAAAGAATAAAACTCCACATTGTGCTTGTTCCTCAACCATACAATATCAACACATCCAATCTCTGCGATCCTCAAGCACCACATCCAGAGTCCATGATCGTAAACACATCCATAGAATCCAAGTTCTTCAATGACGCAGAGTGTCAACACAACAGAAATATCCATGATCATCAACTGCACAGTGCCCAACACATACACAGTGTTTATAATCCTCAACCACACAGAGTATCAGCATTTTTCGATAATCAATCACACAGTGTACATCATATCCGCAGTGTCCTTGATGATCAACAAAACAGTGTCCATCAACCGCAGGGAGTACAAACACATTCACAATGTCCTTGATAATCAACCACACAGAGTACCAACACATACACAGTGTCCTTGATCCTCAACTACACAGTTTCAACAAATCCAGTCTCGATGATCCTCAACCAGACTGGGTATTAACATATCCATAATATCCATAATCCTCAAACGTAGAGAAAAGCAATACATATGTTGTGTTCACAATATTAAACCATACAGATTATCAATACATCAAGAGTGTCCTTGATTATCAACCACACAGCGTGTCCAACACCAAACCATTTGCAGTGTATACAATACCAAACCACATAGTGTAAACACAGTTTCCACGATCCGGAATCACAGTCTTAACATATACAAAGCATCATTGATCATCAACCAGAGAGTATTGACACATCCACCCTGTCCATGATCTTCAATCACACACAGTATAAATACATCTGGAGTTTTCACAATAATATAAAACACAGAGTGCCAACACATACAGTGTCCATGATTCTAAACCTTAGTGACAAAACATCCAAAATGAACGTGATCCTCAGTCACCAGTGTCCAACAAATCCACAGTATCCATGATCATCAAATACAGTGTCTAACACGTTTACACTGTCCATGATCTGAAGTTTTCACAATACTAAACCACGCACAGTATCAACACATCAATAGTCTGTGAATTTCACCCACTCAGAGTACCAATACATCCACAGCATCCTTGATCATCAACTCAGAGTATGAACTCACACACATCTGCACTATTTACAATACTAAACCACACAGTGTAAACACACCCCAGTTTCCACGATCCGGAATCACAGTCAACATATACACAGCATCATTGATCATCAACCACAGAGTATTGACACATCCACCCGGTCCATGATCCTTGATCATCAGCTCAGAGTATGAACTCATCAACAATGTCCATGATCTTCAACCGCACAAAGAATAAAACTCCACAGTGTGCTTGTTCCTCAACCATACAATATCAACACATCCAATCTCTGCGATCCTCAACCACCACATCCAGAGTCCATGATCGTAAACACATCCATAGAATCCAAGTTCTTCAATGACGCAGAGTGTCAACACAACAGAAATATAAATGATCATCAACTGTACAGTGCCCAACACATACACAGTGTTTATAATCCTCAACCACACAGAGTATCAGCATTTTTCGATAATCAATCACACAGTGTACATCATATCCGCAGTGTCCTTGATGATCAACAAAACAGTGTCCATCAACCGCAGGGAGTACAAATACATCCACAATGTCCATGGTAATCAGTCACTCAGGGTATGTACACATCCACAGATTCCTTAAACATCAACCACACAGTGTCCAACACAACCGCAATGTCCTGGATCATCAATCACACAGTGTTCATCACATTCGCCGTTTTCTTGTTTATTAACCACACAGAGTACCAACACATTCACACTCAATCAGACAGGATATTAATATAGCCATAGTGTCAACGATAATCAACCACACAGTGTACAGACACATCCACTATCTCCATGGTCATCAACCACACAGAGTACCAACATATCCACAGTCCTTCGTGATTAACCAGAGTGAGTACCTATACATCGAAGTACCTTGACCCTCAACAACACAGTTTTCATCATATCCGCCGTGTCCTTGATCATCAATCACTCAGAATATCAACACATCCACGATGTCCTTGATCCTCTACTGTTACAGTGTGAGAATCTAGCAAAGCCTGGAATATGGTAGTAAAAATCTACCCCGACTGAGTCGCACACGTCTTTGAGACTTTATTTTCATTCAATGAAAGCCTGAAGCTGTGTCTGCGTTCAATCTGGAAACGTTTTCACAACCTCATCCTCAGAGAGTTCAATGTGTTCTGGTACAACAATTTGACACAGAGATGTACATTGACCACGAAAATCATTAACATCAAACCGAGCATAAAAACGGTTAAGTTAATTTGCAACAGTAACAGAATCACCAGTACGGCACACAGGCTGCTTGAAATGTTACTTACCCATCCTAGTTTTGAGTACATTCCATGCCTTATTAGTATTAGCACTCCTAAATTTTTTCTCGATTTTGTTCTTGAATACAAGTTTGGCAATCCTAGCAACTCTTCTAAATTCCTTTTCTTTCTCACGATATGCATCCTTATTTCCCTGCAGAAATGCAAATTTCTTTTGATTAAGGTACATTTTAAGGTCCTTCCTCATCCAGGGCTTGTTGTCCGGGTACAAGCGCGCTGTCCTGGTATTGATAACCGACTCTTCACAGAATTTGACAGAAGACGACATAGTGTCCGCAAGTTCAGAGGGCTCAAAGCAGCTGTCCATAAAAAAACATCCCACTCTGTTCTTTCAAAACAGCCACGTAACTCCATGCTTTAGGTGTCCAAAGTTGAGAAACACGAGTTCTAGGTTTTTTTTTCTTCAAATTATGTCTGTAGTTCGGCAACAAATGCACAGCGTTATGATTAGAGCGGCCAAGTGGTGTACAGAATACCAACACATCCACAGTATCCTTGATCCTCTCTACTACACTTTCAACACATCCAGTCTCCATGATCGTCAACCAGACTTGGTATTAACACATCCTTAATATCCAAAATCCTCAAACAGAGAATATAAATACATATTTTGTGTTCACAATAATAAACCACACATAGTATCAATACATCAACAGTGACCTTGATCATCAACCACACAGCGTGTCCAACACCAACACATCTGCAGTGTTTACAATACTAAACCACACTGTCAACACCGTCCAGTTTCCACGATCCGGAATCACACAGTCGTAACATATACACAGCGTCATTGATCATCAAACACACATCCACCCTGTACATGATCTTCGATCACACAGAGTATAAATACACCTGGAGTTTTCATAATAATACACAACACACAATACCAACAGATACATAGTGTCCATGATCCTCAACCTCAGTGACAACACATCCACTATATATATGATCCTCAGTCAACAGTCTCCAACACATCCACAGTATCCATGATCATCAAATGCAGTGTCCAACACGTATACACTCTCCATGATCTGCAGTTTTACAATACTAAACAACGCACAGTATCAAAACATCAATAGAGTGTGATTTTCAACCACTCAGAGTACCAATACATCCACAGCATCCTTGATCATCAACTGAGAGTATGAACTCATCAACAATGTCCATGATCTTTAATCACACAAAGTATAAAACTCCACAGAGTGCTTGTTCCTCAACCATACAATATCAACACATCCAATTTCTGCGATCCTCAACCACCAAATCCACAGTGTCCATGATCGTAAACACATTCATAGAATCCAAGATCTTCAATGACACAGTGTCAACACAATTGAAATGTCCATGATCATCAACTGCACAGTGCCCAACACATCCACAGTGTTTATTACCCTCAACCACAGAGAGTATCAGCATTTTTCGATCATCAATCTCAGTGTACATCATTTCCCCAATGTCCTTGATCATCAACAACACAGTGTCAATCAACAGCAGGGAGTACAAATACATCCACAATGACCATGGTAATCAGTCACTCAGGGTATGTACACATCCAGTGTCCTTGAACATTAACCACACAGTGTCCAAACACATCCACAATGTCCTGGATCATCAATCACACAGTGTTCATCACATTCGCCGTGTTCTTGTCTATTAACCACACAGAGTACCAACACATTCACACTCTATCAGACAGGATATTAATATATCCATAGTGTCAACGATAATCAACCACACAGAGTATCAACATATACACAGTGTCCTTCGTGATTAACCAGAGTGAGTTGCTATACATCGAAGTACTTTGACCCTCAACAACACAGTTTTCATCATATCCGCCGTGTCCCTGATCATCAGTCACTCAGAATATCAACACATCCACGGTGTCCTTGATCTTCTACTGGTATAGTGTGAGAATCTAGCAGAGCCTGGAATATGGTACTAAAAATCCTCCCCGTCTGAGCCGCACACGTCTTTAAGACTGTTTTTCACTCAATCAAGGCCTGACGCTGTCTGCGTTCAATCTGGAAACGTTTTCACAACCTCATCCTCAGAGAGTTCAATGTGTTCTGGTACAACAATCTGACACAGAGATGTACATTGACTACGAAAATCATTAACATTAAACCGAGCATAAAAACGGTTAAGTTAATTTGCTGCAGTAACAGAATCACCAGTACGGCACACAGGCTGCTTGAATTGTTGCTTACCCATCCTAGTTTTGAGTACATTCCATGCCTCCTTAGTATTAGCACTCCTAAATTGTCCTCTATTTTGTTCTTGAATTCAAGTTTGGCAATCCTAGCAACTGTTCTAAATTCCTTTTCTTTCTCAAGATATGCATCCTTATTTCCCTGCAGAAATGCAAATTTCTTTTGATTAAGGTACACTTTAAGGTCCTTCCTTATCCAGGGCTTGTTGTCCGGGTACAAGCGCGCTGTCCTGGTATTGATAACCGACTCTTCACAGAATTTGACATAAGACGACATAGTGTCCGCAAATTCAGAGGGCTCAAAGCAACTGTCCATAAAAAAACATCCCACTCTGTTCCATCAAAACAGCCACGTAAGTCCATGCTTCAGGTGTCCAAAGTTGAGAAACACGAGTTCTAGGTTTTTTTGTCTTCAAATTATGTCTGTAGTTCGGCAACAAATGCACAGCGTTATGATTAGAGCGGCCAAGTGGTGTACAGAATACCAACACATCCACATTATCCTTGATCCTCAACTCAAGGCGTGTGTTGTGCATATGTTGTGTATTTGTTGAGCGTACTTTCTGTATGTATAGGATGTGTCGTGCGCGCATTGTACATGTGTTGTGCGTGTGTTGGATGTGTGTTGTGCGTCTGTTGTGCATCTATTGTGAGTCTATTGTGCGCCTCTTTTCCGTCTCGTGGGCCTATGTTTGTGCGTCCGTTGTACGAGTATTGTGCGTATGTTGTGCATGTGTTGGGTTTCTGTTCCGGCATAAGTTGGTTATATGTTCTGCATATGTTGTGCATGTGTTTGTTATGCATGTGTTATTACGTGTTGTGCATGTGTTGTGCTCCTGTTGTGCATCTGTTGTGCGTCTTTTGTCCGCCTCTTTTCCGTCTCTTGGTCCTCTGTTGTGCGTCTGTTTTGTGTGTGTTTTGCGTGTGTGGGCATCCGTTGTAGATGTGTTGCGCGACTGTTGTGCGACTGTTGTGTTGTATTGTGCGTCTTTTGTGTTTGTGTAGGTGTGTGTTGAGCGGCTGTTAGCTGTCTGATTTTTGCGTTTGTTGTGCATATGTTGTGCGTATGTTGTGCGTGCGTAGTTCTTGTGTTGGCCGCGTGTGTTGTGCATGTATTTGTACGTGTTGGGCTTGTGTTGTGCTTCTATTATGCCACTGTATTTCCCCTGTTGTGCGTATGTCGTGCGTGTGTTGTGCGTGTTGTGCGTGTGTTGTGCGTGTGTTGTGTGTGTTGTGCATGTTGTGCGTGTGTTGTGCATATGTTGTATTTGTTGAGCGTATTTTCTGTATGTATAGGATGTGTTGTGCGCGCATTGTGCATCTGTTGTGCGTGTGTTAGATGTGTGTTGTGCGACTGTTTTGCATCTGTTGTGAGTCTCTTGTGCGCCTCTTTTCCGTCTCGTGGGCCTCTGTTTGTGCATTTGTTGTGCATATGTTGGGTTTCTGTTGCGGCATACATTGGATATAAGTTTTGCATATGTTGTGCATGTGTTTGTTATGCGTGTTATTACATGTGTTGTGCGTGTGTTCTGCTCCTGTTGTGCATCTGTTGTGCGTCTCTTGTGCGCCTCTTTTGCGTCTCTTGGGCCTCTGTTGTGCGTCTGTTTTGTGTGTGTTGTGCGTGTGTGGGCATCCGTTGTGGATCTGTTGTGCAACTGTTGTGCGACTCTTGTGCGACTCTTGTGCAACTTTTGTGCGACTGTTGTCCGATTGTTGTGGGACTGTTGTGGGACTGTGGTGCGTCTGTTGTGCATGTTTTGTGCATCAGTTGTTTGTCTTTTGTGCGTCTGTTCAGTGTCTATTGAGCGTATCTTGGTGCGTCTGTTGCGCATGTTTTGTGTATCAGTTGTGCGTCTGTTGTGCGTCTGTTGTGGGACTGTGGTGCGTCCGTTGTGCATGTTTTGTGCATCAGTTCTTTGTCTTTTGTGCGTCTGTTCAGTGTCTGTTGAGCGTCTCTCGGTGCATCTGCTGTGCATGTTTTGTGCATCAGTTGTGCGTCTGTTCGGCGTCTGTTGTGCTATATGTTGTGCCATATGTTTGGGGAGTATTGTGCGTCTTTTGTGTTTGTGTGTTGAGCGGCTGTTAGCTGTCTTTTTTGCGTCTGTTATGCATATTTTGTGCGTATGTTGTGCGTGTGTAGTGCGTGTGTTGGCCGCGTGTGTTGTGCGTGTATTTGTACGTGTTGGGCTTGCGTTGTGCTTATATTATGCCACTCTATCTCCACTGTTGTGCGTCTGTCGTGGGTGTGTTGTGTATGTATTGTGCGAGTGTTATACGACACCTGTTACGTGTCTGTTTTGCGTTTGTTGTGCATATGTTGGGATTCTATTCGGTGTATGTTGGAAATGTTCTGCATCTGTTATGCGTGTGTTGCTCGTATTGTTGGGCGTGTTGGGCGTGTGTTTGGGAGTGTGTTTTGTTCATGTGTTTGTACACGTGTTGGGCTGGTGTTATTATTCTTCTGTGCGACCTTAAATCCACTGTTGTGCGTGTGTTGTGCATGTGTTGTGCGTGTGTTGTGCATATTTTGTGCGTGTTGTTCGTGTGTTGTGCATATGTTGTGTATTTGTTGAGCGTACATTCTGTATGTATAGAATGTGTCGTGCGCGCATTGTACATGAGTTGTGCGTGTGTTGGATGTGTGTTGTGCTCCTGTTGTGCATCTGTTGTCCGATTGTTGTGCGTCTGTTGTGCCATATGTTGGGGTGTATTGTGCGTCTTTTGGGTTTGTGTAGGTGTGTTGAGCGGCTGTTAGCTGTCTGTTTTGCGTCTGTTATGCATATGTTGTGCTTATGTTGTGCGAGTGTAATGCGTGTGTTGGCCGCGTGTGTTGTGCGTGTATTTGTACGTGTTGGGCTTGCGTTGTGTTTATATTATGCCACTCTATCTCCACTGTTGTGCGTCTGTCGTGGGTGTGTTGTGTATGTGTTGTGCGAGTGTTATACGACACCTGTTAGGTGTCTGTTGTGCGTTTGTTGTGCATGTGTTGGGTTTCTGTTCCGGCATACGTTGGATATATGTTCTGCATATGTTGTGCATGTGTTTGTTATGCATGTGTTATTACACGTGTTGTGTGTGTGTTGTGCTCTTGTTGTGCATCTGTTGTGCGTCTCTTGTGCGCCTGTTTTCCGTCTCTTGGGCCTCTGTTGTGCGTCTGTTTTGTGTGTGTTGTGTGTGTGGGCATCCGTTGTAGATCTGTTGTGCGACTGTTGTCCGATTATTGTGCCATATGTTATATCATATGTTGGGGTGTATTGTGCGTCTTTTGTGTTTGTCTGTTTTGCGTCTGTTGTGCATATGTTGTGCGTATGTTGTGCGTGCGTAATGCGTGTGTAGGCCGCGTGTGTTGTGCGTGTATTTGTACGTGTTGGGCTTGTGTTGTGCTTCTGTTATGCCACTGTATTTCCACTGTTGTGCGTCTGTCGTGCGTGTTGTGCGTGTGTTGTGCGTGTGTTGTGCGTGTGTTGTACGTGTGTTGTGCCTGTTGTGCGTGTGTTGTGCATATGTTGTGTATTTGTTGAGCGTATTTTCTGTATGCATAGGATGTGTTGTGCGCGCATTGTGCATCTGTTGTGCGTTTATTGGATGTGTGTTGTGCGACTGTTGTGCATCTGTTGTGAGTCTCTTGTGCGCCTCTTTTCCGTCTCTTGGGCCTGTGTTTGTGCGTTTGTTGTGCATGTGTTGGGTTTCTGTTCCGGCATACGTTGGATATGTTTCGCATATGTTGTGCATGTGTTTGTTATGCATGTGTTATTACATATGTTATGCGTGTATTCTGCTCCTGTTGTGCATCTGTTGTGCGTGTCTTGTGCGCCTCTTTTGCGTCTCTCGGGCCTCTGTTGTGCGTCTGTTTTGAGTGTGTTGTGCGACTGTTGTGCGACTGTTATGCGATTTTTGTGGGACTGTTGTCGGACTGTGGTGCGTCTGTTGTGCATATTTTGTGATCAGTTGTTTGTCTTTTGTGCGTCTGCTCAGTGTCTGTTGAGCATCTCATGGTGCGTCTGTTGTGCATGTTTGGTGCATCAGTTGTGCGTCTGTTGTGCGTCTTTTGTGCGTCTGTTGTGCCATATGTTGTGCCATATGTTGGGGTTTATTGTGCGTCTTTTGTGTTTGTGTATGGAGCGGTTGTTAGCTGTCTGTTTTGCGTCTTTTGTGCATATGTTGTGCATATGTTATGCGTGTGTAGTGCGTGTTGGCCGCTTGTGTTGTGCGTGTATTTGTGTGTTGGGTTTGTGTTGTGCTTCTATTACGCCACTCTATTTCCACTGTTGTGCGTCTGTCGTGGGTGTGTTGTGTATGTGTTTTGCGAGTGTTATAAGGTCACCTGTTAGGTATCTGTTGTGCGTTTGTTGTGCATGTGTTGGGATTCTATTCGACGTATGTTGGATATATGTTCTGCAGATGTTGTGCATATGTTGTGCATATGTCGTGCATCTGTTGCGCGAGCTTGTGTGTGTCTTGTGCGACTTCTCTCCGTCTGTTGTGCATCTGTTGTGCGTGTGTTGCTCGTATTGTTGGGCGTGTGTCGGGCGTGCGTTTGGGCGTGTGTGTTATGCCTGTGTTGTATATACGTGTTGGGCTGGTGTTATTCTACTGTGCGACCATAAATCCACTGTTATGCGTGTGTTGTGCGATTGTTGTGCGTGTGTTGTGCGTTTTGTGCGTGTATTGTGTACGTGTTGTGCGTGTATTGTGCATGTGTTGTGCGACTGTTGTACGTCGGTGTATATGTTATACATGTGTTGAGCGGCTGTTGGCTGTCTGTTGTTTGTTGTGCATCTGTTGTACCTATGTTGTACGTCTTGTGTTGTGCGTGAGTTGTGCATCTGTTGGCTTGCATTGTGCGAGTGTTCTTCGTCTATTGTACGTACGTCTGTTGTACTTCTGTTGAGCGTGGGTTGGGCGTGCTTTGGGCGTGTTTGTGGTGCGTGTGTTGTATATGTGTTGGGCATCTGTTGTTCGTCTGTTGTGCTATGTCTGCTTCTTTTGTGTATATGTTAGGGTGTTTTGTACTTCGTTGTATACGTGTTGGACTTGTGTTGTGCTTCTATAGTGCAACTGAACTTCCATTCTTGTGCGTGTATTGTGCGTGTGTTGAGCAACTTTTCTCCGTCTGTTGTCCGTCTGTTGAACGTATATTGCGCATCTGTTGTGCGTCTGTTGTGCATGTGTTTTGGTTTTGTTATAAATGTGTTGTGCGTGTGTATTGTGCATCTGCCGTGCGTGGGCGTGTGTTTTGTGCCTCTTGCCGTCTCTTGGGCCTCGTTGTGCGACTGTTGTAGGACTGTTGTGGCACTGTTTTGCGTCTGTTGGCATGTTTTTTGCATGTTTTTTGTTTTGTGCGTCTGTTTTGGGACTTTTGTGCGTCTATTGTCCCATATGTTTGGGTGTGTGCCGTCTTTTGTGTATGTGTTTGATGTGTTGAGCGGATGTTAGCTGTCTGTTTTACGTCTGATGTGCGTGTGTTGTATACGTGTTGGGCTTGTGTTGTGCTTCTATTGTACATCCACTATTGTGCGTCTGTTGCGCGTCTGTCGTACGAGTATTGCGCATCTGTTCAGCTTATATTTGGATATGTTCTGTGTTTTCATGATTTTGTTGTGTTGTTCGCCTGTTGTGCATCTGTCGTGCGTGTTTGGTGTGTATTGTGCGATTGTTCTACGTCTGTTCTGCTTCTGTTGTGCTGGGTGTTGTGCAACTTTTCTCCATCTTTTGCACTATTGCGCATTTGTTCAGCGTATGTTTGGATATATGTTCTGCATGTTTTGCATGCGTTTGTTATACATGTGTTATACATGTTCGTGTTGTGCGCCTGTTGAGTTGTGTTGGGCTTGTACTGTCTTGGACTTTTGTACTTCTGTTGTGCGAGTGTTATTCATATATTGTTGTTGGACTGTGTATTTGTTCAGCGTCATTTCCGTTTGTTGTGCAGGCGTTGTGAATGTGTTATGCGTGTTAGGGGTGTTGCGCGTCTGTTTATCTGTTCTGCGTCTCATGTGCGCCTCTTGGGTGTCCCTTAGTCCTCTGTTTTGCGTCTCTTGGGTACGTATTGTGCGTCTGTTGCGCGTCTGTTGAGCAATATGTTAGGGTGTGTTGTGCGTCTTTTATGCGTGTGTCGTGTTGGACGTGTTGGGCGTGTGTTGTGCGTGTGTTTGTAAACATGTTGGTCTTATATTGTGGTTCTATTGTGCATCTGTTGTGGGACAGTTGTGATGCGTCTGTTGTGCGCGTGCTGTGCATCTGTTGGGCGTCTGTTGTGGATGTTTTTGTATTTTTAGATACTTTTTTTCTGTTGTGCGAGTGTTCAGCACTGTGCGTATGATGTGCATGTGTTGTGTATGCTTTGTGCATCTGTTGTCATCTGGGCGTCTGTGTTGTGCATGTGTTCTGCGTGTGTTGTGCGACTTTTATCCGTCTGTTGTGCGTCTTTTGTGAATGTGGTGTAGCTTGTGTTGTTGGTCGTATGATGTGCGTGAGTTGTAAACGCTTTGAGTTTGTGTTGTTCTTCTATTATGCAACTGTACTTCCACTGTTGTGCGTCTTATGCTATGACTTTCAATTAATTGATTTTCAGCAATTAGTTTCGTTTTTAAAGGATAACTACCATACTATAACCAAAAATTAAACGTCAGAAAACATTTATTACTGTTATTGTAAGTTGTACAGTCATACACGCGAAATATTGTTATTACATCAAACTAATGATATTCATCATTTGGCAACGGTTTTAATTGTTCATTACCACCTATACATGAAAATTAACCCTCAGAAAACGTCAATGTTGCTGTAATTTTAATCTGTACTGTCATACACGCAAAATATGTTATTACTTTTATTAGATCAATATTCAGCATTTGGCAAAGTTTTTTGAAATCTAGGCGTCAGAAAATGTCTAGATTGCTGATATTATCAGCTGTACTGACATACAAGCGAAATATTATGCTATAACTTTCAATTAATTGATTTTTAGCCTTCACCAACGTTTTTATAGAATTATATACTACACTATAATTAAAAATTAACCCTCACAAAAAATATATTGCTGTTATTGTAAGTTGTACAACCATACACGCGAAATATTATGCTGTGACTTTCCACTTATCGATATTCAGCATTAAGCAACGGTTTTAATTGTTCATTACCGATATAGAATTAAATCTAACCACAGAATGTCTTGATTGCTGATATTATTAACTATACTATCAAACAAACGAAATATTATTGTAAAACTTCTAATCAATTGATTTTCAGCCTTTAGCAACGTTTATATACCACACTTTAATAAAAAATTATAGTCAGAAAGCATATATTGCTGTTATTGTAAGTTGTACAGTCATATACGCGAAATATTTTGTTATTACTTTCCACAGATTGATATTCAGCATTTTGCAACGGTTTTAATTGTTCATTTGTCAAAGTTTTTAGCCTTCATTACCCCCTATTGAAAACTAGCCGTCAGAACATATCTAGATTGCTGACAATATCAGCTATACTGTCTTACAAGCAAAATATTATTCTATAACTTCCAACTAATTGATTTTGAGCATTCACCAACGTTTTTAAAGGATATATACCACACTATAACTACCCGTCAGAAAACATATATTGCTGTTAATGTAAGTTCTACAACCATACACGCGAAATATTATGCTATGACTTTTAACTGATAGATATTCAACATTTGGCAACAGTTTTAATTGTTCATTACCACCTATACATGAAAATTAACCATCAGAAAACGCTCGTGTTGCTGTTATTGTAATTTGTAGTCATACGCGCAAAATTTGATGTTATTAATTTTATTAGATCAATAATCAGCATTTGGCAAAGTTTTTAAAGTACTTCATTACCCCCTACTGAAAACTAACCATCAGAAAATGTCTAGATTGCTGATATTATCAGTTATACTGTCATACAAGCGAAATATTATGCTATAACTTCCAATTAATTGATTTTCAGCCTTCACCAACCTTTTTATAGAATTATAAACCACATTATAATAAAACATTAACCATCAGAAAACATATATCTAATACGGTAAGTTGTTCAATCATACACGAGAAATATTATGCTATAACTTTCAAGTGATACATATTCAGTATTTGGCAACATTTTTAATTGTTGATTACCCATATAGAATTAAATCTATCCTTCAGAAAACGTCTTGATTGCTAATATACTGTCATAGAAGTGAAATATTATTGTATAACTTCTAATCAATTGATTTTCAGCCTTTAGCAACGTTTTTATAGGATATATACCACACGTTAATTAAAAATTAACACTCAGAAAGCATATATTGCTGTTATTGTAAGTTGTACAGTCATATACACGAAATATTTTGTTATTACTTTCCACTGATTGATATTCAGCATTTGGCAACGGTTTTAATTGTTCATTATCACCTATACATGAAAATTAACCGTCAGAAAACGTCTACTTTGCTGTTTTTGTAATCTGTACTGTCATACACGCAAAATATTATGTTATTACTTTTATTAGAACAATATTCAGCATTTGGCAAACAATTTAGTCCATTACCCCATATTAAAAAGTACCCGTCAGAATATGTCTAGATTGCTGACATTATCAGCTATACTGCCATACAAGTGAAATATTATTCTATAACTTCCAATTAATTGATTTTGAGCCTTCACCAACGTTTTTATAGGATATATACCACATTATAATTAAAAATTAACCGTCAGAAAACATATATATCTGTTGTTGTAAGTTGTTCAGTCATACACGGGAAATATTATGCTATAACTTTCAAGTGATACATATTCAGCATTTGGCAAAGGTTTTAATTGTTCATTACCATCTATACATGAAAATTAACAATCGGAAAACGTCTATGTTGCTGATACTGTAATCTGTAGTCATACGCGCAAAATATGATCTTATTACATATATCTGATCAATATTCAACATTTGTCAAAGTTTTAGTCCTTCATTACCCCCTATTGAAAACTAGCCGTCAGAACATATCTAGATTGCTGACAATATCAGCTATACTGTCTTACAAGCAAAATATTATTCTATAACTTCCAACTAATTGATTTTGAGCATTCACCAACGTTTTTAAAGGATATATACCACACTATAACTAACCGTCAGAAAACATATATTGCTGTTAATGTAAGTTCTACAACCATACACGCGAAATATTATGCTATGACTTTCAACTGATAGATATTCAACATTTGGCAACGGTTCTAATAAATAATATAAAAGCTACGTGTCAGAAAACAGCTATGTTTGTGTTATTGTAAGCTGTACTGTCATATACGCAAAATAGTTATGTAATTACTTTTATGTGATCAATATTCAGCATTTAGGAAAACAATTTAGTCCTTCATTACCCCCTATTGAAAACTAGCCGTCAGAAAATGTCTAGATTGCTGATATTATCAGCTATACTGTCATACAAGTGAAATATTATTCTATAACTTCCAATTAATAATTTTTTATAGATTGCTCTTATAGTAAGTTGTTAGTTAGTTAGTTATACACACAAAATATTATGCTACGACTTTCCACTTATCGATATTCAGCATTTAGCAACGGTTTTAATTGTTGATTAACGATATAGAATTAAATCTAACCGTAAGAAAACGTCTAGATTGCTGACATTATCAACTGTACTGTCATACAAGTGAAATATTATTATATAACTTCCAATTAATTAATTTTGAACCTTCACCAACGTTTTTAAAGAATATATACCACACTATAACTAAAAATTTACCGTCAGAAAACATATATTGCTGTTATTGTAAGTTGTTCAATCATACACGCGAAATATTTTACCATGACTCAACTGATAGATATTCAGCATTTCGCAACGGTTTTAATTGTTGATTACCGATATCGAATTAAATCTAACCTTCACAGAACGTCTTGATTGCTAATATTATTATACAAGCGAAATGTTATTGTAACATTTTTAATCAATTGATTTTCAGCCTTTAGCAACGTTTATATAGGATATATAGCACACTAATTAAAAATTAATAGTCAGAAAGCATATATTGCTGTTACTATAAGTTGTACCGTCATACACGCGAAATATTATGCTATAACTTTCAACTGATAGATATTCTACATTTGGCAACGTTTTAATAATTCATTACCACCCATACATAAAAATTACCCGTCTGTATTCCACACAGGCTGCTTGAATTGTTTCTTACCATTCCTAATTTTGAGTCCATTCCATGCAACCTTAGCTTTAGCACTCCTAAATTTTCCCTCGACTTTGTTCTTGAATTCCAGTTTGGCAATCCTAGCAACTCTTCTAAATTCCTTTTCTTTCTCACGATATGCATCCTTCTTTCTCTGCAGAAATGCAAATTGATTTTGATTCAGGTACACTTTAAGGTCCTTCGTTATCCAGGCGCACTGTCATTGATAAATTACTTCACAGAATTTGACAGACGACAGAGTCCGCAAGTTCAGAAGGGTCAAAGAAGCTGTCCATAAAAACATCCCACTCTGTTCCTTCAAAACAACCACGTATCTCCTTCATGCGTCACATGTCCAGAGTTAATAAACACGAGTTCAAGGTTTTTTAGTCTTCAAATTTTGTCTGTACTTCGGCAACAAATTCACAGCGTTATGATTAGAGCGGCCATGTGTTGTACAGAATACAAATACATCCACAGTATCCTTGATCCTCAACTACACTTTCAACACATCCAGTCTCCATGATCCTCAACCAGACTTGATATTAACACATCCTTAATATCCATAATCCTCAAACATAGAGAATATAAATATATATTTTGTGTTCACAATACTAAACCACACAGAGTATCTATACATCAACTGTGTCCTTTATCATCAACCACACAGCGTGTCCAACACCAACACATCTGCAGTGTTTACAATACTAAACCACAGTGTCAACATTGCCCAGTTTCCTCGATCCGGAATCACAGTCGTAACATATACACAGCATCATTGATCATCAACCAGAGAGTATTGACACATCCACCCTGTCCTTGATATTCGATCACACAGAGTATAAATACATCTGGAGTTTTCACAATAATACACAACACAGAGTGCAAACACATACATACTGTCCATGATCCTCAACCTCAGTGACAACACATCCACTATATATATGATCCTCAGTCTCCACCACATCCACAGTATCCATGATAATCAAATACAGTGTCCAACACGTATACACTCTCCATGATCTGCAGTTTTACAATACTAAACAACGCACAGTATCAACACATCAATAGAGTGTGATTTTTAACCACTCAGAGTACCAATACATCCACAGCATCCTTGATCATCAACTCAGAGTATGAACTCATCAACAATGACCATGATCTTTAATTACACAAAGTATAAAACACAGAGTTCTTGTTCCTCAACCATACAATGTCAACACATCCAATCTCTGCGATCCTCAACCACCAAATCCACAGTGTCCATCATTTTAAACACATTCATAGAATCCAAGATCTTCAATGACACAGTGTCAACACAATTGAAATGTCCATGATCATCAACTGCACAGTGCCCAACACATCCACAGTGTTTATTACCCTCAACCACAGAGAGTATCAGCATTTTTCGATCATCAATCTCAGTGTACATCATTTCCGCAATGTCCTTGATCATCAACAACACAGTGTCCCTCAACAGCAGGGAGTACAAATACATCCACAATGACCATGGTAATCAGTCACTCAGGGTATGTACACATCCAGTGTCCTTGAACATTAACCACACAGTGTCCAAACACATCCACAATATCCATGGTCTTCATCCACACAGTATCCAACACAATCGCAATGTTCTTGATCATCAACCACACAGTGTTCATCATATTTGCCGTGTCCTTGTTTATCAACCACACAAAGTACCAACACATTCACACTCAATCAGGCAGGATATTAACACATCCATACATTCCACGATAATCAAACACACAGTGTGCAGACACATCCACTATGTCCATGGTCATCAACCACACAGACTACCTACATATCCACAGTGTCCTTCGTGATTAACCAGAGTGAGTACCTATACATCGAAGTACCTTGACCCTCAACAACACAGTTTACATTTTCTTTGATCCTCAACTACACTTTCAACACATCCAGCCTCCATGATCGTCAACCAGACTTGGTATTAACACATCCTTAATATCCATAATGCTCAAATATAGAGAATATAAATACATATTTTGTGTTCACAATACGAAACCACACAGAGTATCAATAGTGTCCTTGATCATCAACCACACAGCGTGGCCAACACCAACACATCTGCAGTGTTTACAAACCACATAGTGTAAACACACCCAGTTTCCTCGATCCGGAATCAGTCTTAACATACACACAGCATTATTGATCATTAACCACAGAGTATTTACACATCCACCCTGTCCATGGTCTTCAATCACACAGAGTATAAATACATCTGGAGTTTTCACAAAAATACACAACACACAGTACGAACAGGTACATAGTGTCCATGATCCTCAACCTAAGTGACAATACATCCACAATGTACATGATCCTCAGGTAACAGTGTCCAACACATCCACAGTATCCATGTTCATCAAATAAACAGTGTCCAACACGTTTACACTGTCCATGATCTGCAGTTTTCACAATACTAAACCACGCAGTATCAACACATCAATAGAGTGTGATTTTCAACCACTCAGAGTACCAATACATCCACAGCATCCTTGATCATCAACTCAGAGTATGAAGTCATCAACAATGTCCATGATCTTCAATCACACAAAGTACAAAACTCCACAGAGTGCTTGTTCCTCAACCATACAATGTCAACACATCCAATCTCTGCGATCCTCAACCACCACATCCATATTGTCCATGATCGTAAACACATCCATAGAATCAAAGATCTTCAATGACACAGAGTGACAAAACAATTGAAATATCCATGATCATCAACTGCACAGTGCGCATCACATCCTCAACCACAGAGTATCAGCATTTATCGATCATCAATCATACAGTGTACATCATATTCGCAGTGTCCTTCATCATCAACAACACAGTGTCCCTCAACCGCAGGGAGTACAAATACATACACAATGTCCATGGTAATCAGTCACTCAGGGTATATACACATCCACAGATTCCTTGAACATTAACCAGACAGTGTCCAACACAACCGCAATGACCTCGATCATCAATCACACAGTGTTCATCACATTCGCCGTGTTCTTGTTTATTAACCACACAGAGTACCAACACATTCACACTCAATCAGACAGGATATTCATATATCCATAGTGTTCTCGATAATTAACCACACAGTGTACATACACATCCACTATCTCCATGGTCATCAACCACACAGAGTACCAACATATCCACAATGTCCTTCGTGATTAACCATAGTGAGTACCTATACATCGAAGTACCTTGACCATCAACAACACAGTTTTCATTTTCTTTGATCCTCAACTACACTTTCAACATATCCAGCCTCCATGATCGTCAACCAGACTTGGTATTAACACATCCTTAATATCCATAATGCTCAAATATAGAGAATTTAAATACATATTTTGTGTTCACAATACTAAACCACACAGAGTATCAATAGTGTCCTTGATCATCAACCACACAGCGTGTCCAACAACAACACATCTGCAGTGTTTACAAACCACATAGTGTAAACACACCCAGTTTCCTCGATCCGGAATCAGTCTTAACATATACACAGCATTATTGATCATTAACCACAGAGTATTGACACATCCACCCTGTCCATGGTCTTCAATCACACAGAGTATAAATACATCTGGAGTTTTCACAAAAATACACAACACACAGTGCGAACAGGTACATAGTGTCCACGATCCTCAACCTCAGTGACAACACATCCATTATATACATGATCCTCAGTCAACAGTCTCCAACACATCCACAGTATCCATGATCATCAAATACAGTGTCCAACACGTATACACTCTCCATGATCTGCAGTTTTACAATACTAAACAACGCACAGTATCAACACATCAATAGAGTGTGATTTTCAACCACTCAGAGTACCAATACATCCACAGCATCCTTGATCATCAACTCAGAGTATGAACTCATCAACAATGTCCATGATCTTTAATCACACAAAGTATAAAACTCCACAGAGTGCTTGTTCCTCAACTATACAATATCAACACATCCAATTTCTGCGATCCTCAACCACCAAATCCAAATTGTCCATGATCGTAAACACATTCATAGAATCCAAGATCTTCAATGACACAGTGTCAACACAATTGAAATGTCCATGATCATCAACTGCACAGTGCCCAACACATCCACAGTGTTTATTATCCTCAACCACAGAGAGTATCAGCATTTTTCGATCATCAATCTCAGTGTACATCATTTCCCCAATGTCCATGATCATCAACAACACAGTGTCCCTCAACAGCAGGGAGTACAAATACATCCACAATGACCATGGTAATCAGTCACTCAGGGTATGTACACATCCAGTGTCCTTGAACATTAACCACACAGTGTCCAAACACATCCACAATGTCCTGGATCATCAATCACACAGTGTTCATCACATTCGCCGTGTTCTTGTCTATTAACCACACAGAGTACCAACACATTCACACTCAATCAGACAGGATATTAATATATCCATAGTGTCAACGATAATCAACCACACAGAGTATCAACATATACACAGTGTCCTTCGTGATTAACCAGAGTGAGTTGCTATACATCGAAGTACTTTGACCCTCAACAACACAGTTTTCATCCGCCGTGTCCCTGATCATCAGTCACTCAGAATATCAACACATCCACGGTGTCCTTGATCTTCTACTGGCATAGTGTGAGAATCTAGAAGAGCCTGGAATATGGTACTAAAAATCCTCCCCGGCTGAGCCGCACACGTCTTTAAGACTGTTTTTCACTCAATCAAGTCCTGACGCTGTCTGCGTTCAATCTGGAAACGTTTTCACAACCTCATCCTCAGAGAGTTCAATGTGTTCTGGTACAACAATCTGACACAGAGATGTACATTGACTACGAAAATCATTAACATTAAACCGAGCATAAAAACGGTTAAGTTAATTTGCTGCAGTAACAGAATCACCAGTACGGCACACAGGCTGCTTGAATTGTTGCTTACCCATCCTAGTTTTGAGTACATTCCATGCCTCCTTAGTATTAGCACTCCTAAATTGTCCTCTATTTTGTTCTTGAATTCAAGTTTGGCAATCCTAGCAACTGTTCTAAATTCCTTTTCTTTCTCAAGATATGCATCCTTATTTCCCTGCAGAAATGAAAATTTCTTTTGATTAAGGTACACTTTAAGGTCCTTCCTTATCCAGGGCTTGTTGTCCGGGTACAAGCGCGCTGTCCTGGTATTGTTAACCGACTCTTCACAGAATTTGACATAAGACGACATAGTGTCCGCAAATTCAGAGGGCTCAAAGCAACTGTCCATAAAAAACATCCCACTCTGTTCCTTCAAAACAGCCGCGTAAGTCCATGCTTCAGGTGTCCAAAGTTGAGAAACACGAGTTCTAGGTTTTTTTGTCTTCAAATTATGTCTGTAGTTCGGCAACAAATGCACAGCGTTATGATTAGAGCGGCCAAGTGGTGTACAGAATACCAACACATCCACATTATCCTTGATCCTCAACTCAAGGCGTGTGTTGTGCATATGTTGTGTATTTGTTGAGCGTACTTTCTGTATGTATAGGATGTGTCGTGCGCGCATTGTACATGTGTTGTGCGTGTGTTGGATGTGTGTTGTGCGTCTGTTGTGCATCTATTGTGAGTCTCTTGTGCGCCTCTTTTCCGTCTCGTGGGCCTATGTTTGTGCGTCCGTTGTACGAGTATTGTGCGTATGTTGTGCATGTGTTGGGTTTCTGTTCCGGCATAAGTTGGATATATGTTCTGCATATGTTGTGCATGTGTTTGTTATGCATGTGTTATTACGTGTTGTGCATGTGTTGTGCTCCTGTTGTGCATCTGTTGTGCGTCTTTTGTCCGCCTCTTTTCCGTCTCTTGGGCCTCTGTTGTGCGTCTGTTTTGCGTGTGTTTTGCGTGTGTGGGCATCCGTTGTAGATGTGTTGTGCGACTGTTGTGCGACTGTTGTGTTGTATTGTGCGTCTTTTGTGTTTGTGTAGGTGTGTGTTGAGCGGCTGTTAGCTGTCTGTTTTGCGTTTGTTGTGCATATGTTGTGCGTATGTTGTGCGTGCGTAGTGCTTGTGTTGACCGCGTGTGTTGTGCTTGTATTTGTACGTGTTGGGCTTGTGTTGTGCTTCTATTATGCCACTGTATTTCGCCTGTTGTGCGTCTGTCGTGCGTGTGTTGTGCGTGTTGTGCGTGTGTTGTGCGTGTGTTGTGTGTGTTGTGCATGTTGTGCGTGTGTTGTGCATATGTTGTATTTGTTGAGCGTATTTTCTGTATGTATAGGATGTGTTGTGCGCGCATTGTGCATCTGTTGTGCGTGTGTTAGATGTGTGTTGTGCGACTGTTTTGCATCTGTTGTGAGTCTCTTGTGCGCCTCTTTTCCGTCTCGTGGGCCTCTGTGTGTGCATTTGTTGTGCATATGTTGGGTTTCTGTTGCGGCATACATTGGATATAAGTTTTGCATATGTTGTGCATGTGTTTGTTATGCGTGTTATTACATGTGTTGTGTGTGTGTTCTGCTCCTGTTGTGCATCTGTTGTGCGTCTCTTGTGCGCCTCTTTTACGTCTCTTGGGCCTCTGTTGTGCGTCTGTTTTGTGTGTGTTGTGCGTGTTTGGGCATCCGTTGTGGATCTGTTGTGCAACTGTTGTGCGACTCTTGTGCGACTCTTGTACAACTTTTGTGCGACTGTTGTCCGATTGTTGTGGGACTGTTGTGGGACTGTGGTGCGTCTGTTGTGCATGTTTTGTGCATCAGTTGTTTGTCTTTTGTGCGTCTGTTCAGTGTCTATTGAGCGTCTCTTGGTGCGTCTGTTGCGCATGTTTTGTGCATCATTTGTGCGTCTGTTGTGTGTCTGTTGTGGGACTGTGGTGCGTCCGTTGTGCATGTTTTGTGCATCAGTTCTTTGTCTTTTGTGCGTCTGTTCAGTGTCTGTTGAGCGTCTCTCGGTGCATCTGTTGTGCATGTTTTGTGCCATATGTTGGGGAGTATTGTGCGTCTTTTGTGTTTGTGTAGGTGTGTGTTGAGCGGCTGTTAGCTGTCTTTTTTGCGTCTGTTATGCATATTTTGTGCGTATGTTGTGCGTGTGTAGTGCGTGTGTTGGCCGCGTGTGTTGTGCGTGTATTTGTACGTGTTGGGCTTCGTTGTGCTTATATTATGCCACTCTATCTCCACTGTTGTGCGTCTGTCGTGGGTGTGTTGTGTATGTATTGTGCGAGTGTTATATGACACCTGTTAGGTGTCTGTTTTGCGTTTGTTGTGCATATGTTGGGATTCTATTCGGTGTATGTTGGATATGTTCTGCATCTGTTGTGCGTGTGTTGCTCGTATTGTTGGGCGTGTTGGGCGTGTGTTTGGGCGTGTGTTTTGTTCATGTGTTTGTATACGTGTTGGGCTGGTGTTATTATTCTTCTGTGCGACCTTAAATCCACTGTTGTGCGTGTGTTGTGCATGTGTTGTGCGTGTGTTATGCATATTTTGTGCGTGTTGTTCGTGTGTTGTGCATATGTTGTGTATTTGTTGAGCGTACATTCTGTATGTATAGGATGTGTCGTGCGCGCATTGTACATGAGTTGTGCGTGTGTTGGATGTGTGTTGTGCTCCTGTTGTGCATCTGTTGTCCGATTGTTGTGCGTCTGTTGTGCCATATGTTCGGGTGTATTGTGCGTCTTTTGTGTTTTTTTTTTTGTGTGTGTTGAGCGGCTGTTAGCTGTCTGTTTTGCGTCTGTTATGCATATGTTGTGCGTATGTTGTGCGTGTGTAATGCGTGTGTTGGCCGCGTGTGTTGTGCGTGTATTTGTACGTGTTGGGCTTGCGTTGTGCTTATATTATGCCACTCTATCTCCACTGTTGTGCGTCTGTCGTGGGTGTGTTGTGTATGTATTGTGCGAGTGTTATATGACACCTGTTAGGTGTCTGTTTTGCGTTTGTTGTGCATATGTTGGGATTCTATTCGGTGTATGTTGGATATGTTCTGCATCTGTTGTGCGTGTGTTTCTCGTATTGTTGGGCGTGTTGGGCGTGTGTTTGGGCGTGTGTTTTGTTCATGTGTTTATATACGTGTTGGGCTGGTGTTATTATTCTTCTGTGCGACCTTAAATCCACTGTTGTGCGTGTGTTGTGCATGTGTTGTGCGTGTGTTGTGCATATTTTGTGCGTGTTGTTCGTGTGTTGTGCATATGTTGTGTATTTGTTGAGCGTACATTCTGTATGTATAGGATGTGTCGTGCGCGCATTGTACATGAGTTGTGCGTGTGTTGGATGTGTGTTGTGCTCCTGTTGTGCATCTGTTGTCCGATTGTTGTGCGTCTGTTGTGCCATATGTTGGGGTGTATTGTGCGTCTTTTGTGTTTGTGTAGGTGTGTTGAGCGGCTGTTAGCTGTCTGTTTTGCGTCTGTTATGCATATGTTGTGCGTATGTTGTGCGTGTGTAATGCGTGTGTTGGCCGCGTGTGTTGTGCGTGTATTTGTACGTGTTGGGCTTGCGTTGTGTTTATATTATACCACTCTATCTCCACTGTTGTGCGTCTGTCGTGGATGTGTTGTGTATGTGTTGTGCGAGTGTTATACGACACCTGTTAGGTGTCTGTTTTGCGTTTGTTGTGCATATGTTGGGATTCTATTCGGTGTATGTTGGATATGTTCTGCATCTGTTGTGCGTGTGTTTCTCGTATTGTTGGGCGTGTTGGGCGTGTGTTTGGGCGTGTGTTTTGTTCATGTGTTTATATACGTGTTGGGCTGGTGTTATTATTCTTCTGTGCGACCTTAAATCCACTGTTGTGCGTGTGTTGTGCATGTGTTGTGCGTGTGTTGTGCATATTTTGTGCGTGTTGTTCGTGTGTTGTGCATATGTTGTGTATTTGTTGAGCGTACATTCTGTATGTATAGGATGTGTCGTGCGCGCATTGTACATGAGTTGTGCGTGTGTTGGATGTGTGTTGTGCTCCTGTTGTGCATCTGTTGTCCGATTGTTGTGCGTCTGTTGTGCCATATGTTGGGGTGTATTGTGCGTCTTTTGTGTTTGTGTAGGTGTGTTGAGCGGCTGTTAGCTGTCTGTTTTGCGTCTGTTATGCATATGTTGTGCGTATGTTGTGCGTGTGTAATGCGTGTGTTGGCCGCGTGTGTTGTGCGTGTATTTGTACGTGTTGGGCTTGCGTTGTGTTTATATTATACCACTCTATCTCCACTGTTGTGCGTCTGTCGTGGATGTGTTGTGTATGTGTTGTGCGAGTGTTATACGACACCTGTTAGGTGTCTGTTGTGCGTTTGTTGTGCATGTGTTGGGTTTCTGTTCCGGCATACGTTGGATATATGTTCTGCATATGTTGTGCATGTGTTTGTTATGCATGTGTTATTACATGTGTTGTGCGTGTGTTGTGCTCTTGTTGTGCATCTGTTGTGCGTCTCTTGTGCGCCTGTTTTCCGTCTCTTGGGCCTGTGTTGTGCGTCTGTTTTGTGTGTGTTGTGTGTGTGGGCATCCGTTGTAGATCTATTGTGCGACTGTTGTCCGATTATTGTGCCATATCTTATATCATATGTTGGGGTGTATTGTGCGTCTTTTGTGTTTGTCTGTTTTGCGTCTGTTGTGCATATGTTGTGCGTATGTTGTGCGTGCGTAATGCGTGTATAGGCCGCGTGTATTGTGCGTGTATTTGTACGTGTTGGGCTTATGTTGTGCTTCTGTTATGCCACTGTTGTGCGTGTGTTGTGCGTGTGTTGTGCGTGTGTTGTGCGTGTGTTGTGCGTGTGTTGTGCGTGTGTTGTACGTGTGTTGTGCCTGTTGTGCGTGTGTTGTGCATATGTTGTGTATTTGTTGAGCGTATTTTCTGTATGTATAGGATGTGTTGTGTGCGCATTGTGCATCTGTTGTGCGTGTATTGGATGTGTGTTGTGCGACTGTTGTGCATCTGTTGTGAGTCTTGTGCGCCTCTTTTCCGTCTCGTGGGCCTCTATGCGTTTGTTGTGCATGTGTTGGGTTTCTGTTCCAGCATACGTTGGATATAAGTTTTGCATATGTTGTGCATGTTTGTTATGCATGTTTTATTACGTGTTGTGCGTGTGTTCTGCTCCCGTTGTGCGTCTCTTGTGCGCCTCTTTTGCGTCTCTTGGGCCTCTGTTGTGCGTCTGTTTTGTGTTTTGTGCGTGTGTGGGCATCCGTTGTGGATCTGTTGTGCAACTGTTGTGCGACTGTTGTGCGGCTGTTGTGCGATTGTTGTGCGACTGTTGTGCGACTGTTGTGCGACTGTTGTGCGATTGTTGTGGTACTGTTGTGGGACTGCTTGCGTCTATTGTGCATGTTTTGTGCATCAGTTGTTTCTTTTGTGCGTCTGTTTAGTCTATTGAGCGTCTCTTGGTGCGTCTGTTGCGCATGTTTTGTGCATCAATTGTGCGTCTTTTGTGCGTCTGTTGTGGGACTGTGGTGCGTGTGTTGTGCATGTTTTGTGCATCAGTTCTTTGTCTTTTGTGCGTCTGTTCAATGTCTGTTGAGCGTCTCTCGGTGCGTCTGTTGTGCATGTTTTGTGCATCAGTTGTGCGTCTGTTCTGTGTCTGTTGTGCCATATTATGTTGTGCCATATGTTGGGGAGTACTGTGCGTCTTTTGTGTTTGTGTAGGTGTGTGTTGAGCGGCTGTTAGCTGTCTTTTTTGCGTCTGTTGTGCATCCGTTGTAGATCTGTTGTGCGACTGTTGTCCGATTGTTGTGCGTCTGTTGTGCCATATGTTGTGCCATATGTTGGGGTGTATTGTGCGTCTTTTGTGTTTGTGTAGGTGTGTTGAGCGGCTGTTAGCTGTCTGTTTTGCGTCTGTTGTGCATATGTTGTGCGTATGTTGTGCGTGCGTAGTGCGTGTGTTGGCCGCGTGTGTTGTGCGTGTATTTGTACGTGTTGGGCTTGTGTTGTGTTTCTGTTATGCCACTGTATTTCCACTGTCGTGCGTGTGTTGTGCGTGTGTTGTGCGTGTGTTGTGCGTGTGTTGTGCGTGTGTTGTGCATATGTTGTGTATTTGTTGAGCGTATTTTCTGTATGTATAGGATGTGTTGTGCGCGCATTGTGCATCTGTTGTGCGTGTATTGGATGTGTGTTGTGCGACTGTTGTGCATCTGTTGTGAGTCTCTTGTGCGCCTCTTTTCCGTCTCTTGGGCCTCTGTTTGTGCGTTTGTTGTGCATGTGTTGGGTTTCTGTTCCGGCATACGTTGGATATGTTTTGCATATGTTGTGCATGTGTTTGTTATGCATGTGTTATTACATATGTTGTGCGTGTGTTCTGCTCCTGTTGTGCATCTGTTGTGCGTGTCTTGTGCGCCTCTTTTGCGTCTCTTGGGCCTCTGTTGTGCGTCTGTTTTGTGTGTGTTGTGCGACTGTTGTGCGACTGTTATGCGATTTTGTTGGGACTGTTGTCGGACTGTGGTGCGTCTGTTGTGCATATTTTGTGATCAGTAGTTTGTCTTTTGTGCGTCTGCTCAGTGTCTGTTGAGCATCTCATGGTGCGTCTGTTGTGCATGTTTGGTGCATCAGTTGTGCGTCTGTTGTGCGTCTGTTGTGCGTCTGTTGTGCGTCTGTTGTGCGTCTGTTGTGCGTCTTTTGTGCGTCTGTTGTGCCATATGTTGTGCCATATGTTGGGGTTTTTTGTGTATCTTTTGTGTTTGTGTATGGAGCGGTTGTTAGCTGTCTGTTTTGCGTCTTTTGTGCATATGTTGTACGTATGTTATGCGTGTGTAGTGCGTGTTGGCCGCTTGTGTTGTGCGTGTATTTGTGTGTTGGGTTTGTGTTGTGCTTCTATTATGCCACTGTATTTCCACTGTTGTGCGTCTGTCGTGGGTTTGTTGTGTATGTGTTGTGCGAGTGTTATAAGGTCACCTGTTAGGTACCTGCATGTGTTGGGATTCTATTCGGCGTATGTTGGATATATGTTCTGCAGATGTTGTGCATATGTTGTGCATATGTCGTGCATCTGTTGCGCGAGCTTGTGTGTGTCTTGTGCGACTTCTCTCCGTCTGTTGTGCATCTGTTGTGCGTGTGTTGCTCGTATTGTTGGGCGTGTGTCGGGCGTGCGTTTGGGCGTGTGTGTTATGCCTGTATTGTATATACGTGTTGGGCTGGTGTTATTCTACTGTGCGACCATAAATCCACTGTTATGCGTGTGTTGTGCGATTGTTGTGCGTGTGTTGTGCGTTTTGTGCGTGTATTGTGTACGTGTTGTGCGTGTATTGTGCATGTGTTGTGCGACTGTTGTACGTCGGTGTATATGTTATACATGTGTTGAGCGGCTGTTGGCTGTCTGTTGTTTGTTGTGCATCTGTTGTACGTATGTTGTACGTCTTGTGTTGTGCGTGAGTTGTGCATCTGTTGGCTTGCATTGTGCGAGTGTTCTTCGTCTATTGTACGTACATCTGTTGTACTTCTGTTGAGCGTGGGTTGGGCGTGCTTTGGGCGTGTTTGTGGTGCGTGTGTTGTATATGTGTTGGGCATCTGTTGTTCGTCTGTTGTGCTATGTCTGCTTCTTTTGTGTATATGTTAGGGTGTTTTGTACTTCTTTGTATACGTTTTGGACTTGTATTGTGCTTCTATAGTGCAACTGAACTTCCACTCTTGTGCGTGTATTGTGCGTGTGTTGAGCAACTTTTCTCCGTCTGTTGTCCGTCTGTTGAACGTATATTGCGCATCTGTTGTGCGTCTGTTGTGCATGTATTTTGGTTTTGTTATAAATGTGTTGTGCGTGTGTATTGTGCATCTGCCGTGCGTGGGCGTGTGTTTTGTGCCTCTTGTCCGTCTCTTGGGCCTCGTTGTGCGACTGTTGTAGGACTGTTGTGGCACTGTTTTGCGTCTGTTGGCATGTTTTTTTGTTTTGTGCGTCTGTTTTGGGACTTTTGTGCGTCTATTGTCCCATATGTTTGGGTGTGTGCCGTCTTTTGTGTATGTGTTTGATGTGTTGAGCGGATGTTAGCTGTCTGTTTTACGTCTGATGTGCGTGTGTTGTATACGTGTTGGGCTTGTGTTGTGCTTCTATTGTACATCCACTATTGTGCGTCTGTTGCGCGTCTGTCGTACGAGTATTGCGCATCTGTTCAGCTTATATTTGGATATGTTCTGTGTTTTCATGATTTTGTTGTGTTGTTCGCCTGTTGTGCATCTGTCGTGCGTGTTTGGTGTGTATTGTGCGATTGTTCTACGTCTGTTCTGCTTCTGTTGTGCTGGGTGTTGTGCAACTTTTCTCCATCTTTTGCACTATTGCGCATTTGTTCAGCGTATGTTTGGATATATGTTCTGCATGTTTTGCATGCGTTTGTTATACATGTGTTATACATGTTCGTGTTGTGCGCCTGTTGAGTTGTGTTGGGCTTGTACTGTCTTGGACTTTTGTACTTCTGTTGTGCGAGTGTTATTCATATATTGTTGTTGGACTGTGTATTTGTTCAGCGTCATTTCCGTTTGTTGTGCAGGCGTTGTGAATGTGTTATGCGTGTTAGGGGTGTTGCGCGTCTGTTTATCTGTTCTGCGTCTCATGTGCGCCTCTTGGGTGTCCCTTAGTCCTCTGTTTTGCGTCTCTTGGGTACGTATTGTGCGTCTGTTGCGCGTCTGTTGAGCAATATGTTAGGGTGTGTTGTGCGTCTTTTATGCGTGTGTCGTGTTGGACGTGTTGGGCGTGTGTTGTGCGTGTGTTTGTAAACATGTTGGTCTTATATTGTGGTTCTATTGTGCATCTGTTGTGGGACAGTTGTGATGCGTCTGTTGTGCGCGTGCTGTGCATCTGTTGGGCGTCTGTTGTGGATGTTTTTGTATTTTTAGATACTTTTTTTCTGTTGTGCGAGTGTTCAGCACTGTGCGTATGATGTGCATGTGTTGTGTATGCTTTGTGCATCTGTTGTCATCTGGGCGTCTGTGTTGTGCATGTGTTCTGCGTGTGTTGTGCGACTTTTATCCGTCTGTTGTGCGTCTTTTGTGAATGTGGTGTAGCTTGTGTTGTTGGTCGTATGATGTGCGTGAGTTGTAAACGCTTTGAGTTTGTGTTGTTCTTCTATTATGCAACTGTACTTCCACTGTTGTGCGTCTTATGCTATGACTTTCAATTAATTGATTTTCAGCAATTAGTTTCGTTTTTAAAGGATAACTACCATACTATAACCAAAAATTAAACGTCAGAAAACATTTATTACTGTTATTGTAAGTTGTACAGTCATACACGCGAAATATTGTTATTACATCAAACTAATGATATTCATCATTTGGCAACGGTTTTAATTGTTCATTACCACCTATACATGAAAATTAACCCTCAGAAAACGTCAATGTTGCTGTAATTTTAATCTGTACTGTCATACACGCAAAATATGTTATTACTTTTATTAGATCAATATTCAGCATTTGGCAAAGTTTTTTGAAATCTAGGCGTCAGAAAATGTCTAGATTGCTGATATTATCAGCTGTACTGACATACAAGCGAAATATTATGCTATAACTTTCAATTAATTGATTTTTAGCCTTCACCAACGTTTTTATAGAATTATATACTACACTATAATTAAAAATTAACCCTCACAAAAAATATATTGCTGTTATTGTAAGTTGTACAACCATACACGCGAAATATTATGCTGTGACTTTCCACTTATCGATATTCAGCATTAAGCAACGGTTTTAATTGTTCATTACCGATATAGAATTAAATCTAACCACAGAATGTCTTGATTGCTGATATTATTAACTATACTATCAAACAAACGAAATATTATTGTAAAACTTCTAATCAATTGATTTTCAGCCTTTAGCAACGTTTATATACCACACTTTAATAAAAAATTATAGTCAGAAAGCATATATTGCTGTTATTGTAAGTTGTACAGTCATATACGCGAAATATTTTGTTATTACTTTCCACAGATTGATATTCAGCATTTTGCAACGGTTTTAATTGTTCATTTGTCAAAGTTTTTAGCCTTCATTACCCCCTATTGAAAACTAGCCGTCAGAACATATCTAGATTGCTGACAATATCAGCTATACTGTCTTACAAGCAAAATATTATTCTATAACTTCCAACTAATTGATTTTGAGCATTCACCAACGTTTTTAAAGGATATATACCACACTATAACTACCCGTCAGAAAACATATATTGCTGTTAATGTAAGTTCTACAACCATACACGCGAAATATTATGCTATGACTTTTAACTGATAGATATTCAACATTTGGCAACAGTTTTAATTGTTCATTACCACCTATACATGAAAATTAACCATCAGAAAACGCTCGTGTTGCTGTTATTGTAATTTGTAGTCATACGCGCAAAATTTGATGTTATTAATTTTATTAGATCAATAATCAGCATTTGGCAAAGTTTTTAAAGTACTTCATTACCCCCTACTGAAAACTAACCATCAGAAAATGTCTAGATTGCTGATATTATCAGTTATACTGTCATACAAGCGAAATATTATGCTATAACTTCCAATTAATTGATTTTCAGCCTTCACCAACCTTTTTATAGAATTATAAACCACATTATAATAAAACATTAACCATCAGAAAACATATATCTAATACGGTAAGTTGTTCAATCATACACGAGAAATATTATGCTATAACTTTCAAGTGATACATATTCAGTATTTGGCAACATTTTTAATTGTTGATTACCCATATAGAATTAAATCTATCCTTCAGAAAACGTCTTGATTGCTAATATACTGTCATAGAAGTGAAATATTATTGTATAACTTCTAATCAATTGATTTTCAGCCTTTAGCAACGTTTTTATAGGATATATACCACACGTTAATTAAAAATTAACACTCAGAAAGCATATATTGCTGTTATTGTAAGTTGTACAGTCATATACACGAAATATTTTGTTATTACTTTCCACTGATTGATATTCAGCATTTGGCAACGGTTTTAATTGTTCATTATCACCTATACATGAAAATTAACCGTCAGAAAACGTCTACTTTGCTGTTTTTGTAATCTGTACTGTCATACACGCAAAATATTATGTTATTACTTTTATTAGAACAATATTCAGCATTTGGCAAACAATTTAGTCCATTACCCCATATTAAAAAGTACCCGTCAGAATATGTCTAGATTGCTGACATTATCAGCTATACTGCCATACAAGTGAAATATTATTCTATAACTTCCAATTAATTGATTTTGAGCCTTCACCAACGTTTTTATAGGATATATACCACATTATAATTAAAAATTAACCGTCAGAAAACATATATATCTGTTGTTGTAAGTTGTTCAGTCATACACGGGAAATATTATGCTATAACTTTCAAGTGATACATATTCAGCATTTGGCAAAGGTTTTAATTGTTCATTACCATCTATACATGAAAATTAACAATCGGAAAACGTCTATGTTGCTGTTACTGTAATCTGTAGTCATACGCGCAAAATATGATCTTATTACATATATCTGATCAATATTCAACATTTGTCAAAGTTTTAGTCCTTCATTACCCCCTATTGAAAACTAGCCGTCAGAACATATCTAGATTGCTGACAATATCAGCTATACTGTCTTACAAGCAAAATATTATTCTATAACTTCCAACTAATTGATTTTGAGCATTCACCAACGTTTTTAAAGGATATATACCACACTATAACTAACCGTCAGAAAACATATATTGCTGTTAATGTAAGTTCTACAACCATACACGCGAAATATTATGCTATGACTTTCAACTGATAGATATTCAACATTTGGCAACGGTTCTAATAAATAATATAAAAGCTACGTGTCAGAAAACAGCTATGTTTGTGTTATTGTAAGCTGTACTGTCATATACGCAAAATAGTTATGTAATTACTTTTATGTGATCAATATTCAGCATTTAGGAAAACAATTTAGTCCTTCATTACCCCCTATTGAAAACTAGCCGTCAGAAAATGTCTAGATTGCTGATATTATCAGCTATACTGTCATACAAGTGAAATATTATTCTATAACTTCCAATTAATAATTTTTTATAGATTGCTCTTATAGTAAGTTGTTAGTTAGTTAGTTATACACACAAAATATTATGCTACGACTTTCCACTTATCGATATTCAGCATTTAGCAACGGTTTTAATTGTTGATTAACGATATAGAATTAAATCTAACCGTAAGAAAACGTCTAGATTGCTGACATTATCAACTGTACTGTCATACAAGTGAAATATTATTATATAACTTCCAATTAATTAATTTTGAACCTTCACCAACGTTTTTAAAGAATATATACCACACTATAACTAAAAATTTACCGTCAGAAAACATATATTGCTGTTATTGTAAGTTGTTCAATCATACACGCGAAATATTTTACCATGACTCAACTGATAGATATTCAGCATTTCGCAACGGTTTTAATTGTTGATTACCGATATCGAATTAAATCTAACCTTCACAGAACGTCTTGATTGCTAATATTATTATACAAGCGAAATGTTATTGTAACATTTTTAATCAATTGATTTTCAGCCTTTAGCAACGTTTATATAGGATATATAGCACACTAATAAAAAATTAATAGTCAGAAAGCATATATTGCTGTTACTATAAGTTGTACCGTCATACACGCGAAATATTATGCTATAACTTTCAACTGATAGATATTCTACATTTGGCAACGTTTTAATAATTCATTACCACCCATACATAAAAATTACCCGTCTGTATTCCACACAGGCTGCTTGAATTGTTTCTTACCATTCCTAATTTTGAGTCCATTCCATGCAACCTTAGCTTTAGCACTCCTAAATTTTCCCTCGACTTTGTTCTTGAATTCCAGTTTGGCAATCCTAGCAACTCTTCTAAATTCCTTTTCTTTCTCACGATATGCATCCTTCTTTCTCTGCAGAAATGCAAATTGATTTTGATTCAGGTACACTTTAAGGTCCTTCGTTATCCAGGCGCACTGTCATTGATAAATTACTTCACAGAATTTGACAGACGACAGAGTCCGCAAGTTCAGAAGGGTCAAAGAAGCTGTCCATAAAAACATCCCACTCTGTTCCTTCAAAACAACCACGTATCTCCTTCATGCGTCACATGTCCAGAGTTAATAAACACGAGTTCAAGGTTTTTTAGTCTTCAAATTTTGTCTGTACTTCGGCAACAAATTCACAGCGTTATGATTAGAGCGGCCATGTGTTGTACAGAATACAAATACATCCACAGTATCCTTGATCCTCAACTACACTTTCAACACATCCAGTCTCCATGATCCTCAACCAGACTTGATATTAACACATCCTTAATATCCATAATCCTCAAACATAGAGAATATAAATATATATTTTGTGTTCACAATACTAAACCACACAGAGTATCTATACATCAACTGTGTCCTTTATCATCAACCACACAGCGTGTCCAACACCAACACATCTGCAGTGTTTACAATACTAAACCACAGTGTCAACATTGCCCAGTTTCCTCGATCCGGAATCACAGTCGTAACATATACACAGCATCATTGATCATCAACCAGAGAGTATTGACACATCCACCCTGTCCTTGATATTCGATCACACAGAGTATAAATACATCTGGAGTTTTCACAATAATACACAACACAGAGTGCAAACACATACATACTGTCCATGATCCTCAACCTCAGTGACAACACATCCACTATATATATGATCCTCAGTCTCCACCACATCCACAGTATCCATGATAATCAAATACAGTGTCCAACACGTATACACTCTCCATGATCTGCAGTTTTACAATACTAAACAACGCACAGTATCAACACATCAATAGAGTGTGATTTTTAACCACTCAGAGTACCAATACATCCACAGCATCCTTGATCATCAACTCAGAGTATGAACTCATCAACAATGACCATGATCTTTAATTACACAAAGTATAAAACACAGAGTTCTTGTTCCTCAACCATACAATGTCAACACATCCAATCTCTGCGATCCTCAACCACCAAATCCACAGTGTCCATCATTTTAAACACATTCATAGAATCCAAGATCTTCAATGACACAGTGTCAACACAATTGAAATGTCCATGATCATCAACTGCACAGTGCCCAACACATCCACAGTGTTTATTACCCTCAACCACAGAGAGTATCAGCATTTTTCGATCATCAATCTCAGTGTACATCATTTCCGCAATGTCCTTGATCATCAACAACACAGTGTCCCTCAACAGCAGGGAGTACAAATACATCCACAATGACCATGGTAATCAGTCACTCAGGGTATGTACACATCCAGTGTCCTTGAACATTAACCACACAGTGTCCAAACACATCCACAATATCCATGGTCTTCATCCACACAGTATCCAACACAATCGCAATGTTCTTGATCATCAACCACACAGTGTTCATCATATTTGCCGTGTCCTTGTTTATCAACCACACAAAGTACCAACACATTCACACTCAATCAGGCAGGATATTAACACATCCATACATTCCACGATAATCAAACACACAGTGTGCAGACACATCCACTATGTCCATGGTCATCAACCACACAGACTACCTACATATCCACAGTGTCCTTCGTGATTAACCAGAGTGAGTACCTATACATCGAAGTACCTTGACCCTCAACAACACAGTTTACATTTTCTTTGATCCTCAACTACACTTTCAACACATCCAGCCTCCATGATCGTCAACCAGACTTGGTATTAACACATCCTTAATATCCATAATGCTCAAATATAGAGAATATAAATACATATTTTGTGTTCACAATACGAAACCACACAGAGTATCAATAGTGTCCTTGATCATCAACCACACAGCGTGGCCAACACCAACACATCTGCAGTGTTTACAAACCACATAGTGTAAACACACCCAGTTTCCTCGATCCGGAATCAGTCTTAACATACACACAGCATTATTGATCATTAACCACAGAGTATTTACACATCCACCCTGTCCATGGTCTTCAATCACACAGAGTATAAATACATCTGGAGTTTTCACAAAAATACACAACACACAGTACGAACAGGTACATAGTGTCCATGATCCTCAACCTAAGTGACAATACATCCACAATGTACATGATCCTCAGGTAACAGTGTCCAACACATCCACAGTATCCATGTTCATCAAATAAACAGTGTCCAACACGTTTACACTGTCCATGATCTGCAGTTTTCACAATACTAAACCACGCAGTATCAACACATCAATAGAGTGTGATTTTCAACCACTCAGAGTACCAATACATCCACAGCATCCTTGATCATCAACTCAGAGTATGAAGTCATCAACAATGTCCATGATCTTCAATCACACAAAGTACAAAACTCCACAGAGTGCTTGTTCCTCAACCATACAATGTCAACACATCCAATCTCTGCGATCCTCAACCACCACATCCATATTGTCCATGATCGTAAACACATCCATAGAATCAAAGATCTTCAATGACACAGAGTGACAAAACAATTGAAATATCCATGATCATCAACTGCACAGTGCGCATCACATCCTCAACCACAGAGTATCAGCATTTATCGATCATCAATCATACAGTGTACATCATATTCGCAGTGTCCTTCATCATCAACAACACAGTGTCCCTCAACCGCAGGGAGTACAAATACATACACAATGTCCATGGTAATCAGTCACTCAGGGTATATACACATCCACAGATTCCTTGAACATTAACCAGACAGTGTCCAACACAACCGCAATGACCTCGATCATCAATCACACAGTGTTCATCACATTCGCCGTGTTCTTGTTTATTAACCACACAGAGTACCAACACATTCACACTCAATCAGACAGGATATTCATATATCCATAGTGTTCTCGATAATTAACCACACAGTGTACATACACATCCACTATCTCCATGGTCATCAACCACACAGAGTACCAACATATCCACAATGTCCTTCGTGATTAACCATAGTGAGTACCTATACATCGAAGTACCTTGACCATCAACAACACAGTTTTCATTTTCTTTGATCCTCAACTACACTTTCAACATATCCAGCCTCCATGATCGTCAACCAGACTTGGTATTAACACATCCTTAATATCCATAATGCTCAAATATAGAGAATTTAAATACATATTTTGTGTTCACAATACTAAACCACACAGAGTATCAATAGTGTCCTTGATCATCAACCACACAGCGTGTCCAACAACAACACATCTGCAGTGTTTACAAACCACATAGTGTAAACACACCCAGTTTCCTCGATCCGGAATCAGTCTTAACATATACACAGCATTATTGATCATTAACCACAGAGTATTGACACATCCACCCTGTCCATGGTCTTCAATCACACAGAGTATAAATACATCTGGAGTTTTCACAAAAATACACAACACACAGTGCGAACAGGTACATAGTGTCCACGATCCTCAACCTCAGTGACAACACATCCATTATATACATGATCCTCAGTCAACAGTCTCCAACACATCCACAGTATCCATGATCATCAAATACAGTGTCCAACACGTATACACTCTCCATGATCTGCAGTTTTACAATACTAAACAACGCACAGTATCAACACATCAATAGAGTGTGATTTTCAACCACTCAGAGTACCAATACATCCACAGCATCCTTGATCATCAACTCAGAGTATGAACTCATCAACAATGTCCATGATCTTTAATCACACAAAGTATAAAACTCCACAGAGTGCTTGTTCCTCAACTATACAATATCAACACATCCAATTTCTGCGATCCTCAACCACCAAATCCAAATTGTCCATGATCGTAAACACATTCATAGAATCCAAGATCTTCAATGACACAGTGTCAACACAATTGAAATGTCCATGATCATCAACTGCACAGTGCCCAACACATCCACAGTGTTTATTATCCTCAACCACAGAGAGTATCAGCATTTTTCGATCATCAATCTCAGTGTACATCATTTCCCCAATGTCCATGATCATCAACAACACAGTGTCCCTCAACAGCAGGGAGTACAAATACATCCACAATGACCATGGTAATCAGTCACTCAGGGTATGTACACATCCAGTGTCCTTGAACATTAACCACACAGTGTCCAAACACATCCACAATGTCCTGGATCATCAATCACACAGTGTTCATCACATTCGCCGTGTTCTTGTCTATTAACCACACAGAGTACCAACACATTCACACTCAATCAGACAGGATATTAATATATCCATAGTGTCAACGATAATCAACCACACAGAGTATCAACATATACACAGTGTCCTTCGTGATTAACCAGAGTGAGTTGCTATACATCGAAGTACTTTGACCCTCAACAACACAGTTTTCATCCGCCGTGTCCCTGATCATCAGTCACTCAGAATATCAACACATCCACGGTGTCCTTGATCTTCTACTGGCATAGTGTGAGAATCTAGAAGAGCCTGGAATATGGTACTAAAAATCCTCCCCGGCTGAGCCGCACACGTCTTTAAGACTGTTTTTCACTCAATCAAGTCCTGACGCTGTCTGCGTTCAATCTGGAAACGTTTTCACAACCTCATCCTCAGAGAGTTCAATGTGTTCTGGTACAACAATCTGACACAGAGATGTACATTGACTACGAAAATCATTAACATTAAACCGAGCATAAAAACGGTTAAGTTAATTTGCTGCAGTAACAGAATCACCAGTACGGCACACAGGCTGCTTGAATTGTTGCTTACCCATCCTAGTTTTGAGTACATTCCATGCCTCCTTAGTATTAGCACTCCTAAATTGTCCTCTATTTTGTTCTTGAATTCAAGTTTGGCAATCCTAGCAACTGTTCTAAATTCCTTTTCTTTCTCAAGATATGCATCCTTATTTCCCTGCAGAAATGAAAATTTCTTTTGATTAAGGTACACTTTAAGGTCCTTCCTTATCCAGGGCTTGTTGTCCGGGTACAAGCGCGCTGTCCTGGTATTGTTAACCGACTCTTCACAGAATTTGACATAAGACGACATAGTGTCCGCAAATTCAGAGGGCTCAAAGCAACTGTCCATAAAAAACATCCCACTCTGTTCCTTCAAAACAGCCGCGTAAGTCCATGCTTCAGGTGTCCAAAGTTGAGAAACACGAGTTCTAGGTTTTTTTGTCTTCAAATTATGTCTGTAGTTCGGCAACAAATGCACAGCGTTATGATTAGAGCGGCCAAGTGGTGTACAGAATACCAACACATCCACATTATCCTTGATCCTCAACTCAAGGCGTGTGTTGTGCATATGTTGTGTATTTGTTGAGCGTACTTTCTGTATGTATAGGATGTGTCGTGCGCGCATTGTACATGTGTTGTGCGTGTGTTGGATGTGTGTTGTGCGTCTGTTGTGCATCTATTGTGAGTCTCTTGTGCGCCTCTTTTCCGTCTCGTGGGCCTATGTTTGTGCGTCCGTTGTACGAGTATTGTGCGTATGTTGTGCATGTGTTGGGTTTCTGTTCCGGCATAAGTTGGATATATGTTCTGCATATGTTGTGCATGTGTTTGTTATGCATGTGTTATTACGTGTTGTGCATGTGTTGTGCTCCTGTTGTGCATCTGTTGTGCGTCTTTTGTCCGCCTCTTTTCCGTCTCTTGGGCCTCTGTTGTGCGTCTGTTTTGCGTGTGTTTTGCGTGTGTGGGCATCCGTTGTAGATGTGTTGTGCGACTGTTGTGCGACTGTTGTGTTGTATTGTGCGTCTTTTGTGTTTGTGTAGGTGTGTGTTGAGCGGCTGTTAGCTGTCTGTTTTGCGTTTGTTGTGCATATGTTGTGCGTATGTTGTGCGTGCGTAGTGCTTGTGTTGACCGCGTGTGTTGTGCTTGTATTTGTACGTGTTGGGCTTGTGTTGTGCTTCTATTATGCCACTGTATTTCGCCTGTTGTGCGTCTGTCGTGCGTGTGTTGTGCGTGTTGTGCGTGTGTTGTGCGTGTGTTGTGTGTGTTGTGCATGTTGTGCGTGTGTTGTGCATATGTTGTATTTGTTGAGCGTATTTTCTGTATGTATAGGATGTGTTGTGCGCGCATTGTGCATCTGTTGTGCGTGTGTTAGATGTGTGTTGTGCGACTGTTTTGCATCTGTTGTGAGTCTCTTGTGCGCCTCTTTTCCGTCTCGTGGGCCTCTGTGTGTGCATTTGTTGTGCATATGTTGGGTTTCTGTTGCGGCATACATTGGATATAAGTTTTGCATATGTTGTGCATGTGTTTGTTATGCGTGTTATTACATGTGTTGTGTGTGTGTTCTGCTCCTGTTGTGCATCTGTTGTGCGTCTCTTGTGCGCCTCTTTTACGTCTCTTGGGCCTCTGTTGTGCGTCTGTTTTGTGTGTGTTGTGCGTGTTTGGGCATCCGTTGTGGATCTGTTGTGCAACTGTTGTGCGACTCTTGTGCGACTCTTGTACAACTTTTGTGCGACTGTTGTCCGATTGTTGTGGGACTGTTGTGGGACTGTGGTGCGTCTGTTGTGCATGTTTTGTGCATCAGTTGTTTGTCTTTTGTGCGTCTGTTCAGTGTCTATTGAGCGTCTCTTGGTGCGTCTGTTGCGCATGTTTTGTGCATCATTTGTGCGTCTGTTGTGTGTCTGTTGTGGGACTGTGGTGCGTCCGTTGTGCATGTTTTGTGCATCAGTTCTTTGTCTTTTGTGCGTCTGTTCAGTGTCTGTTGAGCGTCTCTCGGTGCATCTGTTGTGCATGTTTTGTGCCATATGTTGGGGAGTATTGTGCGTCTTTTGTGTTTGTGTAGGTGTGTGTTGAGCGGCTGTTAGCTGTCTTTTTTGCGTCTGTTATGCATATTTTGTGCGTATGTTGTGCGTGTGTAGTGCGTGTGTTGGCCGCGTGTGTTGTGCGTGTATTTGTACGTGTTGGGCTTCGTTGTGCTTATATTATGCCACTCTATCTCCACTGTTGTGCGTCTGTCGTGGGTGTGTTGTGTATGTATTGTGCGAGTGTTATATGACACCTGTTAGGTGTCTGTTTTGCGTTTGTTGTGCATATGTTGGGATTCTATTCGGTGTATGTTGGATATGTTCTGCATCTGTTGTGCGTGTGTTGCTCGTATTGTTGGGCGTGTTGGGCGTGTGTTTGGGCGTGTGTTTTGTTCATGTGTTTGTATACGTGTTGGGCTGGTGTTATTATTCTTCTGTGCGACCTTAAATCCACTGTTGTGCGTGTGTTGTGCATGTGTTGTGCGTGTGTTATGCATATTTTGTGCGTGTTGTTCGTGTGTTGTGCATATGTTGTGTATTTGTTGAGCGTACATTCTGTATGTATAGGATGTGTCGTGCGCGCATTGTACATGAGTTGTGCGTGTGTTGGATGTGTGTTGTGCTCCTGTTGTGCATCTGTTGTCCGATTGTTGTGCGTCTGTTGTGCCATATGTTCGGGTGTATTGTGCGTCTTTTGTGTTTTTTTTTTTGTGTGTGTTGAGCGGCTGTTAGCTGTCTGTTTTGCGTCTGTTATGCATATGTTGTGCGTATGTTGTGCGTGTGTAATGCGTGTGTTGGCCGCGTGTGTTGTGCGTGTATTTGTACGTGTTGGGCTTGCGTTGTGCTTATATTATGCCACTCTATCTCCACTGTTGTGCGTCTGTCGTGGGTGTGTTGTGTATGTATTGTGCGAGTGTTATATGACACCTGTTAGGTGTCTGTTTTGCGTTTGTTGTGCATATGTTGGGATTCTATTCGGTGTATGTTGGATATGTTCTGCATCTGTTGTGCGTGTGTTTCTCGTATTGTTGGGCGTGTTGGGCGTGTGTTTGGGCGTGTGTTTTGTTCATGTGTTTATATACGTGTTGGGCTGGTGTTATTATTCTTCTGTGCGACCTTAAATCCACTGTTGTGCGTGTGTTGTGCATGTGTTGTGCGTGTGTTGTGCATATTTTGTGCGTGTTGTTCGTGTGTTGTGCATATGTTGTGTATTTGTTGAGCGTACATTCTGTATGTATAGGATGTGTCGTGCGCGCATTGTACATGAGTTGTGCGTGTGTTGGATGTGTGTTGTGCTCCTGTTGTGCATCTGTTGTCCGATTGTTGTGCGTCTGTTGTGCCATATGTTGGGGTGTATTGTGCGTCTTTTGTATTTGTGTAGGTGTGTTGAGCGGCTGTTAGCTGTCTGTTTTGCGTCTGTTATGCATATGTTGTGCGTATGTTGTGCGTGTGTAATGCGTGTGTTGGCCGCGTGTGTTGTGCGTGTATTTGTACGTGTTGGGCTTGCGTTGTGTTTATATTATACCACTCTATCTCCACTGTTGTGCGTCTGTCGTGGATGTGTTGTGTATGTGTTGTGCGAGTGTTATACGA
Organism: Escarpia spicata; assembly: GCA_963995525.1. Taxonomy (NCBI): domain Eukaryota; kingdom Metazoa; phylum Annelida; class Polychaeta; order Sabellida; family Siboglinidae; genus Escarpia; species Escarpia spicata. Next base: position 54,921,508 of record OZ023214.1, on the reverse strand, counting down.
CACCTGTTAGGTGTCTGTTTTGCGTTTGTTGTGCATATGTTGGGATTCTATTCGGTGTATGTTGGATATGTTCTGCATCTGTTGTGCGTGTGTTTCTCGTATTGTTGGGCGTGTTGGGCGTGTGTTTGGGCGTGTGTTTTGTTCATGTGTTTATATACGTGTTGGGCTGGTGTTATTATTCTTCTGTGCGACCTTAAATCCACTGTTGTGCGTGTGTTGTGCATGTGTTGTGCGTGTGTTGTGCATATTTTGTGCGTGTTGTTCGTGTGTTGTGCATATGTTGTGTATTTGTTGAGCGTACATTCTGTATGTATAGGATGTGTCGTGCGCGCATTGTACATGAGTTGTGCGTGTGTTGGATGTGTGTTGTGCTCCTGTTGTGCATCTGTTGTCCGATTGTTGTGCGTCTGTTGTGCCATATGTTGGGGTGTATTGTGCGTCTTTTGTGTTTGTGTAGGTGTGTTGAGCGGCTGTTAGCTGTCTGTTTTGCGTCTGTTATGCATATGTTGTGCGTATGTTGTGCGTGTGTAATGCGTGTGTTGGCCGCGTGTGTTGTGCGTGTATTTGTACGTGTTGGGCTTGCGTTGTGTTTATATTATACCACTCTATCTCCACTGTTGTGCGTCTGTCGTGGATGTGTTGTGTATGTGTTGTGCGAGTGTTATACGACACCTGTTAGGTGTCTGTTGTGCGTTTGTTGTGCATGTGTTGGGTTTCTGTTCCGGCATACGTTGGATATATGTTCTGCATATGTTGTGCATGTGTTTGTTATGCATGTGTTATTACATGTGTTGTGCGTGTGTTGTGCTCTTGTTGTGCATCTGTTGTGCGTCTCTTGTGCGCCTGTTTTCCGTCTCTTGGGCCTGTGTTGTGCGTCTGTTTTGTGTGTGTTGTGTGTGTGGGCATCCGTTGTAGATCTATTGTGCGACTGTTGTCCGATTATTGTGCCATATCTTATATCATATGTTGGGGTGTATTGTGCGTCTTTTGTGTTTGTCTGTTTTGCGTCTGTTGTGCATATGTTGTGCGTATGTTGTGCGTGCGTAATGCGTGTATAGGCCGCGTGTATTGTGCGTGTATTTGTACGTGTTGGGCTTATGTTGTGCTTCTGTTATGCCACTGTTGTGCGTGTGTTGTGCGTGTGTTGTGCGTGTGTTGTGCGTGTGTTGTGCGTGTGTTGTGCGTGTGTTGTACGTGTGTTGTGCCTGTTGTGCGTGTGTTGTGCATATGTTGTGTATTTGTTGAGCGTATTTTCTGTATGTATAGGATGTGTTGTGTGCGCATTGTGCATCTGTTGTGCGTGTATTGGATGTGTGTTGTGCGACTGTTGTGCATCTGTTGTGAGTCTTGTGCGCCTCTTTTCCGTCTCGTGGGCCTCTATGCGTTTGTTGTGCATGTGTTGGGTTTCTGTTCCAGCATACGTTGGATATAAGTTTTGCATATGTTGTGCATGTTTGTTATGCATGTTTTATTACGTGTTGTGCGTGTGTTCTGCTCCCGTTGTGCGTCTCTTGTGCGCCTCTTTTGCGTCTCTTGGGCCTCTGTTGTGCGTCTGTTTTGTGTTTTGTGCGTGTGTGGGCATCCGTTGTGGATCTGTTGTGCAACTGTTGTGCGACTGTTGTGCGGCTGTTGTGCGATTGTTGTGCGACTGTTGTGCGACTGTTGTGCGACTGTTGTGCGATTGTTGTGGTACTGTTGTGGGACTGCTTGCGTCTATTGTGCATGTTTTGTGCATCAGTTGTTTCTTTTGTGCGTCTGTTTAGTCTATTGAGCGTCTCTTGGTGCGTCTGTTGCGCATGTTTTGTGCATCAATTGTGCGTCTTTTGTGCGTCTGTTGTGGGACTGTGGTGCGTGTGTTGTGCATGTTTTGTGCATCAGTTCTTTGTCTTTTGTGCGTCTGTTCAATGTCTGTTGAGCGTCTCTCGGTGCGTCTGTTGTGCATGTTTTGTGCATCAGTTGTGCGTCTGTTCTGTGTCTGTTGTGCCATATTATGTTGTGCCATATGTTGGGGAGTACTGTGCGTCTTTTGTGTTTGTGTAGGTGTGTGTTGAGCGGCTGTTAGCTGTCTTTTTTGCGTCTGTTGTGCATCCGTTGTAGATCTGTTGTGCGACTGTTGTCCGATTGTTGTGCGTCTGTTGTGCCATATGTTGTGCCATATGTTGGGGTGTATTGTGCGTCTTTTGTGTTTGTGTAGGTGTGTTGAGCGGCTGTTAGCTGTCTGTTTTGCGTCTGTTGTGCATATGTTGTGCGTATGTTGTGCGTGCGTAGTGCGTGTGTTGGCCGCGTGTGTTGTGCGTGTATTTGTACGTGTTGGGCTTGTGTTGTGTTTCTGTTATGCCACTGTATTTCCACTGTTGTGCGTCTGTCGTGCGTGTGTTGTGCGTGTGTTGTGCGTGTGTTGTGCGTGTGTTGTGCATATGTTGTGTATTTGTTGAGCGTATTTTCTGTATGTATAGGATGTGTTGTGCGCGCATTGTGCATCTGTTGTGCGTGTATTGGATGTGTGTTGTGCGACTGTTGTGCATCTGTTGTGAGTCTCTTGTGCGCCTCTTTTCCGTCTCTTGGGCCTCTGTTTGTGCGTTTGTTGTGCATGTGTTGGGTTTCTGTTCCGGCATACGTTGGATATGTTTTGCATATGTTGTGCATGTGTTTGTTATGCATGTGTTATTACATATGTTGTGCGTGTGTTCTGCTCCTGTTGTGCATCTGTTGTGCGTGTCTTGTGCGCCTCTTTTGCGTCTCTTGGGCCTCTGTTGTGCGTCTGTTTTGTGTGTGTTGTGCGACTGTTGTGCGACTGTTATGCGATTTTGTTGGGACTGTTGTCGGACTGTGGTGCGTCTGTTGTGCATATTTTGTGATCAGTAGTTTGTCTTTTGTGCGTCTGCTCAGTGTCTGTTGAGCATCTCATGGTGCGTCTGTTGTGCATGTTTGGTGCATCAGTTGTGCGTCTGTTGTGCGTCTGTTGTGCGTCTGTTGTGCGTCTGTTGTGCGTCTGTTGTGCGTCTTTTGTGCGTCTGTTGTGCCATATGTTGTGCCATATGTTGGGGTTTATTGTGCGTCTTTTGTGTTTGTGTATGGAGCGGTTGTTAGCTGTCTGTTTTGCGTCTTTTGTGCATATGTTGTACGTATGTTATGCGTGTGTAGTGCGTGTTGGCCGCTTGTGTTGTGCGTGTATTTGTGTGTTGGGTTTGTGTTGTGCTTCTATTATGCCACTGTATTTCCACTGTTGTGCGTCTGTCGTGGGTTTGTTGTGTATGTGTTGTGCGAGTGTTATAAGGTCACCTGTTAGGTACCTGCATGTGTTGGGATTCTATTCGGCGTATGTTGGATATATGTTCTGCAGATGTTGTGCATATGTTGTGCATATGTCGTGCATCTGTTGCGCGAGCTTGTGTGTGTCTTGTGCGACTTCTCTCCGTCTGTTGTGCATCTGTTGTGCGTGTGTTGCTCGTATTGTTGGGCGTGTGTCGGGCGTGCGTTTGGGCGTGTGTGTTATGCCTGTATTGTATATACGTGTTGGGCTGGTGTTATTCTACTGTGCGACCATAAATCCACTGTTATGCGTGTGTTGTGCGATTGTTGTGCGTGTGTTGTGCGTTTTGTGCGTGTATTGTGTACGTGTTGTGCGTGTATTGTGCATGTGTTGTGCGACTGTTGTACGTCGGTGTATATGTTATACATGTGTTGAGCGGCTGTTGGCTGTCTGTTGTTTGTTGTGCATCTGTTGTACGTATGTTGTACGTCTTGTGTTGTGCGTGAGTTGTGCATCTGTTGGCTTGCATTGTGCGAGTGTTCTTCGTCTATTGTACGTACATCTGTTGTACTTCTGTTGAGCGTGGGTTGGGCGTGCTTTGGGCGTGTTTGTGGTGCGTGTGTTGTATATGTGTTGGGCATCTGTTGTTCGTCTGTTGTGCTATGTCTGCTTCTTTTGTGTATATGTTAGGGTGTTTTGTACTTCTTTGTATACGTTTTGGACTTGTATTGTGCTTCTATAGTGCAACTGAACTTCCACTCTTGTGCGTGTATTGTGCGTGTGTTGAGCAACTTTTCTCCGTCTGTTGTCCGTCTGTTGAACGTATATTGCGCATCTGTTGTGCGTCTGTTGTGCATGTATTTTGGTTTTGTTATAAATGTGTTGTGCGTGTGTATTGTGCATCTGCCGTGCGTGGGCGTGTGTTTTGTGCCTCTTGTCCGTCTCTTGGGCCTCGTTGTGCGACTGTTGTAGGACTGTTGTGGCACTGTTTTGCGTCTGTTGGCATGTTTTTTTGTTTTGTGCGTCTGTTTTGGGACTTTTGTGCGTCTATTGTCCCATATGTTTGGGTGTGTGCCGTCTTTTGTGTATGTGTTCGATGTGTTGAGCGGATGTTAGCTGTCTGTTTTACGTCTGATGTGCGTGTGTTGTATATGTGTTGGGCTTGTGTTGTGCTTCTATTGTACATCCACTATTGTGCGTCTGTTGCGCGTCTGTCGTACGAGTATTGCGCATCTGTTCAGCTTATATTTGGATATGTTCTGTGTTTTCATGATTTTGTTGTGTTGTTCGCCTATTGTGCATCTGTCGTGCGTGTTTGGTGTGTATTGTGCGATTGTTCTACGTCTGTTCTGCTTCTGTTGTGCTGGGTGTTGTGCAACTTTTCTCCATCTTTTGCACTATTGCGCATTTGTTCAGCGTATGTTTGGATATATGTTCTGCATGTTTTGCATGCGTTTGTTATACATGTGTTATACATGTTCATGTTGTGCGCCTGTTGAGTTGTGTTGGGCTTGTACCGTCTTGGACTTTTGTACTTCTGTTGTGCGAGTGTTATTCATATATTGTTGTTGGACTGTGTATTTGTTCAGCGTCATTTCCGTTTGTTGTGCAGGCGTTGTGAATGTGTTATGCGTGTTAGGTGTGTTGCGCGTCTGTTTATCTGTTCTGCGTCTCATGTGCGCCTCTTGTGTGTCCCTTAGTCCTCTGTTTTGCGTCTCTTGGGTACGTATTGTGCGTCTGTTGCGCGTCTGTTGAGCAATATGTTAGGGTGTGTTGTGCGTCTTTTATGCGTGTGTCGTGTTGGACGTGTTGGGCGTGTGTTGTGCGTGTGTTTGTAAACATGTTGGTCTTATATTGTGGTTCTATTGTGCATCTGTTGTGGGACAGTTGTGATGCGTCTGTTGTGCGCGTGCTGTGCATCTGTTGGGCGTCTGTTGTGGATGTTTTTGTATTTTTAGATATTTTTTTTCTGTTGTGCGAGTGTTCAGCACTGTGCGTATGATGTGCATGTGTTGTGTATGCTTTGTGCATCTGTTGTCATCTGTGCGTCTGTGTTGTGCATGTGTTCTGCGTGTGTTGTGCGACTTTTATCCGTCTGTTGTGCGTCTTTTGTGAATGTGGTGTAGCTTGTGTTGTTGGTCGTATGATGTGCGTGAGTTGTAAACGCTTTGAGTTTGTGTTGTTCTTCTATTATGCAACTGTACTTCCACTGTTGTGCGTCTTATGCTATGACTTTCAATTCATTGATTTTCAGCAATTAGTTTCGTTTTTAAAGAATAACTACCATACTATAACCAAAAATTTAACGTCAGAAAACATTTATTACTGTTATTGTAAGTTGTACAGTCATACACGCGAAATATTGTTATTACATCAAACTAATGATATTCATCATTTGGCAACGGTTTTAATTGTTCATTACCACCTATACATGAAAATTAACCCTCAGAAAACGTCAATGTTGCTGTAATTTTAATCTGTACTGTCATACACGCAAAATATGTTATTAATTTGATACGATCAATAATCAGCATTTGGCAAAGTTTTTAAAGTACTTCATTACCCCCTACTGAAAACTAACCATCAGAAAATTTCTAGATTGCTGATATTATCAGTTATACTGTCATACAAGCGAAATATTATGCTATAACTTCCAATTAATTGATTTTCAGCCTTCACCAACCTTTTTATAGAATTATAAACCACATTATAATAAAAAAATTACCATCAGAAAACATATATCTAATACGGTAAGTTGTTCAATCATACACGAGAAATATTATGCTATAACTTTCAAGTGATACATATTCAGTATTTGGCAACGTTTTTAATTGTTGATTACCCATATAGAATTAAATCTATCCTTCAGAAAACGTCTTGATTGCTAATATTATAAACTATACTGTCATAGAAGTGAAATATTATTGTATAACTTCTAATCAATTGATTTTCAGCCTTTAGCAACGTTTTTACAGGATATATACCACACTTTAATTAAAAATTAACAGTCAGAAAGCATATATTGCTATTATTGTAAGTTGTACAGTCATATACACGAAATATTTTGTTATTACTTTCCACTGATTGATATTCAGCATTTGGAAACGGTTTTAATTGTTCATTATCACCTATACATGAAAATTAACCGTCAGAAAACGTCTATTTTGTTGTTTTTGTAATCTGTACTGTCATACACGCAAAATATTATGTTATTACTTTTATTAGAACAATATTCAGCATTTGGCAAACAATTTAGTCCATTACCCCCTATTAAAAAGTACCCGTCAGAATATGTCTAGATTGCTGACATTATCAGTTATACTGCCATACAAGTGAAATATTATTCTATAACTTCCAATTAATTGATTTTGAGCCTTCACCAACGTTTTTAAGGATATATACCACATTATAATTAAAAATTAACCGTCAGAAAACATATATATCTGTTGTTGTAAGTTGTTCAGTCATACACGGGAAATATTATGCTATAACTTTCAAGTGATACATATTCAGCATTTGGCAACGGTTTTAATTGTTCATTACCATCTATACATGAAAATTAACAATCGGAAAACGTCTATGTTGCTGTTACTGTAATCTGTAGTCATACGCGCAAAATATGATCTTATTATATATATCTGATCAATATTCAACATTTGTCAAAGTTTTAGTACTTCATTACCCCCTATTGAAAACTAACCGTCAGAAAATGTCTAGATTGCTGATATTATCAGCTATACTGTCATACAAGTGAAATTTTATTCTATAACTTCCAATTAATAATTTTTTATAGATTGCTGTTATAGTAATTTGTACAGTTATACACACAAAATATTATGCTACGACTTTCCACTTATCGATATTCAGCATTTAGCAACGGTTTTAATTGTTGATTACCGATATAGAATAAAATCTAACCGTAAGAAAACGTCTAGATTGCTGACATTATCAACTGTACTGTCATACAAGTGAAATATTATTCTATAACTTCCAATTAATTAATTTTGAACCTTCACCAACGTTTTTAAAGGATATATACCACACTATAACTAAAAAGTAACCGTCAGAAAACATATATTGCTGTTATATTAAGTTGTATAGCCATACACGCGAAATATTATGCTGCGACTTTCCACTTATCGATATTCAGCATTAAGCAACGGTTTTAATTGTTCATTTTCGATATAGAATTAAATCTAACCTTCACAGAACGTCTTGATTGCTGATATTATTAACTATACTGTCAAACAAACGAAATATTATTGTATAACTTCTAATCAATTTATTTTCTCCCTTTAACAACGTTTTTATAGGATATATACCACACTTTAATTAAAAATTAATAGTCAGAAAGCATATATTGCTGTTATTATAAGTTGTACAGTCATATACGCGAAATATTTTGTTATTACTTTCCACTGATTGATATTCAGCATTTGGCAACGGTTTTAATTGTTCATTACCACCTATACATGAAAATTAACCCTCAGAAAACGTCTATGTTGCTGTTATTGTAATTTGTACTGTCATACACGCAAAATGTGATTTTATTACTTTTATTTTTATTTGATCAATATATTATATACCAAGTTATAGTCCTTTTCTTATTTATTGAAAACTAGCTGTCGGAAAATGTCTAGTTTGCTGATATTATCAGTAATACCGTGATACAAGCGAAATATTATGCTATAACTTTCAACTGGTCGATATTTGGCAACGGTAACCGTAAGAAAACGTCTAGATTGCTGACATTATCATCTGTAGTGTCATGTCATACAAGCGAAATATTATGCTATAACTTCCAATTAATTGATTTTTAGTCTTCACCAACGTTTTGAAAATATATATACCACACTATAATAAAAAATTAACCGTCAGAAACATATATTGCTGTTATTGTAAGTTGTATAACCATACACGCGAAATACTATGCTGACTCCAAACTGATCGATATTCAGCATTTGGCAACGGTTTTAATTGTTCAGTACCACCTATACATGAAAGTTAAACCTCAGAAAACGTCTACGTTGCTTTTTGGTAAGCTATATTTTCATAAAAGCCAATTATTGTATTATCACTTTTAACTTATTAATATTGAGTATTTGGCAACGTTTTTAATTGTTGATTACCCATATAGAATTAAATCAAACCTTCAGAAAACGTTTTGATTGCTGATTTTATTAACTATACTGTCATACATGCGAACGATTATGCTATAGCTTCCAATTAATTGGTTTTCCGCCTTCACCAACGTTTTTAAAGAATATATACCACACTATAACTAAAAATTAACCGTCAGAAAACATATATTGCTGTTATTGCAAGTTGTTCAATCATACACGCGAAAAATTTTACCATGACTCAACTGATAGATATTCAGCATTTCGGTTTTTGTTGATTACCGATATAGAATTAAATCTAACCTTCACAGAACGTCTTGATTGATAATAATATTATTAACTATACTATACCACCCATACATAAAAGCTACCCGTCAGAAAACAGCTATGTTTGTGTTATTGTAAGCTGTACTGTCATATACGCAAAATAGTTATGTAATTACTTTTATGTGATCAATATTCAGCATTTAGGAAAACAATTTAGTCCTTCATTACCCCCTATTGAAAACTAGCCGTCAGAAAATGTCTAGATTGCTGATATTATCAGCTATACTGTCATACAAGTGAAATATTATTCTATAACTTCCAATTAATATTTTTTTATAGATTGCTGTTATAGTAAGTTGTACAGTTATACACACAAAATATTATGCTACGACTTTCCACTTATCGATATTCAGCATTTAACAACGGTTTTAATTGTTGATTACCGATATAGAATTAAATCTAACCGTAAGAAAACGTCTAGATTGCTGACATTATCAACTGTACTGTCATACAAGTGAAAAATTATTATATAACTTCCAATTAATTAATTTTGAACCTTCACCAACGTTTTTCAAGAATATATACCACACTATAACTAAAAATTTACCGTCAGAAAACATATATTGCTGTTATTGTAAGTTGTTCAATCATACACGCGAAATATTTTACCATGACTCAACTGATAGATATTTAACATTTCGCAACTGTTTTAATTGTTGATTACCGATATAGAATTAAATCTAACCTTCACAGAACGTCTTGATTGCTAATATTATTATACAAGCGAAATGTTATTGTAACATTTTTAATCAATTGATTTTCAGCCTTTAGCAACGTTTATATAGGATATATAGCACACTAATTAAAAATTAATAGTCAGAAAGCATATATTGCTGTTACTATAAGTTGTACCGTCATACACGCGAAATATTATGCTATAACTTTCAACTGATAGATATTCTACATTTGGCAACGTTTTAATAATTCATTACCACCCATACATAAAAATTACCCGTCTGTATTGCACACAGGCTGCTTGAATTGTTGCTTACCCATCCTAATTTTGAGTCCATTCCATGCAACCTTAGCTTTAGCACTCCTAAATTTTCCCTCGACTTTGTTCTTGAATTCCAGTTTGGCAATCCTAGCAACTCTTCTAAATTCCTTTTCTTTCTCACGATATGCATCTTTCTTTCTCTGCAGAAATGCAAATTTATTTTGATTCAGGTACACTTTAAGGTCCTTCGTTATCCAGGTCTTGTTGTTCGGGTATAAGCGCACTGTCATTGATAAATGACTTCACAGAATTTGACAGACGACAGAGTCCGCAAGTTCAGAAGGGTCAAAGAAGCTGTCCATAAAAACATCCCACTCTGTTCCTTCAAAACAACCACGTATCTCCTTCATGCGACACATGTCCAGAGTTAATAAACACGAGTTCAAGGTTTTTTAGTCTTCAAATTTTGTCTGTACTTCGGCAACAAATTCACAGCGTTATGATTAGAGCGGCCATGTGTTGTACAGAATACAAACACATCCACAGTATCCTTGATCCTCAACTACACTTTCAACACATCCAGTCTCCATGATCCTCAACCAGACTTGATATTAACACATCCTTAATATCCATAATCCTCAAACATAGAGAATATAAATACATATTTTGTGTTCACAATAATAAACCACACATAGTATCAATACATCAACAGTGTCCTTGATCATCAACCACACAGCGTGTCCAACACCAACACATCTGCACCAACATCACACAGAGTATAAATACACCTGGAGTTTTCACAATAATACACAACACAGAATACCAACATATACATAGTGTCCATGATCCTCAACCTCAGTGACAACACATCCACTATATATATGATCCTCAGTCTCCAACACATCCACAGTATCCATGATAATCAAATACAGTGTCCAACACGTATACACTCTCCATGATCTGCAGTTTTACAATACTAAACAACGCACAGTATCAACACATCAATAGAGTGTGATTTTTAACCACTCAGAGTACCAATACATCCACAGCATCTTTGATCATCAACTCAGAGTATGAACTCATCAACAATGTCCATGACCTTTAATCACACAAAGTATAAAACTCCACAGAGTGCTTGTTCCTCAAACATACAATATCAACACATCCAATTTCTGCGATCCTCAACCACCAAATCCACAGTGTCCATGATCTTAAACACATTCATAGAATCCAAGATCTTCAATGACACAGTGTCAACACAATTGAAATGTCCATGATCATCAACTGCACAGTGCCCAACACATCCACAGTGTTTATTACCCTCAACCACAGAGAGTATCAGCATTTTTCGATCATCAATCTCAGTGTACATCATTTCCCCAATGTCCTTGATCATCAACAACACAGTGTCCCTCAACAGCAGGGAATAAAAATACACCCACAATGACCATGGTAATCAGTCACTCAGGGTATGTACACATCCAGAGTCCTTGAACATAACCACACAGTGTCCAAACACATCCACAATGTCCTGGATCATCAATCACACAGTGTTCATCACATTCGCCGTGTCCTTGTCTATTAACCACACAGAGTACCAACACATTCACACTCAATCAGACAGGATATTAATATATCCATAGTGTCAACGATAATCAACCACACAGAGTATCAACATATACACAGTGTCCTTCGTGATTAACCAGAGTGAGTTGCTATACATCGAAGTACTTTGACCCTCAACAACACAGTTTTCATCCGCCGTGTCCCTGATCATCAGTCACTCAGAATATCAACACATCCACGGTGTCCTTGATCTTCTACTGGTATAGTGTGAGAATCTAGCAGAGCCTGGAATATGGTACTAAAAATCCTCCCCGGCTGAGCCCCACAAGTCTTTAAGACTGTTTTTCACTCAATCAAGGCCTGACGCTGTCTGCGTTCAATCTGGAAACGTTTTCTCAACCTCAACCTCAGAGAGTTCAATGTGTTCTGGTACAAAAATCTGACACAGAGATGTACATTGACTACGAAAATCATTAACATTAAACCTAGCATAAAAACGGTTAAGTTAATTTGCTGCAGTAACAGAATCACCAGTACGGCACACAGGCTGCTTGAATTGTTGCTTACCCATCCTAGTTTTGAGTACATTCCATGCCTCCTTAGTATTAGCACTCCTAAATTTTCCTCTATTTTGTTCTTGAATTCAAGTTTGGCAATCCTAGCAACTGTTCTAAATTCCTTTTCTTTCTCACGATATGCATCCTTATTTCCCTGCAGAAATGCAAATTTCTTTTGATTAAGGTACACTTTAAGGTCCTTCCTTATCCAGGGCTTGTTGTCCGGGTACAAGCGCGCTGACCTGGTATTGATAACCGACTCTTCACAGAATTTGACATAAGACGACATAGTGTCCGCAAGTTCAGAGGGCTCAAAGCAACTGTCCATAAAAAAACATCCCACTCTGTTCCTTCAAAACAGCGACGTAAGTCCATGCTTCAGGTGTCCAAAGTTGAGAAACACGAGTTCTAGGTTTTTTGTCTTCAAATTATGTCTGTACTTCGGCAACAAATGCACAGCGTTATGATTAGAGCGGCCAAGTGGTGTACAGTATACCAACACATCCACAGTATCCTTGATCCTCAACTACACTTTCAACACATCCAGTCGCCATGTTCGTCAACCAGACTTGGTGTTAACACATCCTTAATATCCAAAATCCTCAAACAGAGAATATAAATACATATTTTGTGTTCACAATAATAAACCACACATAGTATCAATACATCAACAGTGTCCTTGATCATCAACCACACAGCGTGTCCAACACCAACACATCTGCAGTGTTTACAATACTAAACCACACTGTCAACAACGCCCAGTTTCCACCATCCGGAATCACACAGTCGTAACATATACACAGCATCATTCATCATACAAACACACATCCACCCTGTACATGATCTTCGATCACACAGTGTAAAATACACCTGAAGTTTTCATAATAATACACAACACACAATACCAACAGATACATAGTGTCCATGATCCTCAACCTCAGTGACAACACATCCACTATATATATGATCCTCAGTCAACAGTCTCCAACACATCCACAGTATCCATGATCATCAAATACAGTGTCCAACACGTATACACTCTCCATGATCTGCAGTTTTACAATACTAAACAACGCACAGTATCAACACATCAATAGAGTGTGATTTTCAACCACTCAGAGTACCAATACATCCACAGCATCCTTGATCATCAACTGAGAGTATGAACTCATCAACAATGTCCATGATCTTTAATCACACAAAGTATAAAACTCCACAGAGTGCTTGTTCCTCAACCATACAATATCAACACATCCAATTTCTGCGATCCTCAACCACCAAATCCACAGTGTCCATGATCGTAAACACATTCATAGAATCCAAGATCTTCAATGACACAGTGTCAACACAATTGAAATGTCCATGATCATCAACTGCACAGTGCCCAACACATCCACAGTGTTTATTACCCTCAACCACAGAGAGTATCAGCATTTTTCGATCATCAATCTCAGTGTACATCATTTCCCCAATGTCCTTGATCATCAACAACACAGTGTCCCTCAACAGCAGGGAATACAAATACATCCACAATGACCATGGTAATCAGTCACTCAGGGTATGTACACATCCAGAGTCCTTGAACATTAACCACACAGTGTCCAAACACATCCACAATGTCCTGGATCATCAATCACACAGTGTTCATCACATTCGCCGTGTTCTTGTCTATTAACCACACAGAGTACCAACACATTCACACTCAATCAGACAGGATATTAATATATCCATAGTGTCAACGATAATCAACCACACAGAGTATCAACATATACACAGTGTCCTTCGTGATTAACCAGAGTGAGTTGCTATACATCGAAGTACTTTGACCCTCAACAACACAGTTTTCATCCGCCGTGTCCCTGATCATCAGTCACTCAGAATATCAACACATCCACGGTGTCCTTGATCTTCTACTGGTATAGTGTGAGAATCTAGCAGAGCCTGGAATATGGTACTTAAAATCCTCCCCGGCTGAGCCCCACAAGTCTTTAAGACTGTTTTTCACTCAATCAAGGCCTGACGCTGTCTGCGTTCAATCTGGAAACGTTTTCTCAACCTCATCCTCAGAGAGTTCAATGTGTTCTGGTACAAAAATCTGACACAGAGATGTACATTGACTACGAAAATCATTAACATTAAACCTAGCATAAAAACGGTTAAGTTAATTTGCTGCAGTAACAGAATCACCAGTACGGCACACAGGCTGCTTGAATTGTTGCTTACCCATCCTAGTTTTGAGTACATTCCATGCCTCCTTAGTATTAGCACTCCTAAATTTTCCTCTATTTTGTTCTTGAATTCAAGTTTGGCAATCCTAGCAACTGTTCTAAATTCCTTTTCTTTCTCACGATATGCATCCTTATTTCCCTGCAGAAATGCAAATTTCTTTTGATTAAGGTACACTTTAAGGTCCTTCCTTATCCAGGGCTTGTTGTCCGGGTACAAGCGCGCTGTCCTGGTATTGATAACCGACTCTTCACAGAATTTGACATAAGACGACATAGTGTCCGCAAGTTCAGAGGGCTCAAAGCAACTGTCCATAAAAAAACATCCCTCTCTGTTCCTTCAAAACAGCCACGTAAGTCCATGCTTCAGGTGTCCAAAGTTGAGAAACACGAGTTCTAGGTTTTTTTGTCTTCAAATTATATCTGTGCTTCGGCAACAAATGCACAGCGTTATGATTAGAGCGGCCAAGTGGTGTACAGTATACCAACACATCCACAGTAGCCTTGATCCTCAACTACATTTTCAACACATCCAGTCGCCATGATCGTCAACCAGACTTGGTATTAACACATCCGTAATATCCAAAATCCTCAAACAGAGAATATAAATACATATTTTATGTTCACAATAATAAACCACACATAGTATCAATACATCAACAGTGTCCTTGATCATCAACCACACAGCGTGTCCAACACCAACACATCTGCAGTGTTTACAATACTAAACCACACTGTCAACACCGCCCAGTTTCCACCATCCGGAATCACACAGTCGTAACATATACACAGCATCATTGATCATCAAACACACATCCACCCTGTACATGATCTTGATCACACAGAGTATAAATACACCTGGAGTTTTCATAATAATACACAACACACAATACCAACAGATACATAGTGTCCATGATCCTCAACCTCAGTGACAACACATCCACTATATATATGATCCTCAGTCAACAGTCTCCAACACATCCACAGTATCCATAATCATCAAATTCAGTGTCCAACACGTATACACTCTCCATGATCTGCAGTTTTACAATACTAAACAACGCACAGTATCAACACATCAATAGAGTGTGATTTTCAACCACTCAGAGTACCAATACATCCACAGCATCCTTGATCATCAACTCAGAGTATGAACTCATCAACAATGTCCATGATCTTTAATCACACAAAGTATAAAACTCCACAGAGTGCTTGTTCCTCAACTATACAATATCAACACATCCAATCTCTGCGATCCTCAACCACCACATCCACGGTGTCCATGATCGTAAACACAATCATAGAATCCAAGACCTTCACTGACACAGTGTCAACACAATTGAAATGTCCATGATCATCAAATGCACAGTGCCCAACACATCCACAGTGTTTATTACCCTCAACCACAGAGAGTATCAGCATTTTTCGATCATCAATCTCAGTGTACATCATTTCCGCAATGTCCTTGATCATCAACAACACAGTGTCCCTCAACAGCAGGGAGTACAAATACATCCACAATGACCATGGTAATCAGTCACTCAGGGTATGTACACATCCAGTGTCCTTGAACATTAACCACACAGTGTCCAAACACATCCACAATGTCCATGGTCTTCAAACACAGTATCCAACACAATCGCAATGTTCTTGATCATCAACCACACAGTGTTCATCACATTTGCCGTGTCCTTGTTTATCAACCACAAAAAGTACCAACACATTCACACTCAATCAGACAGGATATTAATATATCCATAGTTTTTCGATAATCAACCTCACAGTGTACATACACATCCACTATCTCCATGGTCATCAACCACACAAAGTACCAACATATCCACAATGTCCTTCGTGATTAACCATAGTGAGTACCTATACATCGAAGTACCTTGACCCTCAACAACACAGTTTTCATTTTCTTTGATCCTCAACTACACGTTCAACATATCCAGCCTCCATGATCGTCAACCAGACTTGGTATTAAACACATCCTTAATATCCATAATGCTCAAATATAGATAATATAAATACATATTTTGTGTTCACAATACTATACCACACAGAGTATCAATAGTGTCCTTGATCATCAAACACACAGCGTGTCCAACACCAACACATATGCAGTGTTTACAAACCACATAGTGTAAACACACCCAGTTTCCTCGATCCGGAATCAGTCTTAACATATACACAGCATTATTGATCATCAACCACAGAGTATTGACACATCCACCCTGTCCATGGTCTTCAATCACACAGGGTATAAATACATCTGGAGTTTTCACAATAATATAAAACAGAGTGCAAACACATAGAGTGTCCATGATTCTAAACCTTAGTGACAAAACATCCACAATGAACGTGATCATCAGTCAACAGTGTCCAACACATCCACAGTATCCATGATCATCAAATACAGTGTGCAACACGTTTACACTGTCCATGATCTGAAGTTTTCACAATACTAAACCACGCACAGTATCAACACATCAATAGTCTGTGAATTTCACCCACTCAGAGTACCAATATATCCACAGCATCCTTGATCATCAACTCAGAGTATGAACTCACACACATCTGCACTGTTTACAATACTAAACCACAGTTTCAACATCGCCCAGTTTCCTCAATCCGGAATCACAGTCGTAACATATACACAGCATCATTGATCATCAACCAGAGACTATTGACACCTCCACGCTGTCCTTGGTCTTCGATCAAACAGAGTATAAATACATCTGGAGTTTTCACAATAATACACAATACAGAGTGCAAACACATACATAGTTTCCATGATCCTCAACCTCAGTGACAACACATCCACAATGTACATGATCCTCAATCAACAGTGTCCAACACATCCACAGTATCCATGATCATCAAATACAGTGTCCAACACGTTTTCACTGTCCATGATCTGCAGTTTTCACAATACTAAACCACGCAGTATCAACACATCAATAGAGTGTGATTTTCAACCACTCAGAGTACCAATACATCCACCGCATCCTTGATCATCAACTCAGAGTATGAACCCATCAACAATGTCCTTGAACTTCAATCACACAAAGTATAAAACTCCACAGAGTGCTTGTTCCTCAACCATACAATGTCAACACATCCAATCTCTGCGATCCTCAACCACCACATCCACATTGTCCTTGATCGTAAACACATCCATAGAATCAAAGATCTTCAATGACGCAGAGTGACAAAACAATTGAAATATCCATGATCATCAACTGCACAGTGCGCAACACATCCACAGTGTTTATCCTCAACCACAGAGTATCAGCATTTTTCGATCATCAATCACACAGTGTACATCATATTCGCAGTGTCCTTCATCATCAACAACACAGTGTCCCTCAACCGCAGGGAGTACAAATACATCCACAATGTCCATGGTAATCAGTCACTCAGGGTATGTACACATCCACAGATTCCTTGAACATTAACCAGACAGTGTCCATCACAACCGCAATGACCTCGGTCATCTATCACACAGTGTTCATCACATTCGCCGTGTTCTTGTTTATTAACCACACAGAGTACCAACACATTCACACTCAATCAGACAGGATATTAATATATCCATAGTTTTCTCGATAATCAACCTCACAGTGTACATACACATCCACTATCTCCAAGGTCATCAACCACACAGAGTACCAACATATCCACAATGTCCTTCGTGATTAACCATAGTGAGTACCTATACATCGAAGTACCTTGACCCTCAACAACACAGTTTTCATTTTCTTTGATCCTCAACTACACGTTCAACATATCCAGCCTCAATGATCGTCAACCAGACTTGTAATTAACACATCCTTAATATCCATAATGCTCAAATATAGATAATATAAATACATATTTTGTGTTCACAATACTAAACCACACAGAGTATCAATAGTGTCCTTGAACATCAACCACACAGCGTGTCCAACACCAACACATATGCAGTGTCTACAAATTACATAGTGTAAACACACCCAGTTTCCTCGATCCGGAATCAGTCTTAACATATACATAGCATTATTGATCATCAACCACAGAGTATTGACACATCCACCCTGTCCATGGTCTTCAATCACACAGAGTATAAATACATCTGGAGTTTTCACAATAATATAAAACAGAGTGCAAACACATAGAGTGTCCATGATTCTAAACCTTAGTGACAAAACATCCAAAATGAACGTGATCATCAGTCAACAGTGTCCAACACATCCACAGTATCCATGATCATCAAATACAGTGTCTAACACGTTTACACTGTCCATGATCTGAAGTTTTCACAATACTAAACCACGCACAGTATCAATGAACTCACACACATCTGCACTGTTTACAATACTAAACCACACTGTGTAAACACACCCCAGTTTCCACGATCCGGAATCACAGTCAACATATACACAGCATCATTGATCATCAACCACAGAGTATTGACACATCCACCCGATCCATGATCCTTGATCATCAACTCAGAGTATGAACTCATCAACAATGTTCATGATCTTCAACCGCACAATGTATAAAACTCCACAGTGTGCTTGTTCCTCAACCATACAATATCAACACATCCAATCTCTGCGATCCTCAACCACCACATCCAGTGTCCATGATCATAAACACATCCATATAATCCAAGTTCTTCAATGACGCAGAGTGTCAACACAACAGAAATATCCATGATCATCAACTGCACAGTGCCCAACACATACACAGTGTTTATATTCCTCAACCACACAGAGTATCAGCATTTTTCGATCATCAATCACACAGTGTACATCATATCCGCAGTGTCCTTGATCATCAACAAAACAGTGTCCCTCAACCGCAGGGAGTACAAATACATCCACAATGTCCATGGTAATCAGTCACTCAGGGTATGTACACATCCACTAATTCCTTGAACATCAACCACACAGTGTCCATCAATACCGTAATGTCCTTGATCGTCAATCACACAGTGTTCATCACATTCGCCGTGTTCTTGTTTATTAACCACACAGAGTACCAACACATTCACACTCAGACAGGATATTAATATATCCATAGTGTCCACGATAATCAACCACACAGTGTACAGACACATCCACTATGTCCATGGTCTTCAAACACACAGAGTACCTACATATCCACAGTGTCCTTCGTGATTAACCAGAGTGAGTAGCTATACATCGAAGTACCTTGACCCTCAACAACACAGTTTTCATCATATCCGCCGTGTCCCTGATCATCAATCACTCAGAATATCAACACATCCACGGTGTCCTTGATCCTCTACTGTTACAGTGTGAGAATCTAGCAGAGCCTGGAATATGGTAGTAAAAATCCTCCCCGACTGAGCCGCTCACGTCTTTGAGACTTTGTTTTCATTCAATGAAAGCCTGAAGCTGTGTCTGCGTTCAATCTGGAAACGTTTTCACAACCTCATCCTCAGAGAGTTCAAAGTGTTCTGGTACAACAATCTGACACAGAGATGTACATTGACTACGAAAATCATTAACATCAAACCGAGCATAAAAACGGTTAAGTTAATTTGCTCCAGTAACAGAATCACCAGTACGGCACACAGGCTGCTAGAATTGTTGCTTACCCATCCTAGATTTGAGTACATTCCATGCCTTATTAGTATTAGCACTCCTAAATTTTTCTTCGATTTTGTTCTTGAATTCAAGTTTGGCAATCCTAGCAACTCTTCTAAATTCCTTTACTTTCTCACGATATGCATCCTTATTTCCCAGCAGAAATGCAAATTTCTTTTGATTAAGGTACACTTTAAGGTCCTTCCTTATACAGGGCTTGTTGTCCGGTTACAAGCGCGCAGTCCTGGTATTGATAACCGACTCTTCACAAAATTTGACATAAGACGACGTAGTGTCCGCAAGTTCAGAGGGCTCAAAGCAGCTGTCCATAAATAAACATCCCACTCTGTTCCTTCAAAACAGCCACGTACTCCATGCTTCAGGTGTCCAAAGTTGAGAAACACGAGTTCTAGGTTTTTTTGTCTTCAAATTATATCTGTACTTCGGCAACAAATGCACAGCGTTATGATTAGAGCGGCCAAGTGGTATACAGAATACCAACACATCCACAGTATCCTTGATCCTCAACTACACTTTCAACACATCCAGTCTCCATGATCGTCAACCAGACTTGATATTAACACATCCTTAATATCCATAATCCTCAAACAGAGAATATAAATACATATTTTGTGTTCACAATAATAAACCACACATAGTATCAATACATCAACAGTGTCCTTGATCATCAACCACACAGCGTGTCCAACACCAACACATCTGCAGTGTTTACAATACTAAACCACTCTGTCAACACCGCCCAGTTTCCACGTTCCGGAATCACACAGTCGTAACATATACACAGCATCATTGATCATCCAACACACATCCACCCTGTACATGATCTTCGATCACACACAGTATAAATACACCTGGAGTTTTCACAATAATACACAACAAACAATACCTACAGATACATAGTGCCCATGATCCTCAACCTCAGTGACAACACATCCACAATGGTCATGGTCATCAACCACACAGAGTGCCTACATACCCACAGTAACCTTGACTCTTAACCACACAACATTCTTCACATCCGCCGTGTCCTTGATCATCAATCATACAGTGTACCAACACATCCACAGTGCCCTCGATCGTCTATCCCACAGTGGCTAACACATCTGCAATGTACTTGAACATCAGTCGCACAGTATTGGTCACACCCGCGGTGTTATTGATCATCAACCAAATTGAGTGATATGCATCCACAATGTCCACGATCGGAAACCAGACAGAGTACCAACACATTGACAATGTCCTTGATAATCAAACACACAGAGTACCAACACACACACAGTGTCCTTGATCCTCAACTACACAGTTTCAACAAATCCAGTCTCGATGATCCTCAACCAGACTGGGTATTAACACATCCATAATATCCATAATCCTTAAACGTAGAGAAAAGCAATATATATGTTGTGTTCACAATATTAAACCATACAGATTATCAATACATCAAGAGTGTCCTTGATTATCAACCACACAGCGTGTCCAACACCAAACCATTTGCAGTGTATACAATACCAAACCACATAGTGTAAACACAGTTTCCACGATCGGGAATCACAGTCTTAACATATACAAAGCATCATTTATCATCAACCAAAGAGTATTGACACATCCACCCTGTCGATGGTCTTCAATCACGCACAGTATAAAAACATCTGGAGTTTTCACAATAATATAAAACACAGAGTGCCAACACATACAGTGTCCACGATTCTAAACCTTAGTGACAAAACATCCAAAATGAACATGACCCTCAGTCAACAGTGTCCAACACATCCACAGTATGCATGATCATCAAATACAGTGTCTAACACGTTTACACTGTCCATGATCTGAAGTTTTCACAATACTAAACCACGCACAGTATCAACACATCAATAGTCTGTGAATTCCACGCACTCAGAGTACCAATACATCCACAGCATCCTTGATCATCAACTCAGAGTATGAACTCACACACATCTGCACTGTTTACAATACTAAACCACACAGTGTAAACACACCCCAGTTTCCACGATCCGGAATCAAAGTCAACATATACACAGCATCATTGATCATCAACCACAGAGTATTGACACATCCACCCGGTCCATGTTCCTTGATCATCAACTCAGAGTATGAACTCATCAACAATGTCCATGATCTTCAACCGCACAAAGTATAAAACTTCACAGTGTGCTTGTTCCTCAACCATACAATATCAACACATCCAATCTCTGCGATCCTCAACCACCACATCCAGAGTCCATGATCGTAAACACATCCATAGAATCCAAGTTCTTCAATGACGCAGAGTGTCAACACAACAGAAATATCCATGATCATCAACTGCACAGTGCCCAACACATACACAGTGTTTATAATCCTCAACCACACAGAGTATCAGCATTTTTCGATAATCAATCACACAGTGTACATCATATCCGCAGTGTCCTTGATGATCAACAAAACAGTGTCCGTCAACCGCAGGGAGTACAAATACATCCACAATGTCCATGGTAATCAGTCACTCAGGGTATGTACACATCCACAGATTCCTTAAACATCAACCACACAGTGTCCAACACAACCGCAATGTCCTGGATCATCAATCACACAGTGTTCATCACATTCGCCGTGTTCTTGTTTATTAACCACACGGAGTACCAACACATTCATACTCAATCAGACAGGATATTAATATATCCATAGTGTCAACGATAATCAACCACACAGTGTACAGACACATCCACTATCTCCATGGTCATCAACCACACAGAGTACCAACATATCCACAGTCCTTCGTGATTAACCAGAATGAGTACCTATACATCGAAGTACCTTGACCCTCAACAACACAGTTTTCATCATATCCGCCGTGTCCTTGATCATCAATCACTCAGAATATCAACACATCCACGGTGTCCTTGATCCTCTACTGTTACAGTGTGAGAACCTAGCAGAGCCTGGAATATGGTAGTAAAAATCCTCCCCTACTGAGCCGCACACGTCTTTGAGACTTTGTTTTAATTCAATGAAAGCCTGAAGCTGTGTCTGCGTTCAATCTGGAAAGGTTTTCACAACCTCATCCTCAGAGAGTTCAATGTTTTCTTGTACAAAAGTTTGACACAGAGATGTACAATGACCACGAAAATCATTAACATCAAACCAAGCATAAAAACGGTTCAGTTCATTTGTTGCAGAAACAGAATCACCAGTATGGCACACAGGCTGTTTGAATTGTTGCTTACCCATCCTAGTTTTGAGTCGATTCCATGCCTTCTTAGCATTAGCACTCCTAAACTTTCCCTCGACTTTGTTCTTGAATTCAAGTTTGGCAATCCTAGCAACTCTTCTAAATTCCTTTTCTTTCTCAAGATATGCATCCTTCTTTCCCTGCAGAAATGCAAATTTATTTTCATTCAGGTACACTTTAAGGTCCTTCGTTATCCAGGGCTTGTTGTTCGGGTACAAACGCACTGTCTTGGTATTGATAACTGACTCTACACAGAATTTTACATAAGACGATATAGTGTCCGAAAGTTCAGAGGGCTCAAAGCAGCTGTCCATAAAAACATCCCACTCTGTTCCTTCAAATCAACCACGTAAGATCTCCATGCTTCAGGTGTCCAGAGTTTAAAAACACGAGTTCTAGGTTTTTTTGTCTTCAAATTTTGTCTGTACTTCGGCAACAAATTCACAGCGTTATGATTAGAGCGGCCATGTGTTGTACAGAATACAAACACATCCACAGTATCCTTGATCCTCAACTACACTTTAAACACTTCCAGTCTCCATGATCCTCAACCAGACTTGATATTAACACATCCTTAATATCCATAATACTCAAACATAGAGAATATAAATATATATTTTGTGTTCACAATACAAAATCACACAGAGTATCTATACATCAACAGTGTCCTTGATCATCAACCACACAGCGTGTCCAACACCAACACATCTGCAGTGTTTACAATACTAAACCACAGTGTCAACATCGCCCAGTTTCCTCGATCCGGAATCACAGTCGTAACATATACACAGCATCATTGATCATCAACCAGAGAGTATTTACACATCCACCCTGTCCTTGATCTTCGATCACACAGAGTATAAATACATCTGGAGTTTTCACAATAATACACAACACAGAGTGCAAACACATACATAGTGTCCATGATCCTCAACCTCAGTGACAACACATCCACAATGTACATGATCCTCAGTCAACAGTGTCCAACACATCCACAGTATCCATGATCATCAAATACAGTGTCCAACACGTTTACACTGTCCATGATCTGCAATTTTCACAATACTAAACCACGCACAGTATCAACACATCAATAGAGTGTGATTTTCAACCACCCAGAGTACCAATACATCCACAGCATCCTTGATCATCAACTCAGAGTTGATGATCAACTCATCAACAATGTCCATGATCTTCAACCACACAAAGTATAAAACTCCAGTGTGCTTGATCCTCAACCATACAATGTCAACACATCCAATCTCTGCGATCCTCAACCACCACATCCACAGTGTCCATGATCGTAAACACATCCATAGAATCCAAGATCTTCAATGACGCAGAATGTCAACACAACTGAAGTATCCATGATCATCAACTGCACAGTGCCGAACACATACACAGTGTTTATAATCCTCAACAACACAGAGTATCAGCATTTTTCGATCATCAATCACACAGTGTACATCATATCCGCAGTGTCCTTGATCATCAACAAAACAGTGTCCCTCAACCGCAGGGAGTACAAATACATCCACAATGTCCATGGTAATCAGTCACTCAGGGTATGTACACATCCACTAATTCCTTGAACATCAACCACACAGTGTCCATCAATACCGTAATGTCCTTGATCATCAATCACACAGTGTTCATCACACTCGCCGTGTTCTTGTTTATTAACCACACAGAGTACCAACACATTCACACTCAGACAGGATATTAATATATCCATAGTGTCCACGATAATCAACCACACAGTGTACAGACACATCCACTATGTCCATGGTCTTCAAACACACAGAGTACCTACATATCCACAGTGTCCTTCGTGATTAACCAGAGTGAGTAGCTATACATCGAAGTACCTTGACCCTCAACAACACAGTTTTCATCATATCCGCCGTGTCCCTGATCATCAATCACTCAGAATATCAACACATCCACGGTGTCCTTGATCCTCTACTGTTACAGTGTGAGAATCTAGCAGAGCCTGGAATATGGTAGTAAAAATCCTCCCCGACTGAGCCGCTCACGTCTTTGAGACTTTGTTTTCATTCAATGAAAGCCTGAAGCTGTGTCTGCGTTCAATCTGGAAACGTTTTCACAACCTCATCCTCAGAGAGTTCAATGTGTTCTGGTACAACAATCTGACACAGAGATGTACATTGACTACGAAAATCATTAACATCAAACCGAGCATAAAAACGGTTAAGTTAATTTGCTCCAGTAACAGAATCACCAGTACGGCACACAGGCTGCTTGAATTGTTGCTTACCCATCCTAGATTTGAGTACATTCCATGCCTTATTAGTATTAGCACTCCTAAATTTTTCTTCGATTTTGTTCTTGAATTCAAGTTTGGCAATCCTAGCAACTCTTCTAAATTCCTTTACTTTCTCACGATATGCATCCTTATTTCCCAGCAGAAATGCAAATTTCTTTTGATTAAGGTACACTTTAAGGTCCTTCCTTATACAGGGCTTGTTGTCCGGTTACAAGCGCGCAGTCCTGGTATTGATAACCGACTCTTCACAAAATTTGACATAAGACGACGTAGTGTCCGCAAGTTCAGAGGGCTCAAAGCAGCTGTCCATAAATAAACATCCCACTCTGTTCCTTCAAAACAGCCACGTACTCCATGCTTCAGGTGTCCAAAGTTGAGAAACACGAGTTCTAGGTTTTTTTGTCTTCAAATGATATCTGTATTTCGGCAACAAATGCACAGCGTTATGATTAGAGCGGCCAAGTGGCGTACAGAATACCAACACGTCCACATTATCATTGATCCTCAACTCAAGGCGTGTGTTGTGCATATGTTGTGTATTTGTTCAGCGTACTTTCTGTATGTATAGGATGTGTTGTGCGCGCATTGTGCATCTGTTGTGCGTGTATTGGATGTGTGTTGTGCGACTGTTGTGCATCTGTTGTGAGTCTTGTTCGCCTCTTTTCCGTCTCGTGGGCCTGTGTGCGTTTGTTGTGCATGTGTTGGGTTTCTGTTCCAACATACGTTGGATATAAGTTTTGCATATGTTGTGCATGTTTGTTATGCATGTTTTATTACGTGTTGTGCGTGTGTTCTGCTCCTGTTGTGCGTCTCTTGTGCGCCTCTTTTGCGTCTCTTGGGCCTCTGTTGTGCGTCTGTTTTGTGTGTTTTGTGCGTGTGTGGGCATCCGTTGTGGATCTGTTGTGCAACTGTTGTGCGACTGTTGTGCGACTGTTGTGCGGCTGTTGTGCGACTGTTGTGCGACTGTTGTGCGATTGTTGTGGGACTGTTGTGGGACTGCTTGCGTCTATTGTGCATGTTTTGTGCATCAGTTGTTTCTTTTGTGCGTCTGTTTAGTCTATTGAGCGTCTCTTGGTGCGTCTGTTGCGCATGTTTTGTGCATCAGTTGTGCGTCTGTTGTGCGTCTGTTGTGGGACTGTGGTGCGTGTGTTGTGCATGTTTTGTGCATCAGTTCTTTGTCTTTTGTGCGTCTGTTCAATGTCTGTTGAGCGTCTCTCGGTGCGTCTGTTGTGCATGTTTTGTGCATCAGTTGTGCGTCTGTTATGTGTCTGTTGTGCCATATGTTGTGCCATATGTTGGGGAGTACTGTGCGTCTTTTGTGTTTGTGTAGGTGTGTGTTGAGCGGCTGTTAGCTGTCTTTTTTGCATCTGTTGTGCATATTTTGTGCGTATGTTGTGCGTGTGTAGTGCGTGTGTTGGCCGCGTGTGTTGTGCGTGTATTTGTACGTGTTGGGCTTGCGTTGTGCTTATATTATGCCACTGTATCTCCACTGTTGTGCCTCTGTCGCGGGTGTGTTGTGTATGTGTTGTGCGAGTGTTATACACCTGTTAGGTGTCTGTTGTGCGTTTGTTGTGCATATGTTGGGATTCTATTCGGTGTATGTTGGATATGTTCTGCATCTGTTGTGCGTGTGTTGCTCGTATTGTTGGGCGTGCTGGGCGTGTGTTTGGGCGTGTGTTTTGTTCATGTGTTTGTATACGTGTTGGGCTGGTGTTATTATTTTTCTGTGCGACCTTAAATCCACTGTTGTGCGTGTGTTGTGCATGTGTTGTGCGTGTGTTGTGCATATTTTGTGCGTGTTGTTCGTGTGTTGTGCATATGTTGTGCATATGTTGTGTATTTGTTGAGCGTACATTCTGTATGTATAGGATGTGTCGTGCGCGCATTGTACATGTTGTGCGTGTGTTAGATGTGTGTTGTGCTCCTGTTGTGCATCTGTTGTGCGTCTCTTGTGCGCCTCTTTTCCTTCTCTTGGGCCTCTATTGTGCGTCTGTTTTGCGTGTGTTGTGCGTGTGTGGGCATCCGTTGTAGATCTGTTGTGCGACTGTTGTCCGATTGTTGTGCGTCTGTTGTGCCATATGTTGTGCCATATGTTGGGGTGTATTGTGCGTCTTTTGTGTTTGGGTAGGTGTGTTGAGCGGCTGTTAGCTGTCTGTTTTGCGTATGTTGTGCATATGTTGTGCGTATGTTGTGCGTGCGTAGTGCGTGTGTTGGCCGCGTGTGTTGTGCGTGTATTTGTACGTGTTGGGCTTGTGTTGTGCTTCTATTATGCCACTGTATTTCCATTGTTGTGCGTCTGTCGTGGGTGTGTTGTGTATGTGTTGTGCGAGTGTTATAAGTCACCTGTTAGGTACCTGTTGTGCGTTTGTTGTGCATGTGTTTGATTCTATTCGGCGTATGTTGGATATATGTTCTGCAGATGTTGAACATATGTTGTGCATATGTCGCGCATCTGTTGCGCGAGCTTGTGTGTGTCTTGTGCGACTTCTCTCCGTCTGTTGTGCATCTGTTGTGCATGTGTTGCTCGTATTGTTGGGCGTGTTTCGGGCGTGCGTTTGGGCGTGTGTGTTGTGCATGTGTTGTATATACGTGTTGGGCTGGTGTTATTCTACTGTGCGACCTTAAATCCACTGTTGTGCGTGTGTTGTGCGAGTGTTGTGCGTGTGTTGTGCGTGTGTTGTGCGTTTTGTGCGTGTATTGTGTACGTGTTGTGCGTGTATTGTGCATGTGTTGTGCGACTGTTGTACGTCGGTGTATATGTTATACATGTGTTGAGCGGCTGTTGGCTGTCTGTTGTTTGATGTGCATCTGTTGTACGTATGTTGTACGTCTTGTGTGTTGTGCGTGAGTTGTGCATCTGTTGGCTTGCATTGTGCGAGTGTTCTTCGTCTATTGTACGTACGTCTGTTGTACTTCTGTTGAGCGTGGGTTGGGCGTGCTTTGGGCGTGTTTGTGGTGCGTGTGTTGTATATGTGTTGGGCATCTGTTGTTCGTCTGTTGTGCTATGTCTGCTTCTTTTGTGTATATGTTAGGGTGTTTTGTACTTCTTTGTATACGTGTTGGACTTGTGTTGTGCTTCTATAGTGCAACTGAACTTCCACTCTTGTGCGTGTATTGTGCGTGTGTTGAGCAACTTTTCTCCGTCTGTTGTCCGTCTGTTGAACGTATATTGCGCATCTGTTGTGCGTCTGTTGTGCATGTGTTTTGGTTTTGTTATAAATGTGTTGTGCGTGTGTATTGTATCTGCCGTGCGTGGGCGTGTGTTTTGTGCCTCTTGTCCGTCTCTTGGGCCTCGTTGTGCGACTGTTGTAGGACTGTTGTGGCACTGTTTTGTGTCTGTTGGCATGTTTTTTGCATGTTTTTTGTTTTGTGCGTCTGTTTTGGGACTTTTGTGCGTCTATTGTCCCATATGTTTGGGTGTGTGCCGTCTTTTGTGTATGTGTTCGATGTGTTGAGCGGATGTTAGCTGTCTGTTTTACGTCTGATGTGCGTGTGTTGTATACGTGTTGGGCTTGTGTTGTGCTTCTATTGTACATCCACTATTGTGCGTCTGTTGCGCGTCTGTCGTACGAGTATTGCGCATCTGTTCAGCTTATATTTGGATATGTTCTGTGTTTTCATGATTTTGTTGTGTTGTTCGCCTGTTGTGCATCTGTCGTGCGTGTTTGGTGTGTATTGTGCGATTGTTCTACGTCTGTTCTGCTTCTGTTGTGCTGGGTGTTGTGCAACTTTTCTCCGTCTTTTGCACTATTGCGCATTTGTTCAGCGTATGTTTGTATATATGTTCTGCATGCGTTTGTTATACATGTGTTATACATGTTCGTGTTGTGCGCCTGTTGAGTTGTGTTGGGCTTGTACTGTCTTGGACTTTTGTACTTCTGTTGTGCGAGTGTTATTCATATATTGTTGTTGGATTGTGTATTTGTTCAGCGTCATTTCCGTTTGTTGTGCAGGCGTTGTGAATGTGTTATGCGTGTTAGGTGTGTTGCGCGTCTGTTTATCTGTTCTGCGTCTCATGTGCGCCTCTTGGGTGTCCCTTAGTCCTCTATTTTGCGTCTCTTGGGTACGTATTGTGCGTCTGTTGCGCGTCTGTTGAGCAATATGTTAGGGTGTGTTGTGCGTCTTTTATGCGTGTGTCGTGTTGGACGTGTTGGGCGTGTGTTGTGCGTGTGTTTGTAAACATGTTGGTCTTATATTGTGGTTCTATTGTGCATCTGTTGTGGGACAGTTGTGATGCGTCTGTTGTGCGCGTGCTGTGCATCTGTTGGGCGTCTGTTGTGGATGTTTTTGTATTTTTAGAGAATATTTTCTGTTGTGCGAGTGTTCAGCACTGTGCGTATGATGTGCATGTGTTGTGTATGCTTTGTGCATCTGTCGTCATCTGTGCGTCTGTGTTGTGCATATGTTCTGCGTGTGTTGTGCGACTTTTATCCGTCTGTTGTGCGTCTTTTGTGAATGTGGTGTAGCTTGTGTTGTTGGTCGTATGATGTGCGTGAGTTGTAAACGCTTTGAGTTTGTGTTGTTCTTCTATTATGCAACTGTACTTCCACTGTTGTGCGTCTTATGCTATGACTTTCAATTCATTGATTTTCTGCAAATAGTTTCGTTTTTAAAGGATAACTACCATACTATAACCAAAAATTAAACGTCAGAAAACATTTATTACTGTTGTACAGTCATACACGCGAAATATTGTTATTACATCAAACTAATGATATTCATCATTTGGCAACGGTTTTAATTGTTCATTACCACCTATACATGAAAATTAACCCTCAGAAAACGTCAATGTTGCTGTAATTTTAATCTGTACTGTCATACACGCAAAATATGTTATTACTTTTATTAGATCAATATTCAGCATTTGGCAAAGTTTTTTGAAATCTAGGCGTCAGAAAATGTCTAGATTGCTGATATTATCAGCTGTACTGACATACAAGCGAAATATTATGCTATAACTTTCAATTAATTGATTTTTAGCCTTCACCAACGTTTTTATAGAATTATATACTACACTATAATTAAAAATTAACCCTCACAAAAAATATATTGCTGTTATTGTAAGTTGTACAACCATACACGCGAAATATTATGCTGTGACTTTCCACTTATCGATATTCAGCATTAAGCAACGGTTTTAATTGTTCATTACCGATATAGAATTAAATCTAACCACAGAATGTCTTGATTGCTGATATTATTAACTATACTATCAAACAAACGAAATATTATTGTAAAACTTCTAATCAATTGATTTTCAGCCTTTAGCAACGTTTATATACCACACTTTAATAAAAAATTATAGTCAGAAAGCATATATTGCTGTTATTGTAAGTTGTACAGTCATATACGCGAAATATTTTGTTATTACTTTCCACAGATTGATATTCAGCATTTTGCAACGGTTTTAATTGTTCATTTGTCAAAGTTTTTAGCCTTCATTACCCCCTATTGAAAACTAGCCGTCAGAACATATCTAGATTGCTGACAATATCAGCTATACTGTCTTACAAGCAAAATATTATTCTATAACTTCCAACTAATTGATTTTGAGCATTCACCAACGTTTTTAAAGGATATATACCACACTATAACTACCCGTCAGAAAACATATATTGCTGTTAATGTAAGTTCTACAACCATACACGCGAAATATTATGCTATGACTTTTAACTGATAGATATTCAACATTTGGCAACAGTTTTAATTGTTCATTACCACCTATACATGAAAATTAACCATCAGAAAACGCTCGTGTTGCTGTTATTGTAATTTGTAGTCATACGCGCAAAATTTGATGTTATTAATTTTATTAGATCAATAATCAGCATTTGGCAAAGTTTTTAAAGTACTTCATTACCCCCTACTGAAAACTAACCATCAGAAAATGTCTAGATTGCTGATATTATCAGTTATACTGTCATACAAGCGAAATATTATGCTATAACTTCCAATTAATTGATTTTCAGCCTTCACCAACCTTTTTATAGAATTATAAACCACATTATAATAAAACATTAACCATCAGAAAACATATATCTAATACGGTAAGTTGTTCAATCATACACGAGAAATATTATGCTATAACTTTCAAGTGATACATATTCAGTATTTGGCAACATTTTTAATTGTTGATTACCCATATAGAATTAAATCTATCCTTCAGAAAACGTCTTGATTGCTAATATACTGTCATAGAAGTGAAATATTATTGTATAACTTCTAATCAATTGATTTTCAGCCTTTAGCAACGTTTTTATAGGATATATACCACACGTTAATTAAAAATTAACACTCAGAAAGCATATATTGCTGTTATTGTAAGTTGTACAGTCATATACACGAAATATTTTGTTATTACTTTCCACTGATTGATATTCAGCATTTGGCAACGGTTTTAATTGTTCATTATCACCTATACATGAAAATTAACCGTCAGAAAACGTCTACTTTGCTGTTTTTGTAATCTGTACTGTCATACACGCAAAATATTATGTTATTACTTTTATTAGAACAATATTCAGCATTTGGCAAACAATTTAGTCCATTACCCCATATTAAAAAGTACCCGTCAGAATATGTCTAGATTGCTGACATTATCAGCTATACTGCCATACAAGTGAAATATTATTCTATAACTTCCAATTAATTGATTTTGAGCCTTCACCAACGTTTTTATAGGATATATACCACATTATAATTAAAAATTAACCGTCAGAAAACATATATATCTGTTGTTGTAAGTTGTTCAGTCATACACGGGAAATATTATGCTATAACTTTCAAGTGATACATATTCAGCATTTGGCAAAGGTTTTAATTGTTCATTACCATCTATACATGAAAATTAACAATCGGAAAACGTCTATGTTGCTGTTACTGTAATCTGTAGTCATACGCGCAAAATATGATCTTATTACATATATCTGATCAATATTCAACATTTGTCAAAGTTTTAGTCCTTCATTACCCCCTATTGAAAACTAGCCGTCAGAACATATCTAGATTGCTGACAATATCAGCTATACTGTCTTACAAGCAAAATATTATTCTATAACTTCCAACTAATTGATTTTGAGCATTCACCAACGTTTTTAAAGGATATATACCACACTATAACTAACCGTCAGAAAACATATATTGCTGTTAATGTAAGTTCTACAACCATACACGCGAAATATTATGCTATGACTTTCAACTGATAGATATTCAACATTTGGCAACGGTTCTAATAAATAATATAAAAGCTACGTGTCAGAAAACAGCTATGTTTGTGTTATTGTAAGCTGTACTGTCATATACGCAAAATAGTTATGTAATTACTTTTATGTGATCAATATTCAGCATTTAGGAAAACAATTTAGTCCTTCATTACCCCCTATTGAAAACTAGCCGTCAGAAAATGTCTAGATTGCTGATATTATCAGCTATACTGTCATACAAGTGAAATATTATTCTATAACTTCCAATTAATAATTTTTTATAGATTGCTCTTATAGTAAGTTGTTAGTTAGTTAGTTATACACACAAAATATTATGCTACGACTTTCCACTTATCGA
Organism: Escarpia spicata; assembly: GCA_963995525.1. Lineage (NCBI taxonomy): Eukaryota > Metazoa > Annelida > Polychaeta > Sabellida > Siboglinidae > Escarpia > Escarpia spicata. The sequence continues at coordinate 54,888,826 of OZ023214.1, read as the reverse complement.
TATTCAGCATTTAGCAACGGTTTTAATTGTTGATTAACGATATAGAATTAAATCTAACCGTAAGAAAACGTCTAGATTGCTGACATTATCAACTGTACTGTCATACAAGTGAAATATTATTATATAACTTCCAATTAATTAATTTTGAACCTTCACCAACGTTTTTAAAGAATATATACCACACTATAACTAAAAATTTACCGTCAGAAAACATATATTGCTGTTATTGTAAGTTGTTCAATCATACACGCGAAATATTTTACCATGACTCAACTGATAGATATTCAGCATTTCGCAACGGTTTTAATTGTTGATTACCGATATCGAATTAAATCTAACCTTCACAGAACGTCTTGATTGCTAATATTATTATACAAGCGAAATGTTATTGTAACATTTTTAATCAATTGATTTTCAGCCTTTAGCAACGTTTATATAGGATATATAGCACACTAATTAAAAATTAATAGTCAGAAAGCATATATTGCTGTTACTATAAGTTGTACCGTCATACACGCGAAATATTATGCTATAACTTTCAACTGATAGATATTCTACATTTGGCAACGTTTTAATAATTCATTACCACCCATACATAAAAATTACCCGTCTGTATTCCACACAGGCTGCTTGAATTGTTTCTTACCATTCCTAATTTTGAGTCCATTCCATGCAACCTTAGCTTTAGCACTCCTAAATTTTCCCTCGACTTTGTTCTTGAATTCCAGTTTGGCAATCCTAGCAACTCTTCTAAATTCCTTTTCTTTCTCACGATATGCATCCTTCTTTCTCTGCAGAAATGCAAATTGATTTTGATTCAGGTACACTTTAAGGTCCTTCGTTATCCAGGCGCACTGTCATTGATAAATTACTTCACAGAATTTGACAGACGACAGAGTCCGCAAGTTCAGAAGGGTCAAAGAAGCTGTCCATAAAAACATCCCACTCTGTTCCTTCAAAACAACCACGTATCTCCTTCATGCGTCACATGTCCAGAGTTAATAAACACGAGTTCAAGGTTTTTTAGTCTTCAAATTTTGTCTGTACTTCGGCAACAAATTCACAGCGTTATGATTAGAGCGGCCATGTGTTGTACAGAATACAAATACATCCACAGTATCCTTGATCCTCAACTACACTTTCAACACATCCAGTCTCCATGATCCTCAACCAGACTTGATATTAACACATCCTTAATATCCATAATCCTCAAACATAGAGAATATAAATATATATTTTGTGTTCACAATACTAAACCACACAGAGTATCTATACATCAACTGTGTCCTTTATCATCAACCACACAGCGTGTCCAACACCAACACATCTGCAGTGTTTACAATACTAAACCACAGTGTCAACATTGCCCAGTTTCCTCGATCCGGAATCACAGTCGTAACATATACACAGCATCATTGATCATCAACCAGAGAGTATTGACACATCCACCCTGTCCTTGATATTCGATCACACAGAGTATAAATACATCTGGAGTTTTCACAATAATACACAACACAGAGTGCAAACACATACATACTGTCCATGATCCTCAACCTCAGTGACAACACATCCACTATATATATGATCCTCAGTCTCCACCACATCCACAGTATCCATGATAATCAAATACAGTGTCCAACACGTATACACTCTCCATGATCTGCAGTTTTACAATACTAAACAACGCACAGTATCAACACATCAATAGAGTGTGATTTTTAACCACTCAGAGTACCAATACATCCACAGCATCCTTGATCATCAACTCAGAGTATGAACTCATCAACAATGACCATGATCTTTAATTACACAAAGTATAAAACACAGAGTTCTTGTTCCTCAACCATACAATGTCAACACATCCAATCTCTGCGATCCTCAACCACCAAATCCACAGTGTCCATCATTTTAAACACATTCATAGAATCCAAGATCTTCAATGACACAGTGTCAACACAATTGAAATGTCCATGATCATCAACTGCACAGTGCCCAACACATCCACAGTGTTTATTACCCTCAACCACAGAGAGTATCAGCATTTTTCGATCATCAATCTCAGTGTACATCATTTCCGCAATGTCCTTGATCATCAACAACACAGTGTCCCTCAACAGCAGGGAGTACAAATACATCCACAATGACCATGGTAATCAGTCACTCAGGGTATGTACACATCCAGTGTCCTTGAACATTAACCACACAGTGTCCAAACACATCCACAATATCCATGGTCTTCATCCACACAGTATCCAACACAATCGCAATGTTCTTGATCATCAACCACACAGTGTTCATCATATTTGCCGTGTCCTTGTTTATCAACCACACAAAGTACCAACACATTCACACTCAATCAGGCAGGATATTAACACATCCATACATTCCACGATAATCAAACACACAGTGTGCAGACACATCCACTATGTCCATGGTCATCAACCACACAGACTACCTACATATCCACAGTGTCCTTCGTGATTAACCAGAGTGAGTACCTATACATCGAAGTACCTTGACCCTCAACAACACAGTTTACATTTTCTTTGATCCTCAACTACACTTTCAACACATCCAGCCTCCATGATCGTCAACCAGACTTGGTATTAACACATCCTTAATATCCATAATGCTCAAATATAGAGAATATAAATACATATTTTGTGTTCACAATACGAAACCACACAGAGTATCAATAGTGTCCTTGATCATCAACCACACAGCGTGGCCAACACCAACACATCTGCAGTGTTTACAAACCACATAGTGTAAACACACCCAGTTTCCTCGATCCGGAATCAGTCTTAACATACACACAGCATTATTGATCATTAACCACAGAGTATTTACACATCCACCCTGTCCATGGTCTTCAATCACACAGAGTATAAATACATCTGGAGTTTTCACAAAAATACACAACACACAGTGCGAACAGGTACATAGTGTCCACGATCCTCAACCTCAGTGACAACACATCCATTATATACATGATCCTCAGTCAACAGTCTCCAACACATCCACAGTATCCATGATCATCAAATACAGTGTCCAACACGTATACACTCTCCATGATCTGCAGTTTTACAATACTAAACAACGCACAGTATCAACACATCAATAGAGTGTGATTTTCAACCACTCAGAGTACCAATACATCCACAGCATCCTTGATCATCAACTCAGAGTATGAACTCATCAACAATGTCCATGATCTTTAATCACACAAAGTATAAAACTCCACAGAGTGCTTGTTCCTCAACTATACAATATCAACACATCCAATTTCTGCGATCCTCAACCACCAAATCCAAATTGTCCATGATCGTAAACACATTCATAGAATCCAAGATCTTCAATGACACAGTGTCAACACAATTGAAATGTCCATGATCATCAACTGCACAGTGCCCAACACATCCACAGTGTTTATTATCCTCAACCACAGAGAGTATCAGCATTTTTCGATCATCAATCTCAGTGTACATCATTTCCCCAATGTCCATGATCATCAACAACACAGTGTCCCTCAACAGCAGGGAGTACAAATACATCCACAATGACCATGGTAATCAGTCACTCAGGGTATGTACACATCCAGTGTCCTTGAACATTAACCACACAGTGTCCAAACACATCCACAATGTCCTGGATCATCAATCACACAGTGTTCATCACATTCGCCGTGTTCTTGTCTATTAACCACACAGAGTACCAACACATTCACACTCAATCAGACAGGATATTAATATATCCATAGTGTCAACGATAATCAACCACACAGAGTATCAACATATACACAGTGTCCTTCGTGATTAACCAGAGTGAGTTGCTATACATCGAAGTACTTTGACCCTCAACAACACAGTTTTCATCCGCCGTGTCCCTGATCATCAGTCACTCAGAATATCAACACATCCACGGTGTCCTTGATCTTCTACTGGCATAGTGTGAGAATCTAGAAGAGCCTGGAATATGGTACTAAAAATCCTCCCCGGCTGAGCCGCACACGTCTTTAAGACTGTTTTTCACTCAATCAAGTCCTGACGCTGTCTGCGTTCAATCTGGAAACGTTTTCACAACCTCATCCTCAGAGAGTTCAATGTGTTCTGGTACAACAATCTGACACAGAGATGTACATTGACTACGAAAATCATTAACATTAAACCGAGCATAAAAACGGTTAAGTTAATTTGCTGCAGTAACAGAATCACCAGTACGGCACACAGGCTGCTTGAATTGTTGCTTACCCATCCTAGTTTTGAGTACATTCCATGCCTCCTTAGTATTAGCACTCCTAAATTGTCCTCTATTTTGTTCTTGAATTCAAGTTTGGCAATCCTAGCAACTGTTCTAAATTCCTTTTCTTTCTCAAGATATGCATCCTTATTTCCCTGCAGAAATGAAAATTTCTTTTGATTAAGGTACACTTTAAGGTCCTTCCTTATCCAGGGCTTGTTGTCCGGGTACAAGCGCGCTGTCCTGGTATTGTTAACCGACTCTTCACAGAATTTGACATAAGACGACATAGTGTCCGCAAATTCAGAGGGCTCAAAGCAACTGTCCATAAAAAACATCCCACTCTGTTCCTTCAAAACAGCCGCGTAAGTCCATGCTTCAGGTGTCCAAAGTTGAGAAACACGAGTTCTAGGTTTTTTTGTCTTCAAATTATGTCTGTAGTTCGGCAACAAATGCACAGCGTTATGATTAGAGCGGCCAAGTGGTGTACAGAATACCAACACATCCACATTATCCTTGATCCTCAACTCAAGGCGTGTGTTGTGCATATGTTGTGTATTTGTTGAGCGTACTTTCTGTATGTATAGGATGTGTCGTGCGCGCATTGTACATGTGTTGTGCGTGTGTTGGATGTGTGTTGTGCGTCTGTTGTGCATCTATTGTGAGTCTCTTGTGCGCCTCTTTTCCGTCTCGTGGGCCTATGTTTGTGCGTCCGTTGTACGAGTATTGTGCGTATGTTGTGCATGTGTTGGGTTTCTGTTCCGGCATAAGTTGGATATATGTTCTGCATATGTTGTGCATGTGTTTGTTATGCATGTGTTATTACGTGTTGTGCATGTGTTGTGCTCCTGTTGTGCATCTGTTGTGCGTCTTTTGTCCGCCTCTTTTCCGTCTCTTGGGCCTCTGTTGTGCGTCTGTTTTGCGTGTGTTTTGCGTGTGTGGGCATCCGTTGTAGATGTGTTGTGCGACTGTTGTGCGACTGTTGTGTTGTATTGTGCGTCTTTTGTGTTTGTGTAGGTGTGTGTTGAGCGGCTGTTAGCTGTCTGTTTTGCGTTTGTTGTGCATATGTTGTGCGTATGTTGTGCGTGCGTAGTGCTTGTGTTGACCGCGTGTGTTGTGCTTGTATTTGTACGTGTTGGGCTTGTGTTGTGCTTCTATTATGCCACTGTATTTCGCCTGTTGTGCGTCTGTCGTGCGTGTGTTGTGCGTGTTGTGCGTGTGTTGTGTGTGTTGTGCATGTTGTGCGTGTGTTGTGCATATGTTGTATTTGTTGAGCGTATTTTCTGTATGTATAGGATGTGTTGTGCGCGCATTGTGCATCTGTTGTGCGTGTGTTAGATGTGTGTTGTGCGACTGTTTTGCATCTGTTGTGAGTCTCTTGTGCGCCTCTTTTCCGTCTCGTGGGCCTCTGTGTGTGCATTTGTTGTGCATATGTTGGGTTTCTGTTGCGGCATACATTGGATATAAGTTTTGCATATGTTGTGCATGTGTTTGTTATGCGTGTTATTACATGTGTTGTGTGTGTGTTCTGCTCCTGTTGTGCATCTGTTGTGCGTCTCTTGTGCGCCTCTTTTACGTCTCTTGGGCCTCTGTTGTGCGTCTGTTTTGTGTGTGTTGTGCGTGTTTGGGCATCCGTTGTGGATCTGTTGTGCAACTGTTGTGCGACTCTTGTGCGACTCTTGTACAACTTTTGTGCGACTGTTGTCCGATTGTTGTGGGACTGTTGTGGGACTGTGGTGCGTCTGTTGTGCATGTTTTGTGCATCAGTTGTTTGTCTTTTGTGCGTCTGTTCAGTGTCTATTGAGCGTCTCTTGGTGCGTCTGTTGCGCATGTTTTGTGCATCATTTGTGCGTCTGTTGTGTGTCTGTTGTGGGACTGTGGTGCGTCCGTTGTGCATGTTTTGTGCATCAGTTCTTTGTCTTTTGTGCGTCTGTTCAGTGTCTGTTGAGCGTCTCTCGGTGCATCTGTTGTGCATGTTTTGTGCCATATGTTGGGGAGTATTGTGCGTCTTTTGTGTTTGTGTAGGTGTGTGTTGAGCGGCTGTTAGCTGTCTTTTTTGCGTCTGTTATGCATATTTTGTGCGTATGTTGTGCGTGTGTAGTGCGTGTGTTGGCCGCGTGTGTTGTGCGTGTATTTGTACGTGTTGGGCTTCGTTGTGCTTATATTATGCCACTCTATCTCCACTGTTGTGCGTCTGTCGTGGGTGTGTTGTGTATGTATTGTGCGAGTGTTATATGACACCTGTTAGGTGTCTGTTTTGCGTTTGTTGTGCATATGTTGGGATTCTATTCGGTGTATGTTGGATATGTTCTGCATCTGTTGTGCGTGTGTTGCTCGTATTGTTGGGCGTGTTGGGCGTGTGTTTGGGCGTGTGTTTTGTTCATGTGTTTGTATACGTGTTGGGCTGGTGTTATTATTCTTCTGTGCGACCTTAAATCCACTGTTGTGCGTGTGTTGTGCATGTGTTGTGCGTGTGTTATGCATATTTTGTGCGTGTTGTTCGTGTGTTGTGCATATGTTGTGTATTTGTTGAGCGTACATTCTGTATGTATAGGATGTGTCGTGCGCGCATTGTACATGAGTTGTGCGTGTGTTGGATGTGTGTTGTGCTCCTGTTGTGCATCTGTTGTCCGATTGTTGTGCGTCTGTTGTGCCATATGTTCGGGTGTATTGTGCGTCTTTTGTGTTTTTTTTTTTGTGTGTGTTGAGCGGCTGTTAGCTGTCTGTTTTGCGTCTGTTATGCATATGTTGTGCGTATGTTGTGCGTGTGTAATGCGTGTGTTGGCCGCGTGTGTTGTGCGTGTATTTGTACGTGTTGGGCTTGCGTTGTGCTTATATTATGCCACTCTATCTCCACTGTTGTGCGTCTGTCGTGGGTGTGTTGTGTATGTATTGTGCGAGTGTTATATGACACCTGTTAGGTGTCTGTTTTGCGTTTGTTGTGCATATGTTGGGATTCTATTCGGTGTATGTTGGATATGTTCTGCATCTGTTGTGCGTGTGTTTCTCGTATTGTTGGGCGTGTTGGGCGTGTGTTTGGGCGTGTGTTTTGTTCATGTGTTTATATACGTGTTGGGCTGGTGTTATTATTCTTCTGTGCGACCTTAAATCCACTGTTGTGCGTGTGTTGTGCATGTGTTGTGCGTGTGTTGTGCATATTTTGTGCGTGTTGTTCGTGTGTTGTGCATATGTTGTGTATTTGTTGAGCGTACATTCTGTATGTATAGGATGTGTCGTGCGCGCATTGTACATGAGTTGTGCGTGTGTTGGATGTGTGTTGTGCTCCTGTTGTGCATCTGTTGTCCGATTGTTGTGCGTCTGTTGTGCCATATGTTGGGGTGTATTGTGCGTCTTTTGTGTTTGTGTAGGTGTGTTGAGCGGCTGTTAGCTGTCTGTTTTGCGTCTGTTATGCATATGTTGTGCGTATGTTGTGCGTGTGTAATGCGTGTGTTGGCCGCGTGTGTTGTGCGTGTATTTGTACGTGTTGGGCTTGCGTTGTGTTTATATTATACCACTCTATCTCCACTGTTGTGCGTCTGTCGTGGATGTGTTGTGTATGTGTTGTGCGAGTGTTATACGACACCTGTTAGGTGTCTGTTTTGCGTTTGTTGTGCATATGTTGGGATTCTATTCGGTGTATGTTGGATATGTTCTGCATCTGTTGTGCGTGTGTTTCTCGTATTGTTGGGCGTGTTGGGCGTGTGTTTGGGCGTGTGTTTTGTTCATGTGTTTATATACGTGTTGGGCTGGTGTTATTATTCTTCTGTGCGACCTTAAATCCACTGTTGTGCGTGTGTTGTGCATGTGTTGTGCGTGTGTTGTGCATATTTTGTGCGTGTTGTTCGTGTGTTGTGCATATGTTGTGTATTTGTTGAGCGTACATTCTGTATGTATAGGATGTGTCGTGCGCGCATTGTACATGAGTTGTGCGTGTGTTGGATGTGTGTTGTGCTCCTGTTGTGCATCTGTTGTCCGATTGTTGTGCGTCTGTTGTGCCATATGTTGGGGTGTATTGTGCGTCTTTTGTGTTTGTGTAGGTGTGTTGAGCGGCTGTTAGCTGTCTGTTTTGCGTCTGTTATGCATATGTTGTGCGTATGTTGTGCGTGTGTAATGCGTGTGTTGGCCGCGTGTGTTGTGCGTGTATTTGTACGTGTTGGGCTTGCGTTGTGTTTATATTATACCACTCTATCTCCACTGTTGTGCGTCTGTCGTGGATGTGTTGTGTATGTGTTGTGCGAGTGTTATACGACACCTGTTAGGTGTCTGTTGTGCGTTTGTTGTGCATGTGTTGGGTTTCTGTTCCGGCATACGTTGGATATATGTTCTGCATATGTTGTGCATGTGTTTGTTATGCATGTGTTATTACATGTGTTGTGCGTGTGTTGTGCTCTTGTTGTGCATCTGTTGTGCGTCTCTTGTGCGCCTGTTTTCCGTCTCTTGGGCCTGTGTTGTGCGTCTGTTTTGTGTGTGTTGTGTGTGTGGGCATCCGTTGTAGATCTATTGTGCGACTGTTGTCCGATTATTGTGCCATATCTTATATCATATGTTGGGGTGTATTGTGCGTCTTTTGTGTTTGTCTGTTTTGCGTCTGTTGTGCATATGTTGTGCGTATGTTGTGCGTGCGTAATGCGTGTATAGGCCGCGTGTATTGTGCGTGTATTTGTACGTGTTGGGCTTATGTTGTGCTTCTGTTATGCCACTGTTGTGCGTGTGTTGTGCGTGTGTTGTGCGTGTGTTGTGCGTGTGTTGTGCGTGTGTTGTGCGTGTGTTGTACGTGTGTTGTGCCTGTTGTGCGTGTGTTGTGCATATGTTGTGTATTTGTTGAGCGTATTTTCTGTATGTATAGGATGTGTTGTGTGCGCATTGTGCATCTGTTGTGCGTGTATTGGATGTGTGTTGTGCGACTGTTGTGCATCTGTTGTGAGTCTTGTGCGCCTCTTTTCCGTCTCGTGGGCCTCTATGCGTTTGTTGTGCATGTGTTGGGTTTCTGTTCCAGCATACGTTGGATATAAGTTTTGCATATGTTGTGCATGTTTGTTATGCATGTTTTATTACGTGTTGTGCGTGTGTTCTGCTCCCGTTGTGCGTCTCTTGTGCGCCTCTTTTGCGTCTCTTGGGCCTCTGTTGTGCGTCTGTTTTGTGTTTTGTGCGTGTGTGGGCATCCGTTGTGGATCTGTTGTGCAACTGTTGTGCGACTGTTGTGCGGCTGTTGTGCGATTGTTGTGCGACTGTTGTGCGACTGTTGTGCGACTGTTGTGCGATTGTTGTGGTACTGTTGTGGGACTGCTTGCGTCTATTGTGCATGTTTTGTGCATCAGTTGTTTCTTTTGTGCGTCTGTTTAGTCTATTGAGCGTCTCTTGGTGCGTCTGTTGCGCATGTTTTGTGCATCAATTGTGCGTCTTTTGTGCGTCTGTTGTGGGACTGTGGTGCGTGTGTTGTGCATGTTTTGTGCATCAGTTCTTTGTCTTTTGTGCGTCTGTTCAATGTCTGTTGAGCGTCTCTCGGTGCGTCTGTTGTGCATGTTTTGTGCATCAGTTGTGCGTCTGTTCTGTGTCTGTTGTGCCATATTATGTTGTGCCATATGTTGGGGAGTACTGTGCGTCTTTTGTGTTTGTGTAGGTGTGTGTTGAGCGGCTGTTAGCTGTCTTTTTTGCGTCTGTTGTGCATCCGTTGTAGATCTGTTGTGCGACTGTTGTCCGATTGTTGTGCGTCTGTTGTGCCATATGTTGTGCCATATGTTGGGGTGTATTGTGCGTCTTTTGTGTTTGTGTAGGTGTGTTGAGCGGCTGTTAGCTGTCTGTTTTGCGTCTGTTGTGCATATGTTGTGCGTATGTTGTGCGTGCGTAGTGCGTGTGTTGGCCGCGTGTGTTGTGCGTGTATTTGTACGTGTTGGGCTTGTGTTGTGTTTCTGTTATGCCACTGTATTTCCACTGTTGTGCGTCTGTCGTGCGTGTGTTGTGCGTGTGTTGTGCGTGTGTTGTGCGTGTGTTGTGCATATGTTGTGTATTTGTTGAGCGTATTTTCTGTATGTATAGGATGTGTTGTGCGCGCATTGTGCATCTGTTGTGCGTGTATTGGATGTGTGTTGTGCGACTGTTGTGCATCTGTTGTGAGTCTCTTGTGCGCCTCTTTTCCGTCTCTTGGGCCTCTGTTTGTGCGTTTGTTGTGCATGTATTGGGTTTCTGTTCCGGCATACGTTGGATATGTTTTGCATATGTTGTGCATGTGTTTGTTATGCATGTGTTATTACATATGTTGTGCGTGTGTTCTGCTCCTGTTGTGCATCTGTTGTGCGTGTCTTGTGCGCCTCTTTTGCGTCTCTTGGGCCTCTGTTGTGCGTCTGTTTTCCGGTTACAAGCGCGCAGTCCTGGTATTGATAACCGACTCTTCACAAAATTTGACATAAGACGACGTAGTGTCCGCAAGTTCAGAGGGCTCAAAGCAGCTGTCCATAAATAAACATCCCACTCTGTTCCTTCAAAACAGCCACGTACTCCATGCTTCAGGTGTCCAAAGTTGAGAAACACGAGTTCTAGGTTTTTTTGTCTTCAAATGATATCTGTATTTCGGCAACAAATGCACAGCGTTATGATTAGAGCGGCCAAGTGGCGTACAGAATACCAACACGTCCACATTATCATTGATCCTCAACTCAAGGCGTGTGTTGTGCATATGTTGTGTATTTGTTCAGCGTACTTTCTGTATGTATAGGATGTGTTGTGCGCGCATTGTGCATCTGTTGTGCGTGTATTGGATGTGTGTTGTGCGACTGTTGTGCATCTGTTGTGAGTCTTGTTCGCCTCTTTTCCGTCTCGTGGGCCTGTGTGCGTTTGTTGTGCATGTGTTGGGTTTCTGTTCCAACATACGTTGGATATAAGTTTTGCATATGTTGTGCATGTTTGTTATGCATGTTTTATTACGTGTTGTGCGTGTGTTCTGCTCCTGTTGTGCGTCTCTTGTGCGCCTCTTTTGCGTCTCTTGGGCCTCTGTTGTGCGTCTGTTTTGTGTGTTTTGTGCGTGTGTGGGCATCCGTTGTGGATCTGTTGTGCAACTGTTGTGCGACTGTTGTGCGACTGTTGTGCGGCTGTTGTGCGACTGTTGTGCGACTGTTGTGCGATTGTTGTGGGACTGTTGTGGGACTGCTTGCGTCTATTGTGCATGTTTTGTGCATCAGTTGTTTCTTTTGTGCGTCTGTTTAGTCTATTGAGCGTCTCTTGGTGCGTCTGTTGCGCATGTTTTGTGCATCAGTTGTGCGTCTGTTGTGCGTCTGTTGTGGGACTGTGGTGCGTGTGTTGTGCATGTTTTGTGCATCAGTTCTTTGTCTTTTGTGCGTCTGTTCAATGTCTGTTGAGCGTCTCTCGGTGCGTCTGTTGTGCATGTTTTGTGCATCAGTTGTGCGTCTGTTATGTGTCTGTTGTGCCATATGTTGTGCCATATGTTGGGGAGTACTGTGCGTCTTTTGTGTTTGTGTAGGTGTGTGTTGAGCGGCTGTTAGCTGTCTTTTTTGCATCTGTTGTGCATATTTTGTGCGTATGTTGTGCGTGTGTAGTGCGTGTGTTGGCCGCGTGTGTTGTGCGTGTATTTGTACGTGTTGGGCTTGCGTTGTGCTTATATTATGCCACTGTATCTCCACTGTTGTGCCTCTGTCGCGGGTGTGTTGTGTATGTGTTGTGCGAGTGTTATACACCTGTTAGGTGTCTGTTGTGCGTTTGTTGTGCATATGTTGGGATTCTATTCGGTGTATGTTGGATATGTTCTGCATCTGTTGTGCGTGTGTTGCTCGTATTGTTGGGCGTGCTGGGCGTGTGTTTGGGCGTGTGTTTTGTTCATGTGTTTGTATACGTGTTGGGCTGGTGTTATTATTCTTCTGTGCGACCTTAAATCCACTGTTGTGCGTGTGTTGTGCATGTGTTGTGCGTGTGTTGTGCATATTTTGTGCGTGTTGTTCGTGTGTTGTGCATATGTTGTGCATATGTTGTGTATTTGTTGAGCGTACATTCTGTATGTATAGGATGTGTCGTGCGCGCATTGTACATGTTGTGCGTGTGTTAGATGTGTGTTGTGCTCCTGTTGTGCATCTGTTGTGCGTCTCTTGTGCGCCTCTTTTCCTTCTCTTGGGCCTCTATTGTGCGTCTGTTTTGCGTGTGTTGTGCGTGTGTGGGCATCCGTTGTAGATCTGTTGTGCGACTGTTGTCCGATTGTTGTGCGTCTGTTGTGCCATATGTTGTGCCATATGTTGGGGTGTATTGTGCGTCTTTTGTGTTTGGGTAGGTGTGTTGAGCGGCTGTTAGCTGTCTGTTTTGCGTATGTTGTGCATATGTTGTGCGTATGTTGTGCGTGCGTAGTGCGTGTGTTGGCCGCGTGTGTTGTGCGTGTATTTGTACGTGTTGGGCTTGTGTTGTGCTTCTATTATGCCACTGTATTTCCATTGTTGTGCGTCTGTCGTGGGTGTGTTGTGTATGTGTTGTGCGAGTGTTATAAGTCACCTGTTAGGTACCTGTTGTGCGTTTGTTGTGCATGTGTTTGATTCTATTCGGCGTATGTTGGATATATGTTCTGCAGATGTTGAACATATGTTGTGCATATGTCGCGCATCTGTTGCGCGAGCTTGTGTGTGTCTTGTGCGACTTCTCTCCGTCTGTTGTGCATCTGTTGTGCATGTGTTGCTCGTATTGTTGGGCGTGTTTCGGGCGTGCGTTTGGGCGTGTGTGTTGTGCATGTGTTGTATATACGTGTTGGGCTGGTGTTATTCTACTGTGCGACCTTAAATCCACTGTTGTGCGTGTGTTGTGCGAGTGTTGTGCGTGTGTTGTGCGTGTGTTGTGCGTTTTGTGCGTGTATTGTGTACGTGTTGTGCGTGTATTGTGCATGTGTTGTGCGACTGTTGTACGTCGGTGTATATGTTATACATGTGTTGAGCGGCTGTTGGCTGTCTGTTGTTTGATGTGCATCTGTTGTACGTATGTTGTACGTCTTGTGTGTTGTGCGTGAGTTGTGCATCTGTTGGCTTGCATTGTGCGAGTGTTCTTCGTCTATTGTACGTACGTCTGTTGTACTTCTGTTGAGCGTGGGTTGGGCGTGCTTTGGGCGTGTTTGTGGTGCGTGTGTTGTATATGTGTTGGGCATCTGTTGTTCGTCTGTTGTGCTATGTCTGCTTCTTTTGTGTATATGTTAGGGTGTTTTGTACTTCTTTGTATACGTGTTGGACTTGTGTTGTGCTTCTATAGTGCAACTGAACTTCCACTCTTGTGCGTGTATTGTGCGTGTGTTGAGCAACTTTTCTCCGTCTGTTGTCCGTCTGTTGAACGTATATTGCGCATCTGTTGTGCGTCTGTTGTGCATGTGTTTTGGTTTTGTTATAAATGTGTTGTGCGTGTGTATTGTATCTGCCGTGCGTGGGCGTGTGTTTTGTGCCTCTTGTCCGTCTCTTGGGCCTCGTTGTGCGACTGTTGTAGGACTGTTGTGGCACTGTTTTGTGTCTGTTGGCATGTTTTTTGCATGTTTTTTGTTTTGTGCGTCTGTTTTGGGACTTTTGTGCGTCTATTGTCCCATATGTTTGGGTGTGTGCCGTCTTTTGTGTATGTGTTCGATGTGTTGAGCGGATGTTAGCTGTCTGTTTTACGTCTGATGTGCGTGTGTTGTATACGTGTTGGGCTTGTGTTGTGCTTCTATTGTACATCCACTATTGTGCGTCTGTTGCGCGTCTGTCGTACGAGTATTGCGCATCTGTTCAGCTTATATTTGGATATGTTCTGTGTTTTCATGATTTTGTTGTGTTGTTCGCCTGTTGTGCATCTGTCGTGCGTGTTTGGTGTGTATTGTGCGATTGTTCTACGTCTGTTCTGCTTCTGTTGTGCTGGGTGTTGTGCAACTTTTCTCCGTCTTTTGCACTATTGCGCATTTGTTCAGCGTATGTTTGTATATATGTTCTGCATGCGTTTGTTATACATGTGTTATACATGTTCGTGTTGTGCGCCTGTTGAGTTGTGTTGGGCTTGTACTGTCTTGGACTTTTGTACTTCTGTTGTGCGAGTGTTATTCATATATTGTTGTTGGATTGTGTATTTGTTCAGCGTCATTTCCGTTTGTTGTGCAGGCGTTGTGAATGTGTTATGCGTGTTAGGTGTGTTGCGCGTCTGTTTATCTGTTCTGCGTCTCATGTGCGCCTCTTGGGTGTCCCTTAGTCCTCTATTTTGCGTCTCTTGGGTACGTATTGTGCGTCTGTTGCGCGTCTGTTGAGCAATATGTTAGGGTGTGTTGTGCGTCTTTTATGCGTGTGTCGTGTTGGACGTGTTGGGCGTGTGTTGTGCGTGTGTTTGTAAACATGTTGGTCTTATATTGTGGTTCTATTGTGCATCTGTTGTGGGACAGTTGTGATGCGTCTGTTGTGCGCGTGCTGTGCATCTGTTGGGCGTCTGTTGTGGATGTTTTTGTATTTTTAGAGAATATTTTCTGTTGTGCGAGTGTTCAGCACTGTGCGTATGATGTGCATGTGTTGTGTATGCTTTGTGCATCTGTCGTCATCTGTGCGTCTGTGTTGTGCATATGTTCTGCGTGTGTTGTGCGACTTTTATCCGTCTGTTGTGCGTCTTTTGTGAATGTGGTGTAGCTTGTGTTGTTGGTCGTATGATGTGCGTGAGTTGTAAACGCTTTGAGTTTGTGTTGTTCTTCTATTATGCAACTGTACTTCCACTGTTGTGCGTCTTATGCTATGACTTTCAATTCATTGATTTTCTGCAAATAGTTTCGTTTTTAAAGGATAACTACCATACTATAACCAAAAATTAAACGTCAGAAAACATTTATTACTGTTGTACAGTCATACACGCGAAATATTGTTATTACATCAAACTAATGATATTCATCATTTGGCAACGGTTTTAATTGTTCATTACCACCTATACATGAAAATTTAACCTCAGAAAACGTCAATGTTGCTGTAATTTTAATCTGTACTGTCATACACGCAAAATATGTTATTACTTTTATTAGCTCAATATTCAGCATTTGGCAAAGTTTTTTGAAACCTAGCAGTCAGAAAATGTCTAGATTCCTGATATTATCAGCTGTACTGACATACAAGCGAAATATTATGCTATAACTTTCAATTAATTGATTTTTAGCCTTCACCAACGTTTTTATAGGATTATATACTACACTATAATTAAAAATTAACCCTCACAAAAATATATTGCTGTTATTGTAAGTTGTACAAACATACACGCGAAATATTATGCTGCGACTTTCGACTTATCGATATTCAGCATTAAGCAACAGTTTTAATTGTTCATTACCGATATAGAATTAAATCTAACCACAGAATGTCTTGATTGCTGATATTATTAACTATACTATCAAACAAACGAAATATTATTGTAAAACTTCTAATCAATTGATTTTCAGCCTTTAGCAACGTTTATATACCACACTTTAATAAAAAATGTATAGTCAGAAAGCATATATTGCTGTTATTGTAAGTTGTACAGTCATATACGCGAAATATTTTGTTATTACTTTCCACTGATTGATATTCAGCATTTGGCAACGGTTTGAATTGTTCATTACCACCTATACATGAAAATTAACCATCAGAAAACGCTCGTTTTGCTGTTATTGTAATTTGTAGTCATACGCGCAAAATTTGATGTTATTAATTTTATTAGATCAATAATCAGCATTTGGCAAAGTTTTTAAAGTACTTCGTTACCCCCTACTGAAAACTAACCATCAGAAAATGTCTAGATTGCTGATATTATCAGTTATACTGTCATACAAGCGAAATATTATGCTATAACTTCCAATTAATTGATTTTCAGCCTTCATCAACATTTTTATAGAATTATAAACCACATTATAATAAAAAATTAACCATCAGAAAACATATATCTAATACGGTAAGTTGTTCAATCATACACGAGAAATATTATGCTATAACTTTCAAGTGATACATATTCAGTATTTGGCAACGTTTTTAATTGTTGATTACCCATATAGAATTAAATCTATCCTTCAGAAAACGTCTTGATTGCTAATATTATAAACTATACTGTCATAGAAGTGAAATATTATTGTATAACTTCTAATCAATTGATTTTCAGCCTTTAGCAACGTTTTTATAGGATATATACCACACTTTAATTAAAAATTTACAGTGAGAAAGCATATATTGCTGTTATTGTAAGTTGTACAGTCATATACACGAAATATTTTGTTATTACTTTCCACTGATTGATATTCAGCATTTGGAAACGGTTTTAATTGTTCATTATCACCTATACATGAAAATTTACCGTCAGAAAACGTCTATTTTGCTGTTTTTGTAATCTGTACTGTCATACATGCAAATTATTATGTTATTACTTTTATTAGAACAATATTCAGCATTTGGCAAAAAATTTAGTCCATTACCCCCTATTAAAAAGTACCCGTCAGAATATGTATAGATTGCTGACATTATCAGCTATACTGCCATACAAGTGAAATATTATTCTATAACTTCCAATTAATTGATTTTGAGCCTACACCAACGTTTTTAAAGGATATATACCACATTATAATTAAACATTAACCGTCAGAAAACATATATATCTGTTGTTGTAAGTTGTTCAGTCATACACGAGAAATATTATGCTATGACTTTCAAGTGATACATATTCAGCATTTGGCAACGGTTTTAATTGTTCATTACCATCTATACATGAAAATTAACAATCGGAAAACGTCTTTGTTGCTGTTACTGTAATCTGTAGTCATACGCGCAAAATATGATCTTATTACATATATCTGATCAATATTCAACATTTGTCAAAGTTTTTAGTCCTTCATTACCCCCTATTGAAAACTAGCCGTCAGAACATATCTAGATTGCTGACAATATCAACTATACTGTCATACAAGTGAAATAATATTGTATAATTTTTTATAGATTGCTGTTATAGTAAGTTGTACAGTTATACACACAACATATTATGCTACGACTTTCCACTTATCGATATTCAGCATTTCGCAACGGTTTTAATTGTTGATTACCGATATAGAATTAAATCTAACCTTCACAGAACGTCTTGATTGCTAATATTATTAACTATACTGTCATACAAGCGAAATGTTATTGTAACATTTTTAATCAATTGATTTTCAGCCTTTAGCAACGTTTATATAGGATATATAGCACACTAATTAAAAATTAATAGTCAGAAAGCATATATTGCTGTTACTATAAGTTGTACCGTTATACACGCGAAATATTATGCTATAACTTTCAACTGATAGATATTCTACATTTGGCAACGTTTTAATAATTCATTACCACCCATACATAAAAATTACCCGTCTCTATTGCACACAGGCTGCTTGAATTGTTGCTTACCCATCCTAGTTTTGAGTCCATTCCATGCAACCTTAGCTTTAGCACTCCTAAATTTTCCCTCGACTTTGTTCTTGAATTCCAGTTTGGCAATCCTAGCAACTCTTCTAAATTCCTTTTCTTTCTCACAATATGCATCCTTCTTTCTCTGCAGAAATGCAAATTTATTTTGATTCAGGTACACTTTAAGGTCCTTCGTTATCCAGGCCTTGTTGTTCGGGTACAAGCGCACTGTCATTGATAAATGACTTCACAGAATTTGACAGACGACAGAGTCCGCAACATCAGAGGGGTCAAAGAAGCTGTCCATAAAAACATCCCACTCTGTTCCTTCAAAACAACCACGTATCTCCTTCATGCTTCACATGTCCAGAGTTAATAAACACGAGTTCAAGGTTTTTTAGTCTTCAAATTTTGTTTGTACTTCGGCAACAAATTCACAGCGTTATGATTAGAGCGGCCATGTGTTGTACAGAATACAAACACATCCACAGTATCCTTGATCCTCAACTACACTTTCAACACATCCAGTCTCCATGATCCTCAACCAGACTTGATATTAACACATCCTTAATATCCATAATCCTCAAACATAGAGAATATAAATATATATTTTGTGTTCACAATACTAAACCACACAGAGTATCTATACATCAACAGTGTCCTTGGTCATCAACCACACAGCGTGTCCAACACCAACACATCTGCAGTGTTTACAATACTAAACCACAGTGTCAACATCGCCCAGTTTCCTCGATCCGGAATCACAGTCGTAACATAAACACAGCATCATTGATCATCAACCAGAGAGTATTGACACATCCACCCTGTCCTTGATATTCCATCACACAGAGTATAAATACATGTGGAGTTTTCACAATAATACACAACATAAAGTGCAAACACATACATAGTGTTCATGATCCTCAACCTCAGTGACAACACATCCACAATGTACATGATCCTCAGTCAACAGTGTCCAACACATCCACAGTATCCATGATCATCAAATACAGTATCCAACACGTTTACACTGTCCATGATCTGCAGTTTTCACAATACTAAACCACCCACAGTATCAACACATCAATAGAGTGTGATTTTCAACCACCCAGAGTACCAATACATCCACAGCATATTTGATCATCAACACAGAGTTGATGATCAACTCATCAACAATGTCCATGATCTTCAACCACACAAAGTAAGAAAATCCAGTGTACTTGTTCCTCAACCATACAATGTCAACACATCCAATCTCTGCGATCCTCAACCACCACATCCACAGTGTCCATGATCGTAAACACATCCATATAATCTAAGATCTTCAATGACGCAGAATGTCAACACAACTGAAGTATCCATGATCATCAACTGCACAGTGCCCAACAAATACACAGTGTTTATAATCCTCAACCACACAGAGTATCAGCATTTTTCGATCATCAATCACACAGTGTACATCATATCCGCAGTGTCCTTGATCATCAACAAAACAGTGTTCCTCAACCGCAGGGAATACAAATACATCCACAATGTCCATGATAATCAGTCAATCAGGGTATGTACACATCCACTGATTCCTTGAACATCAACCACACAGTGTCCATCAATACCGTAATGTCTTTGATCATCAATCACACAATGTTCATTACATTCGCCGTGTTCTTGTTTATTAACCACACAGAGTACCAACACATTCACACTCAGACAGGATATTAATATATCCATAGTGTCCACGATAATGAACCAGACAGTGTACAGACACATCCATAATGTCCATGGTCTTCAACCACACAGAGTACCTACATATCCACAGTGTCCTTCGTGATTACCCAGAGTGAGTAGCTATACATCGAAGTACCTAGACCCTCAACAACACAGTTTTCATCATATCCGCCGTGTCCCTGATCATCAATCACTCAGAATATCAACACATCCACGGTGTCCTTGATCCTCTACTGTTACAGTGTGAGAATCTAGCAGAGCCTGGAATATGGTAGTAAAAATCCTCCCCGACTGAGCCGCACACGTCTTAGAGACTTTGTTTTCATTCAATGAAAGCCTGAAGCTGTGTCTGCGTTCAATCTGGAAACGTTTTCACAACCTCATCCTCAGAGAGTTCAATGTGTTCTGGTACAACAATCTGACACAGAGATGTACATTGACCACGAAAATCATTAACATCAAACCGAGCATAAAAACGGTTAAGTTAATTTGCTGCAGTAACAGAATCACCAGTACGGCACACAGGCTGCTTGAATTGTTGCTTACCCATCCTAGTTTTGAGTACATTCCATGCCTTATTAGTATTAGCACTCCTAAATTTTTCCTCGATTTTGTTCTTGAATTCCAGTTTGGCAATCCTAGCAACTCTTCTAAATTCCTTTTCTTTCTCACGATATGCATCCTTATTTCCCAGCAGAAATGCAAATTTCTTTTGATTAAGGTACACTTTAAGGTCCTTCCTTATCCAGGGCTTGTTGTCCGGGTACAAGCGCGTAGTCCTGGTATTGATAACCGACTCTTCACAGAATTTGACATAAGACGACATAGTGTCCGCAAGTTCAGAGGGCTCAAAGCAGCTGTCCATAAAAAAACATCCCACTCTGTTCCTTCAAAACAGCCACGTAACTCCATGCTTCAGGTGTCCAAAGTTGAGAAACACGAGTTCTAGGTTTTTTTGTCTTCAAATTATGTCTGTACTTCGGCAACAAATGCACAGCGTTATGATTAGAGCGGCCAAATGGTGTACAGTATACCAACACATCCACAGTATCCTTGATCCTCAACTACACTTTCAACACATCCAGTCGCCATGATCGTCAACCAGACTTGGTGTTAACACATACTTAATATCCAAAATCCTCAAACAGAGAATATAAATACATATTTTGTGTTCACAATAATAAACCACACATAGTATCAATACATCAACAGTGTCCTTGATCATCAACCACACAGCGTGTCCAACACCAACACATCTGCAGTGTTTACAATACTAAACCACACTGTCAACACCGCCCAGTTTCCACCATCCGGAATCACACAGTCGTAACATATACACAGCATCATTGATCATCAAACACACATCCACCCTGTACATGATCTTCGATCACACACAGTATAAATACACCTGGAGTTTTCACAATAATACACAATACACAATACCAACAGATACATAGTGTCCATGATCATCAACCTCAGTGACAACACATCCACTATATATATGATCCTCAGTCAACAGTCTCCAACACATCCACAGTGTCCATGATGATCAAATACAGTGTCCAACACGTATACCCTCTCCATGATCTGCAGTTTTACAATACTAAACAACGTACAGTATCAACACATCAATAGAGTCTGTGATTTTCAACCACTCAGAGTACCAATACATCCACAGCATCCTTGATAATCAACTCAGAGTATGAACTCATCAACACTGTCCATGATCTTTAATCACACAAAGTATAAAACTTCACAGAGTGCTTGTTCCTCAAACATACAATATCAACACATCCAATTTCTGCTATCCTTAACCACCACATCCACAGTGTCCATGATCGTAAACACATTCATAGAATCCAAGATCTTCAATGACACAGTGTCAACACAATTGAAATGTCCATGATCATCAACTGCACAGTGCCCAACACATCCACAGTGTTTATTAACCTCAACCACAGAGAGTACATCATTTCCGCAATGTCCTTGATCATCAACAACACAATGTTCATCACATTCGCCGTGTTCTTGTTTATTAACCACAAAGAGTACCAACACATTCACACTCAATCAGACAGGATATTAATATATCCATAGTGTCAACGATAATCAACCATACAGTGTACAGACACTTCCACTATCTCCATGGTCATCAACCACACATAGTACCAACATATCCACAGTCCTTCGTGATTAACCAGAGTGAGTACCTATACATCGAAGTACCTTGACCCTCAACAACACAGTTTTCATCATATCCGCCGTGTCCTTGATTATCAATCACTTAGAATATCAACACATCCACGGTGTCTTTGATCCTCTACTGTTACATTGTGAGAATCTAGCAGAGCCTAGAATATGGTAGTAAAAATCCTCCCCTACTGAGCCGCACACGTCTTTGAGACTGTTTTTATTCAATGATAGCCTGAAGCTGTGTCTGCGTTCAATCTGGAGACGTTTTCACAACCTCATCCTCAGAGAGTTCAATATGTTCTGGTACAAAAGTTTGACACAGAGATATACATTGACCACGAAAATCATTAACATCAAACCGAGCATAAAAACGGTTAAGTTCATTTGCTGCAGAAAGGGAGTCACCAGTATGGCACACAGGCTGCTTGAATTGTTGCTTACCTATCCTAGTTTTGAGTCGATTCCATGCCTCCTTAGCATTAGCACTCCTAAACTTTCCCTCAACTTTGTTCTTGAATTTAAGTTTGGCAATCCTAGCAACTCTTCTAAATTCCTTTTCTTTCGCACGATATGCATCCTTCTTTTCCTGCAGAAATGCAAATTTCTTTTGATTAAGGTACACTTTAACGTCCTTCCTTATCCAGGGCTTGTTGTCCGGGTACAAGCACGCTGTCCTGGTATTGATAACTGACTCTACACAGAATTTTACATAAGACGATATAGTGTCCGAAAGTTCAGAGGGCTCAAAGCAGCTGTCCATAAAAACATCCCACTCTGTTCCTTCAAATCAACCACGTAAGATCTCCATGCTTCAGGTGTCCAGAGTTTAAAAACACGAGTTCTAGGTTTTTTGTCTTCAAATTGTGTCTGTTCTTCGGCAACAAATTCACAGCGTTATGATTAGAGCGGCCATGTGTTGTACAGAATACAAACACACCCACAGTATCCTTGATCCTCAACTACACTTTCAACACATCCAGTCTCCATGATCCTCAACAAGACTTGATATTATCACATCCTTAATATCCATAATCCTCAAACAGATAATATAAATATATATTTTGTGTTCACAATACTAAACCACACAGAGTATCTATACATCAACAGTGTCCTTGATCATCAACCACACAGCGTGTCCAACACCAAGACATATGCAGTGTTTACAATACTAAACCAGAGTCAACATTGCCCAGTTTCCTCGATCCGGAATCACAGTCGTAACATATACACAGCATCATTGATCATCAACCAGAGAGTATTGACACATCCACCCTGTCCTTGATCTTCGATCACACAGAGTATAAATACACCTGGAGTTTCCACAATAATACACAACACACAATACCAACAGATACATAGTGTCCATGATCCTCAACCTCAGTGACAACACATCCACTATATATATGATCCTCATTCAACAGTCTCCAACACATCCACAGTATCCATGATCATGAAATACAGTGTCCAACACGTATACACTCTCCATGATCTGCAGTTTTCACAATACTAAACCACGCAGGGTATCAACACATCAATAGAGTGTGATTTTCAACCACTCAGAGTACCAATACATCCACAGCATCCTTGATCATCAACTCAGAGTATGAACTCATCAACAATGTCCATGATCTTCAATCACACAAAGTATAAAACTCCACAGAGTGCTTGTTCCTCAACCATACAATGTCAACACATCCAATCTCTGCGATCCTCAACCACCACATCCACATTGTCCATGATCGTAAACACATCCATAGAATCAAAGATCTTCAATGACGCAGAGTGAAAAAACAATTGAAATATCCATGATCAACAACTGCACAGTGCGCAACACATCCACAGTGTTTACTCAACCACAGAGTATCAGCATTTTTCGATCATCAATCACACAGTGTACATCATATTCGCAGTGTCCTTCATCATCAACAACACAGTGTCCCTCAACCGCAGAGAGTACAAATACTTCAACAAAGTCCATGGTAATCAGTCACTCAGGGTATGTATACATCCACAGATTCCTTGAACATTAATCACACAGTGTCCAACACAACCGCAATGACCTTGATCATCAATCACACAGTGTTCATCAAATTCGCCGTGTTCTTGTTTATTAACCACACAGAGTTCCAACACATTCACACTCAATCAGACAGGATATTAATATATCCATAGTGTCCACGATAATCAACCACACACTGTACATACACATCCATTATCTCCATGGTCATCAACCACACAGAGTACCAACATATCCAAAATGTCCTTCGTGATTTACAAGAGTGAGTAGCTATACATCGAAATAACTTGACCCTCAACAACACAGTTTTCATCATATCCGCCGTGTCCTTGATCATCAATCACTCAGAATATCAACACATCCACGGTGTCCTTGATCTTCTACTGGTACAGTGTGAGAATCTAGCAGAGCCTGGAATATGGTACTAACAATCATCCCCGACTAAGCCGCACACGTCTTTGAGACTGTTTTCATTCAATGAAAACCTGAAGCTGTGTCTGCGTTCAATCTGGAAACGTTTTCACAACCTCATCCTCAGAGAGTTCAATGTGTTCTGGTACAACAATCTGAAACAGAGATGTACATTGACCACGAAAATCATTAACATCAAACCGAGCATAAAAACGGTTAGGTTCATTTGCTGCAGAAACAGAATCACTAGTATGGCATACAGGTTGCTTGAATTGTTGCTTACCCATCCTAGTTTTGAGTCCATTCAATGCCACCTTAGCATTGGCACTCCTAAATTTTCCCTAGACTTTGTTCTTGAATTCAAGTTTGTCAAACCTAGCAACTCTTCTAAATTCCTTTTCTTTCTCACTTCTTTCCCTGCAGAAATGCAAATTTCTTTTCATTCAGATCTTTAAGGTCCTTCGTTATCCAGGGCTTGTTGTTCGGGTACAAGCTCACTGTCCTGGTATTGATAACTGACTCTACGTAAAAACATCCCACTCTGTACTTCAAAACCACCACGTAACTCCTCCATGCTTCAGGTGTCCAGAGTTGAGAAACACGAGTTCAAAGTTTGTTAATCTTCAAATTTTGTCTGTACTTCGGCAACAAATGCACAGCGTTATGATTAGAGCGGCCATGTGGTGTACAGAATACAAATATATCCACAGTATTCTTGATCCTCAACTACACTTTCAACACATCCTTAATATCCATAATTCTCAAACATAGAGAATATAAATACATATTTTGTGTTCAAAATACTAAACCACACAGAGTATCAATACATCAAGTGTCCTTAATCATCAACCACACAGCGTGTCCAACACCAACACATCTGCAGTGTTTACAATACTAAACCACCCAGTGTCAACACCGCCCAGTTTCCACGATCCGGAATCACACAGTCGTAACATATACACAGCGTCATTGATCATCAACCACAGAGTATTGACACATCCACCTTGTCCATAATCTTCAATCACCAGAGTATAAATACATCTACACAATAATATACAACACAGAGTGCCAACACATACATAGTGTCCATGATCCTCAACCTCAGTGACAACACATCCACAATGGTCATGGTCATCAACCACACTTAGTGCCTACATATCCACAGTAACCTTGACTCTAAACCACACAACTTTCTTCACATCCGCCTTGTCCTTGATCATCAATCATACAGTGTACCAACACATCCACAGTGCCCTCGATCATCTATCCCACAGTGGCTAACACATCTGCAATGTACTTGAACATCAGTCGCACAGTATTGGTCACACCCGCGGTGTTATTGATCATCAACCAAATTGAGTGATATGCATCCACAGTGTCCACGATCGGAAACCAGGCAGAGTACCAACACATTCAGTGTCCTTGATAATCATCCACACAGAGTACCAACACACACACAGTGTCCTTGATCCTCAACTACACAGTTTCAACAAATCCAGTCTCGATGATCCTCAACCAGACTGGGTATTAACACATCCATAATATCCATAATCCTCAAACGTAGAGAAAAGCAATACATATGTTGTGTTGACAATATTAAACCATACAGATTATCAATACATCAAGAGTGTCCTTGATTATCAACCACACAGCGTGTCCAACACCAAACCATTTGCAGTGTATACAATACCAAACCACATAGTGTAAACACAGTTTCCATGATCCGGAATCACAGTCTTAACATATACAAAGCATCATTGATCATCAACCAGAGAGTATTGACACATCCACCCTGTCCATGATCTTCAATCACACACAGTATAAATACATCTGGAGTTTTCATATTAATATAAAACACAGAGTGCCAACACATACAGTGTCCATGATTCTAAACCTTAGTGACAAAACATCCACAATGAACATGATCCTCAGTCAACAGTGTCCAACACATCCACAGTATCCATGATCATCAAATACAGTGTCTAACACGTTTACACTGTCCATGATCTGACGTTTTCACAATACTAAACCACGCACAGTATCAACACATCAATAGTCTGTGAATTTCACCCACTCAGAGTACCAATACATCCACAGCATCCTTGATCATCAACTCAGAGTATGAACTAACACACATCTGCACTGTTTACAATACTAAACCACACAGTGTAAAAACACCCCAGTTTCCACGATCCGGAATCACAGTCAACATATACACAGCATCATTCATCATCAACCACAGAGTATTGACACATCCACCCGGTCCATGATCCTTGATCATCAACTCAGAGTATGAACTCATCAACAATGTCCATGATCTTCAACCGCACAATGTATAAAACTCCACAGTGTGCTTGTTCCTCAACCATACAATATCAACACATCCAATCTCTGCGATCCTCAACCACCACATCCAGTGTCCATGATCGTAAACACATCCATAGAATCCAAGTTCTTCAATGACGCAGAGTGTCAACACAACAGAAATATCCATGATCATCAACTGCACAGTGCCCAACACATACACAGTGTTTATAATCGTCAACCACACAGAGTATCAGCATTTTTCGATAATCAATCACACAGTGTACATCATATCCGCAGTGTCCTTGATCATCAACAAAACAGTGTTCCTCAACCGCAGGGAGTACACATACATCCACAATGTCCATGATAATCAGTCACTCAGGGTATGTACACATCCACAGATTCCTTAAACATCAACCACACAGTTTCCAACACAACCGCAATGTCCTGGATCATCAATCACACAGTGTTCATCACATTCGCCGTGTTCTTGTCTATTAACCATACAGAGTACCAACACATTCACACTCAATCAGACAGGATATTAATATATCCATAGTGTCAACGATAATCAACCACACAGAGTACCAACATATCCACAGTGTCCTTCGTGATTAACCAGAGTGAGTAACTATACATCGAAGTACCTTGACCCTCAACAACACAGTTTTCATCATATCCGCCGTGTCCCTCATCATCAATCACTCAGAATATCAACACATATAGCCGTGTCCTTGATCTTCTACTGGTATAGTGTGAGAATCTAGCAGAGCCTGGAATATGGTACTAAAAATCCTCCCCGGCTGAGCCGCACACGTCTTTAAGACTGTTTTTCACTCAATCAAGGCCTGACGCTGTCTGCGTTCAATCTGGAAACGTTTTCACAACCTCATCCTCAGAGAGTTCAATGTGTTCTGGTACAACAATCTGACATAGAGATGTACATTGACCACGAATATCATTAACATCAAACCGAGCATAAAAACGGTTAAGTTCATTTGCTGCAGAAACAGAATCACCAGTATGGCATACAGGTTGCTTGAGTTGTTGCTTACCCATCCTAGTTTTGAGTCCATTCCATGCCACCTTAGCATTGGCACTCCAAAATGTTCCCTCGACTTTGTTCTTGAATTCAAGTTTTGCAATCCTAGCAACTCTTCTAAATTCCTTTTCTTTCTCACGATATGCATCCTTATTTCCCTGCAGAAATGCAAATTTCTTTTGATTAAGGTACACTTTAAGGTCCTTCCTTATCCAGGGCTTGTTGTCCGGGTACAAGCGCGCTGTCCTGGTATTGATAACCGACTATTCACAGAATTTGACATAAGACGACATAGTGTCCGCAAATTCAGAGGGCTCAAAGCAACTGTCCATAAAAAAACATCCCACTCTGTTCCTTCAAAACAGCCACGTAACTTCATGCTTCAGGTGTCCAAAGTTGAGAAACACGAGTTCTAGGCGTGTGTTGTGCATATGTTGTGTATTTGTTGAGCGTACTTTTGGTATGTATAGGATGTGTCGTGCGTGCATTGTATATGTGTTGTGCGTGTGTTGGATGTGTGTTGTGCGTCTGTTGTGCATCTGTTGTGAGTCTCTTGTGCGCCTCTTTTCCGTCTCGTGGACCTATATTTGTGCGTCCATTGTACGAGTATTGTGCGTTTGTTGTGCGTGTGTTGGGTTTCTGTTCCGGCATAAATGGGATATATGTTCTGCATATGTTGTGCATGTGTTTGTTATGCATGTGTTATTACGTGTTGTGTATGTGTTGTGCACCTGTTGTGCATATGTTGTGCGTCTTTTGTGCGCCTCTTTTCCGTCTCTTGGGCCTCTGTTGTGCATCTGTTTTCCGTGTGTTGTGCGTGTGTGGGCATCCGCTGTAGATCTGTTGTGCGACTGTTGTGCGATTGTTGTGCGTCTGTTGTGCCATATGTTGGGGTGTATTGTGCGTCTTTTGTGTTTGTGTAGGTGTGTGTTGAGCGGCTGATAGCTGTCTGTTTTGCGTTTGTTGTGCATATGATGTGCGTATGTTGTGCGTGCGTAGTGCTTGTGTTGGCCGCGTGAGTTGTGCGTGTATTTGTACGTGTTGGGCTTGTGTTGTGCTTCTATTATGCCACTGTATTTCCCCTGTTGTGCGTCTGTCGTGCGTGTGTTGTGCGTGTGTTGTGCGTGTGTTGTGTGTGTTGTGCATGTTGTGCGTGTGTTGTGCATATGTTGTATTTGTTGAGCGTATTTTCTGTATGTATAGGATGTGTTGTGCGCGCATTGTGCATCTGTTGTGCGTGTGTTAGATGTGTGTTGTGCGACTGTTGTGCATCTGTTGTGAGTCTCTTGTGCGCCTCCTTTCCGTCTCGTGGGCCTCTGTTTGTGCATTTGTTGTGCATATGTTGGGTTTCTGTTCCGGCATACATTGGATAAAGTTTTGCATATGTTGTGCATGTGTTTGTTATGCGTGTTATTACATGTGTTGTGCGTGTGTTCTGCTCCTGTTGTGCATCTGTTGTGCGTCTCTTGTCCGCCTCTTTTGCGTCTCTTGGGCCTCTGTTGTGCGTCTGTTTTGTGTTTGTTGTGCGTGTGTGGGCATCCGTTGTGGATCTGTTGTGCAACTGTTGTGCGACTCTTGTGCGACTCTTGTGCGACTGTTCGATTGTTGTGGAACTGTTGTGGGACTGTGGTGCGTCTGTTGTGCTTTTTTTGTGCATCAGTTGTTTGTCTTTTGTGCGTCTGTTAAGTGTCTGTTGAGTGACTCTCGGTGCGTATGTTGTGCATGTTTTGTGCATCAGTTGTGCGTCTGTTGTGCTATATGTTGTGCCATATGTTGGGGAGTATTGTGCGTCTTTTGTGTTTGTGTAGGTGTGTCTTGAGCGGCTGTTAGCTGTCTTTTTTGCGTCTGTTATGCATATTTTTTGCATATGTTGTGCGTGTGTAGTGCGTGTTGGCCGCGTGTGTTGTGCGTGTATTTGTACGTGTTGGGCTTGCGTTGTGCTTATATTATGCCACTGTATCTCCACTGTTGTGCGTCTGTCGTGGGTGTTTTGTGTATGTGTTGTGCGAGTGTTATACGACACCTGTTAGGTGTCTGTTGTGCGTTTGTTGTGCATATGTTGGGATTCTATTCGGTGTATGTTGGATATGTCTGCATCTGTTGTGCGTGTGTTGCTCGTATTGTTGGGCGTGTTGGGCGTGTGTTTGGGCGTGTGTTTTGTTCATGTGTTTGTATACGTGTTGGGCTGGTGTTATTATTCTTCTGTGCGACTTTAAATCCACTGTTGTGCGTGTGTTGTGCATGTGTTGTTCGTGTGTTGTGCATATGTTGTGCATCTGTTGTGCGTCTCTTGTGCGCCTCTTTTCCGTCTCTTGGGCCTCTGTTGTTCGTCTGTTTTGCGTGTGTTGTGCGTGTGTGGGCATCCGTTGTAGATCTGTTGTGCGAGTGTTGTCCGATTGTTGTGCGTCTGTTGTGTCATATGTTGTGCCATATGGTGGGGTGTATTGTGCGTATTTTGTGTTTGTGTAGGTGTGTTGAGCGGCTGTTAGCTGTCTGTTTTGTGTCTGTTATGCATATGTTGTGCGTATGTTGTGCGTGTGTAATGCGTGTGTTGGCCGCGTGTGTTGTGCGTGTATTTGTACGTGTTGGGCTTACGTTGTGCTTATATTATGCCACTCTATCTCCACTGTTGTGCGTCTGTCGTGGGTGTGTTGTGTATGTGTTTTGCGAGTGTTATACGACACCTGTTAGGTGTCTGTTGTGCGTTTATTGTGCATGTGTTGGGTTTCTGTTCCGGCATACGTTGGATATATGTTCTGCATATGTTGTGCATGTGTTTGTTATGCATGTGTTATTACATGTGTTGTGCGTGTGTTGTGCTCTTGTTGTACATCTGTTGTGCGTCTCTTGTGCGCCTGTTTTCCGTCTCTTGGGCCAATGTTGTGCGTCTGTTTTGCGTGTGTTGTGCGTGTGTGGGCTACCGTTGTAGATCTGTTGTGCGACTGTTGTCCGATTATTGTGCCATATGTTGTATCATATGTTGGGGTGTATTGTGCCTCTTTTGTGTTTGTCTGTTTTGCGTCTGTTGTGCATGTGTTGTGCGTATGTTGTGCGTGCATAGTGCGTGTGTTGGCCGCGTGTGTTGTGCATGTATTTGTACGTGTTGGGCTTGTGTTGTGCTTCTGTTATGCCACTGTATTTCCACTGTTGTGCGTGTTGTGCGTGTTGTGCGTGTTGTGCGTGTTGTGCGTGTTGTGCGTGTTGTGCGTGTTGTGCGTGTTGTGCGTGTTGTGCGTGTTGTGCGTGTGTTGTGCGTGTGTTGTGCGTGTGTTGTGCGTGTGTTGTGCGTGTGTTGTGCGTGTTGTGCGTGTGTTGTGCGTGTGTTGTGCGTGTGTTGTGCGTGTGTTGTGCGTGTGTTGTGCGTGTGTTGTGCGTGTGTTGTGCGTGTGTTGTGCGTGTGTTGTACGTGTGTTGTGCCTGTTGTGCTTGTGTTGTGCATATGTTGTGTATTTGTTGAGCGTATTTTCTGTATGTATAGGATGTGTTGTGCGCGCATTGTGCATCTGTTGTTCGTGTATTGGATGTGTGTTGTGCGACTGTTGTGCATCTGTTGTGAGTCTTGTGCGCCTCTTTTCCGTCTCGTGGGCCTCTGTGCGTTTGTTGTGCATGTGTTTGGTTTCTGTTCCAGCATACGTTGGATATAAGTTTTGCGTATGTTGTGCATGTTTGTTATGCGTTTTATTACGTGTTGTGCGTGTGTTCTGCTCCTGTTGTGCATCTGTTGTGCGTCTCTTGTGCGCCTCTTTTGCGTCTCTTGGGCCTCTGTTGTGCGTCTGTTTTGTGTGTGTTGTGCGTGTGTGGGCATCCGTTGTGGATCTGTTGTGCAACTGTTGTGCGACTGTTGTGCGACTGTTGTGCGGCTGTTGTGCGACTGTTGTGCGACTGTTGGGCGACTGTTGTGCGACTGTTGTGGGACTGTTGTGGGACTGCTTGCGTCTATTGTGCATGTTTTGTGCATCAGTTGTTTCTTTTGTGCGTCTGTTCAGTCTATTGAGCGTCTCTTGGTGCGTCTGTTGCGCATGTTTTGTGCATCAGTTGTGCGTCTGTTGTGCGTCTGTTGTGGGACTGTGGTGCGTGTGTTGTGCATGTTTTGTGCAACAGTTCTTTGTCTTTTGTGCGTCTGTTCAATATCTGTTGAGCGTCTCTCGGTGCGTCTGTTGTGCATGTTTTGTGCATCAGTTGTGCGTCTGTTCTGCGTCTGTTGTGCCATATGTTGTGCCATATGTTGTGCCATATGTTGGGGAGTATTGTGCGTCTTTTGTGTTTGTGTAGGTGTGTGTTGAGCTACTGTTAGCACTATTTTGTGCGTAAGTTGTGCGTGTGTAGTGCATGTGTTGGCCGCGTGTGTTGTGCGTGTATTTGTACGTGTTGGGCTTGCGTTGTGCTTATATTATGCCACTGTATCTCCACTGTTGTGCGTCTGTCGTGGGTGTGTTGTGTATGTGTTGTGCGAGTGTTATACACCTGTTAGGTGTCTGTTGTGCGTTTGTTGTGCATATGTTGGGATTCTATTCGGTGTATGTTGGATATGTTCTGCATCTGTTGTGCGTGTGTTGCTCGTATTGTTGCGCGTGTTGGGCGTGTGTTTGGGCGTGTGTTTTGTTCATGTATGTATACGTGTTGGGCTGGTGTTATTATTCTTCTGTGCGACCTTAAATCCACTGTTGTGCGTGTGTTGTGCATATTTTGTGCGTGTTGTTCGTGTGTTGTGCATATGTTGTGTATTTGTTGAGCGTACATTATGTATGTATAGGATGTGTCGTGCGCGCATTGTACATGTTGTGCTTGTGTTGGATGTGTGTTGTGCTCCTGTTGTGCATCTGTTGTGCGTCTCTTGTGCGCCTCTTTTCCTTCTCTTGGGCCTCTGTTGTGCGTCTGTTTTGTGTGTGTTGTGCGTGTGTGGGCATCCGTTGTAGATCTGTTGTGCGACTGTTGTCCGATTGTTGTGCATCTGTTGTGCCATATGTTGTGCCATATGTTGGGGTGTATTGTGCGTCTTTTGTGTTTGTGTAGGTGTGTTGAGCGGCTGTTAGCTGTCTGTTTTGCGTCTGTTGTGCATATGTTGTGCGTATGTTGTGCTTGCGTAAAGCGTGTGTTGGCCGCGTGTGTTGTGAGTTTATTTGTATGTGTTGGGCTTGTGTTGTGTTTCTGTTATGCCACTGTATTTCCACTGTTGTGCGTCTGTCGTGCGTGTGTTGTGCGTGTGTTGTGCGTGTGTTGTGCATATGTTGTGTATTTGTTGAGCGTATTTTCTGTATGTATAGGATGTGTTGTGCGCGCATTGTTCATCTGTTGTGCGTGTATTGGATGTGTGTTGTCGACTGTTGTGCATCTGTTGTGTCTCTTGTGCGCCTCTTTTCCGTCTCTTGGGCCTCTGTTTGTGCGTTTGTTGTGCATGTGTTGGGTTTCTGTTCCGGCATACGTTGGATATGTTTTGCATATGTTGTGCATGTGTTTGTTATGCATGTATTATTACATATGTTGTGCGTGTGTTCTGCTCCTGTTGTGCATCTGTTGTGCGTGTCTTGTGCGCCTCTTTTGCGTCTCTTGGGCCTCTGTTGTGCGACTGTTGTGTGACTGTTATGCGTTTTTTGTGGGACTGTTGTCGGACTGTGGTGCGTCTGTTGTGCATATTTTGTGATCAGTTGTTTTTGCGTCTTTTGTGCGTCTGTTGTGCCATATGTTGTGCCATATGTTGGGGTTTATTGTGCGTCTTTTGTGTTTGTGTGTGGAGCGGTTGTTAGCTGTCTGTTTTGCGTCTTTTGTGCATATGTTGTGCGTATGTTATGCGTGTGTAGTGCGTGTTGGCCGCTTGTGTTGTGCTTCTATTATGCCACTGTATTTCCACTGTTGTGCGTCTGTCGTGGGTGTGTTGTGTATGTGTTGTGCGATTGTTATAGGTCACCTGTTAGGTGCCTGTTGTGCGTTTGTTGTGCATGTGTTGGGATTCTATTCGGCGTATGTTGGATATATGTTCTGCATCTGTTGTGCATATGTTGTGCATATGTGTCTTGTGCGACTTCTCTCCGTCTGTTGTGCATCTGTTGTGCGTGTGTTGCTCGTATTGTTGGTCGTGTGTCGGGCGTGCGTTTGGGCGTGTGTGTTGTGCATGTGTTGTGCGTTTTGTGCGTGTATTGTGTACGTGTTGTGCATGTATTGCGCATGTGTTGTGCGACTGTTGTACGTCGGTGTATATGTTATACATGTGTTGAGCGGCTGTTGGCTGTCTGTTGTTTGTTGAGCATCTGTTGTACGTGTTGTACGTCTTGTGTTGTGCGTGAGTTGTGCATCTGTTGGCTTGCATTGTGCGAGTGTTCTTCGTCTATTGTACGTACGTCTGTTGTACTTCTGTTGAGCGTGGGTTGGGCGTGCTTTGGGCGTGTTTGTGGTGCGTGTGTAGTATATGTGTTGGGCATCTGTTGTTCGTCTGTTGTGCTATGTCTGCTTCTTTTGTGTATATGTTAGGGTGTTTTGTACTTCTTTGTATACGTGTTGGACTTGTGTTGTGCTTCTATAGTGCAACTGAACTTCCACTCTTGTGCGTGTATTGTGCGTGTGTTGAGCAACTTTTCTCCGTCTGTTGTCCGTCTGTTGAACGTATATTGCGCAACTGTTGTGCGTCTGTTGTGCATGTGTTTTGGTTTTGTTATAAATGTGTTGTGCGTGTGTATTGCGCATCTGCCGTGCGTGGGCGTGTGTTTTGTGCTTCTTGTCCGTCTCTTGGGCCTCTTTGTGCGACTGTTGTGGGACTGTTGTGGGACTGTTTTGTGTCTGTTGGCTTGTTTTTTGCATCTTTTTTGTTTTGTGCGTCTGTTTTGGGACTTTTGTGCGTCTATTGTCCCATATGTTTGGGTGTGTGCCGTCTTTTGTGTATGTGTTCGATGTGTTGAGCGGATGTTAGCTGTCTGTTTTACGTCTGATGTGCGTGTGTTGTATACGTGTTGGGCTTGTGTTGTGCTTCTATTGTACATCCACTATTGTGCGTCTGTTGCGCGTCTGTCGTACGAGTATTGCGCATCTGTTCAGCTTTTATTTGGATATGTTCTGTGTTTTCATGATTTTGTTGTGTTGTGCGCTGTTGTGCATCTGTCGTGCATGTGTGTTGGTGTGTATTGTGCGATTGTTCTACGTCTGTTCTGCTTCTGTTGTGCTGGGTGTTGTGCAACTTTTCTCCGTCTTTTGCACTATTGCGCATTTGTTCAGCGTATGTTTGGATATATGTTCTGCATGTTTTGCATGCGTTTGTTATACATATGTTATACATGTTCGTGTTGTGCGCCTGTTGAGTTGTGTTGGGCTTGTACTGTCTTGGACTTTTGTACTTTTGAGTGTTATTCATATATTGTTGTTGGACTGTGGATTTGTTCAACGTCATTTCCGTTTGTTGTGCATGCGTTGTGAATGTGTTATGCGTGTTAGGTGTGTTGCGCGTCTGTTTATCTGTTCTGCGTCTCATGTGCGCCTCTTGGGTGTCCCTTAGTCCTCTGTTTTGCGTCTTTTGGGTACGTATTGTGCGTCTGTTGAGCAATATGTTAGGGTGTGTTGTGCGTCTTTTGCGTGTGTCGTGTTGGACGTGTTGGGCGTGTGTTGTGCGTGTGTTTGTAAACGTGTTGGTCTTATATTGTGGTTCTATTGTGCATTTGTTGTGGGACAGTTGTGATGCGTCTGTTGTGCGCGTGCTGTGCATCTGTTGGGCGTCTGTTGTGGATGTTTTTGTATTTTTGGAGCATATTTTCTGTTGTGCGAGTGTTCAGCACTATGCGTATGATGTGCATGTGTTGTGAATGCTTTGTGCATCTGTTAGTTGTCATCTGTGCGTCTGTGTTGTGCATGTGTTCTGCGTGTGTTGTGCGACTTTTATCCGTCTGTTGTGCGTCTTTTGTGAATGTGGTGTAGCTTGTGTTGTTGGTCGTATGATGTGCGTGAATTGTAAACGCGTTGAGTTTGTGTTGTTCTTCTATTATGCAACTGTACTTCCACTGTTGTGCGTCTTATGCTATGACTTTCAATTAATTGATTTTCAGCAATTAGTTTCGTTTTTAAAGGATAACTACCATACTATAACCAAAAATTTAACGTCAGAAAACAGTTATTACTGTTATTGTAAGTTGTACTGTCATACACGCGAAATATTTTTATTACATCAAACTAATGATATTCATCATTTGGCAACGGTTTTAATTGTTCATTACCACCTATACATGAAAATTAACCCTCCGAAAACGTCAATGTTGCTGTAATTTTAATCTGTACTGTCATACACGCAAAATATGTTATTACTTTTATTAGATCAATATTCAGCATTTGGCAAAGTTTTTTGAAATCTAGCCGTCAGAAAATGTCTAGATTGCTGTTTTTATCAGCTGTACTATCATACAAGCGAAATATTATGCTATAACTTTCAATTAATTGATTTTTAGCCTTCACCAACGTTTTTATAGGATTATATACTACACTATAATTAAAAATTAACCGTCACAAAAAAATATATTGCTGTTATTGTAAGTTGTACAACCATACACGCGAAATATTATGCTGCGACTTTCGACTTATCGATATTCAGCATTAAGCAACGGTTTTAATTGTTCATTACCGATATAGAATTAAATCTAACCACAGAATGTCTTGATTGCTGATATTATTAACTATACTATCAACAAACGAAATATTATTGTAAAACTTCTAATCAATTGATTTTCAGCCTTTAGCAACGTTTATATACCACACTTTAATTAAAAATTTATAGTCAGAAAGCATATATTGCTGTTATTGTAAGTTGTACAGTCATATACGCGAAATATTTTGTTATTACTTTCCACTGATTGATATTCAGCATTTGGCAACGGTTTGAATTGTTCATTACCACCTATACATGAAAATTAACCCTCAGAAAACACTCGTGTTGCTGTTATTGTAATCTGTACTGTCATACACGTAAAATATTATGTTATTACTTTTATTAGAACAATATTCAGCATTTGGCAATTTTTTTAGTCCATTACCCCCTATTAAAAAGTACCCCTCAGAATATGTCTAGATTGCTGACACTATCAGCTATACCGTCTTACAAGCGAAATATTATTCTATAACTTCCAATTAATTGATTTTGAGCCTTCACCAACGTTTTTAAAGGATATATACCACACTATAATTAAAAATTAACCATCAGAAACATATATTGCTGTTATTGTAAGTTGTATAACCATACATGCGAAATATTATGCTGACTTCAAACTGATCGATATTCAGCATTTGGCAACGGCTTTAATTGTTCAGTACCACCTATACATGAAAATTAAACCTCAGAAAACGTCTATGTTGTTTTATTGTAAGCTATATTGTCATACAAGCCAAGTATTGTATTACCACTCATTCATATTGAGTATTTGGCAACGTTTTTAATTGTTGATTACCCATATGGAATTATATCTAACCTTCAGAAAACGTCTTGAATACTGATATTATTAACTATACTGTCATACAAGCGAAATATTATGCTAAGGCTTCCAATTAATTGATTTTCCGCCTTCACCAACGTTTTTAAAGAAAATATATCACTCTATAACTAAAAATTAACCGTCAGAAAACATATATTGCTGTTATTGTAAGTTGTTCAGTCATACACGCAAAATATTTTGCTATGACTTTCAACAAATAAGATATTCAGCATTTGGCAACGACTTTAATTGTTCAGTACCACCTATACATGAAAATTAAACGTCTATGTTTCTGTTGTTGTAATCTATATTGTCATACACGCAAAATATGATGTTATTTTCTTTTATTAGATCAATATTCAGCATTTATCAAAGTTTCTAGTCCTTCATTAACCCCTATTGAAAACTAGCCATCAGAAAATGTCTAGATTGCTGATATTATCAGGTGTACTGTCATATAAGTGAAATATTATGCTATAACTTCCAATTAATTGATTTTCAGCCTTCACCAACCATTTTATAGAACTATAAACTATATTATAATTAAAAATTAACCACCAGAAAACATATATCTGTTGTTGTAAGTTGTTCAGTCATCATACACGAGAAATATGCTATAACTTTCAAGTGACACATATTCAGCATTTGGCAACGGTTTTAATTGTTCATTACCAACTATACATGAAAATTAACAATCGGAAAACGTCTATGTGGCTGTTACTATAATCTGTACAGTCATACGCGCAAAATATGATGTTATTACTTTTATCTGATCAATATTCAACATTTGGCTGTTTTTAGTCCTTCATTACCCCCTATTGAAAACCAGCCGTCAGAAAATGTCTAGATTGCTGACACTATCAGCTATACTGTCATACAAGTGAAATATTATTCTGTAACTTCCAATTATTTTATTTTGAGCCTTCACCGTTTTTATAGGATTTATACCACACTATAACTAAAAATTAACCGTCAGAAAACATATAGATTGCTGTTATAGTAAGTTGTAAGCTATACACACAAAATATTATGATACGACTTTCCACTTATCGATATTCAGCATTTAGCAACGGTTTTAATTGTTGATTACCGATGTAGAATTAAATCTAACCGTAAGAAAACATCTATATAGCAGACATTATCAACTGTAATGTCATACAAGTGAAATATTATTCTATAACTTCCAATTAATTAATTTTGAACCTTCACCAACGTTTTTAAAGGATATATATCACACTATAATTACAAATTAACCGTCAGAAACATATTGCTGTTATTGTAAGTTGTATAACCATACATGCGAAATATTATGCTGACTTCAAACTGATCGATATTCTGCATTTGGCAACGGCTTTAATTTTTCAGTACCACCTATACATGCAAATTAAACCTCAGAAAACGTCTATGTTGCTTTTACTGTAAACTATATTGTCATACAAGCCAAGTTTTGTATTATCACTTTTAACTTATTGATATTGAGTATTTGGCAGTTTTTAATTGTTTATTACCCATATATAATTAAACCTAACCTTCAGAAAACGTCTTGAATGCTGATTTTATTAACTATACTGTCATACAAGCAAAATATTATGCTATAGCTTCCAATTAATTGATTTTCCGCCTTCACCAACGTTTTTAAATAATATATACCACACTAACTAAAAATTAACCGTCAGAAAACATATATAGCTGTTTTTGTAAGTTGTACTGTCATACACGCAAAATATTATGGTATGACAACTAATCGATATTCAGCATCTTTGGCAACGGCTTTAATTGTTCAGTACCACCTATACATTAACATTAACCCTCAGAAAACGTATATATTGCTGTTATTGTAATATGTTGCGTCATACACGCAAAATATGTTATTAATTTTATTAGATCAATATTTAGCATTTGGCAAAGTTTTTAGTCCCCTATTGAAAATTAACCGTTAAAAAACATATATTGCTGTAATTTGCAAGTTGTACAGTCATACACGCGAAATATTATGCTATAACTTGCAATTAATTGATTTCAGTCTTCACCAACCTTTTTATACAATTATGTACCACATTATAATTGAAAATTAACCGTCAGAAAACACATAGATGTTATTGTAAGTTGTTCAGTCATACACGCCAAATACTATGTTACAGCTTTCAACTGATCGATATTCAGCATTTGACAACGGTTTTAATTGTTCTTTACCTCCTAGACATGAAATCTAGCACTCAGAAAACGTCAACATTGCAGTTATTGTAAGCTACTGTTATACAAGCCAAATATTGTGTAATTACTTTCAATTTATCGATATTGATCATTTCGCAGTTTTTAGTTCTTTAACCCCTATGGATGAAAACAAACCTTCAGAAAACGTCTAGATTGCTGATATTATAAACTATACTATCATAAAAGCGAAGTATTATGCTATTATTTCCAATTAATTGAGTTTCATCCTTCACCAACATTTTTTATAGAATATATACAACACTATAATCATACACGCAAAATATGCTATAACTTTCCACTGATCGATATTCAGCATTTAGCAACGGTTTTAATTGTTGATTACCGATATAGAATTAAATCTAACCTTCACAGAACGTCTTCATTGCTGATATTATTAACTATACTGTCATACAAGCGAAATATTATTGTAAAACTTCTAATCAATTGATTTTAAGCTTTTAGCAACAGATATATACCACACTTTAATTTAAAATTAATAGTCAGAAAACATATATTGCTGTTACTATAAGTTGTACCGTCATATACGCGAAATATTATGCTATAACTTTCAAATTCTACATTTGGCAACGGTTTTAATAATTAATTACCACCCATACATAAAAATTACCCGTCAGAAAACATCTATGTTTGTGTTATTGTAAGCTGTACTGTCATAAACGCTAAATATTATGTGATTACTTTTATCTGATCAATATTCAGCATTTAGTAGTTTTTAGTCCTTCATTACCCCCTATTGAAAACAAGCCGTCAGAAAATGTCTAGATTGCTGACATTATCAGCTATACTGCCATACAAGTGAAATATTGTTCTAAAACTTCCAATTAAATAATGTTCAGCCTTCACCAACCTTTTTATACAATCATATACCACATTATAATTAAAAATTAACTGTCAAAAAACATATATATCTGTTGTTGTAAGTTGTTCAGTCATACACGAGAAATATTATGCTATAACTTTCAAGTGATACATATTCAGCATTTGGCAACGGTTTTAATTGTTCATTACCATCTATACATGAAAATTAACAATCGGAAAACGTCTATGTTGCTGTTACTGTAATCTGTAGTCATACGCGCAAAATATGATCTTATTACATATATCTGATCAATATTCAACATTTGTCAAAGTTTTTAGTCCTTCATTACCCCCTATTGAAAACTAGCCGTCAGAACATATCTAGATTGCTGACAATATCAGCTATACTGTCTTACAATTTGTTTTTTTTCTATAACTTCCAACTAATTGATTTTGAGCATTCACCAACGTTTTTAAAGGATATATACCACATTATAACTAAGAATTAACCGTCAGAAAACATATATTGCTGTTAATGTAATTTCTACAACCATACACGCGAAATATTATGCTATGACTTTCAACTGATAGATATTCAACATTTGGCAACGGTTCTAATAATTCATTACCACCCATACATAAAAGCTACCTGTCAGAAAACAGCTATGTTTGTGTTATTGTAAGCTGTACTGTCATATACGAAAAATAGTTATGTAATTACTTTTATGTGATCAATATTCAGCATTTAGGAAAACAATTTAGTCCTTCATTACCCCCTATTGAAAACTAGCAGTCAGAAAATATTTTGTTATTACTTTCCACTGATTGATATTCAGCATTTGGCAACGGTTTTAATTGTTCATAACCACCTATACATGAAAATTAACCCTCAGAAAACGTCTATGTTGCTGTTATTGTAATCTGTACTGTCATACACGCAAAATGTGATTTTATTACTTTTATTTTTATTTGATCAATATATTATATACCAAGTTATAGTCCTTTTCTTCTTTATTGAAAACTAGCTGTCGGAAAATGTCTAGATTGCTGATATTATCAGCAATACCGTGATACAAGCGAAATATTATGCTATAACTTTCAACTGATCGATATTTGGCAACGGTAACCGTAAGAAAACGTCTAGATTGCTATAATGTCATACAAGCCAATTATTGTATTATCACTTTTAACTTATTGATATTGAGTATTTGGCAACGTTTTTAATTGTTGATTAACCATATAGAATTAAATCAAACCTTCAGAAAATGTCTTGATTGCTGATTTTATTAACTATACTGTCATACATGCGAAATATTATGCTATAGCTTCCAATTAATTGATTTTCCGCCTTCACCAACGTTTTTAAAGAATATATACCACACTATAACTAAAAATTAACCGTCAGAAAACATATATTGCTGTTATTGTAAGTTGTTCAATCATACACGCGAAATATTTTACCATGACTCAACTGATAGATATTCAGCATTTCGCAACGGTTTTAATTGTTGATTACCGATATAGAATTAAATCTAACCTTCACAGAACGTCTTGATTGCTAATATTATTAACTATACTGTCATACAAGCGAAATGTTATTGTAACATTTTTAATCAATTGATTTTCAGCCTTTAGCAACGTTTATATAGGATATATAGCACACTAATTAAAAATTAATAGTCAGAAAGCATATATTGCTGTTACTATAAGTTGTACCCTCACACACGCGAAATATTATGCTATAACTTTCAACTTATAGATATTCTACATTTGGCAACGTTTTAATAATTCATTACCACCCATACATAAAAATTACCCGTCTGTATTGCACACAGGCTGCTTGAATTGTTGCTTACCCATCCTAGTTTTGAGTCCATTCCATGCAACCTTAGCTTTAGCACTCCTAAATTTTCCCTCGACTTTGTTCTTGAATTCCAGTTTGGCAATCCTAGCAACTCTTCTAAATTCCTTTTCTTTCTCACGATATGCATCCTTTTTTCTCTGAAGAAATGCAAATTTATTTGGATTCAGGAACACTTTAAGGTCCTTCGTTATCCAGGCCTTGTTGTTTGGGTACAAGCGCACTGTCATTCATAAATGACTTCACAGAATTTGACAGACGACAGAGTCCGCAAGTTCAGAGGGGTCAAAGAAGCTGTCCATAAAAACATCCCACTCTGTTCCTTCAAAACAACCACGCATCTCCTTCATGCTTCACATGTCCAGATTTAATAAACACGAGTTCAAGGTTTTTTAGTCATCAAATGTTGTCTGTACTTCGGCAACAAATTCACAGCGTTATGATTAGAGCGGCCATGTGTTGTACAGAATACAAACACATCCACAGTATCCTTGATCCTCAACTACACTTTCAACACATCCAGTCTCCATGATCCTCAACCAGACTTGATATTAACACATCCTTAATATCCATAATCCTCAAACATAGAGAATATAAATATATATTTTGTGTTCACAATACTAAACCACACAGAGTATCTATACATCAACAGTGTCCTTGATCATCAACCACACAGCGTGTCCAACACCAACACATCTGCAGTGTTTACAATACTAAACCACAGTGTCAACATCGCCCAGTTTCCTCGATCCGGAATCACAGTCGTAACATATACACAGCATCATTGATCATCAACTAGAGAGTATTGACACATCCAACCTGTCCTTGATCTTCGATCACACAGAGTATAAATACATCTTGAGTTTTCAAATAATACACAACACAGAGTGCAAACACATACATAGTGTCCATGATCCTCAACCTCAGTGACAACACATCCACAATGTACATGATCCTCAGTCAACAGTGTCCAACACATCCACAGTATCCATGATTATCAAATACAGTGTCCAACACGTTTACACTGTCCATGATCTGCAGTTTTCACAATACTAAACCACGCACAGTATCAACATATCAATAAAGTGTGATTTTCAACCACCCAGAGTTCCAATACATCCACAGCATCCTTGATCATCAACTCAGAGTATGAACTCATCAAAATGTCCATGATCTTCAACCACACAAAGTATAAAACTCCAGTGTGCTTGTTCCTCAACCATACATTGTCAACACATCCAATCTCTGCGATCCTCAACCACCACATCCACAGTGTCCATGATCGTAAACACATCCATAGAATCCAAGACCTTCAATGACGCAGAGTGTCAACACAACAAAAATTTCCATGATCATCAACTGCACAGTGCCCAACAAATACACCGTGTTTATAATCCTCAACCACACAGAGTATCAGCATTTTTCGATAATCAATCACACAGTGTACATCATATCCGCAGTGTCCTTGATGATCAACAAAACAGTGTCCATCAACCGCAGGGAGTACACATTCATCCACAATGTCCATGGTAATCAGTCACTCAGGGTATGTACACATCCACAGATTCCTTAAACATCAACCACACAGTGTCCAACACAACCGCAATGTCCTTGATCATCAACAAAACAGTGCTCCTCAACCGCAGGGAGTACAAATACATCTACAATGTCCATGGTAATCAGTCACTCAGGGTATGTACACATCCACAGATTCCTTATACATCAACCACACAGTGTCCAACACAACCGCAATGTCCTGGATCATCAATCACACAGTGTTCATCACATTCGCCGTGTTCTTGTTTATTAACCACACAGAGTACCAACACATTCACACTCAATCAGACAGGATGTTTATATATTCATAGTGTCCACAATAATCAACCACACAGTGTACAAACACATCCACTATGTCCATAGTCTTCAACCACACAGAGTACCTACATATCCACAGTGTCCTTCGTGATTAACCAGAGTGAATACCTATACATCGACGTACCTTGACCCACAACAACACAGTTTTCATTTTCTTTGATCCTCAACTACACTTTCAACACACCCAGCCTCCATGATCGTCAACCAGACTTGGTATTAATACATCCTTAATATCCATAATGCTCAAATATAGAGAATATAAATACATATTTTGTGTTCACTATACTAAACCACACAGAGTATCAATAGTGTCCTTGATCATCAACCACACAGCGTGTCCAACACCAACACATCTGTAATGTTTACAAACCACATAGTGTAAACACACCCAGTTTCCTCGATCCGGAATCAGTCTTAACATATAC
The DNA here is from genome assembly GCA_963995525.1 of Escarpia spicata. Classification (NCBI taxonomy): domain Eukaryota; kingdom Metazoa; phylum Annelida; class Polychaeta; order Sabellida; family Siboglinidae; genus Escarpia; species Escarpia spicata. The sequence continues at coordinate 54,844,891 of OZ023214.1, read as the reverse complement.
ACAGCATTATTGATCATCAACCACATAGTATTGACACATCCACCCTGTCCATGGTCTTCAATCACACAGAGTATAAATACATCTGGAGTTTTCACAAAAATACACAACACACAGTAAGAACAGGTACATAGTGTCCACGATCCTCAACCTAAGTGACAACACATCCACAATGTACATGATCCTCAGTTAACAGTGTCCAACACATCCACAGTATCCATCTTCATCAAATAAACAGTGTCCAACAGGTTTACACTGTCCATTATCTGCAGTTTTCACAATACTAAACCACGCAGAGTATCAACACATCAATAGAGTGTGATTTTCAACCACTCAGAGTACCAATACATCCACAGCATCTTTGATCATCAACTCAGAGTATGAACTCATCAAAAATGTCCATGATATTCAATCACACGAAGTATAAAACTCCACAGAGTGCTTGTTCCTCAACCATACAATGTCAACACATCCAATCTCTGCGATCCTCAACAACCACATCCACATTGTCCATGATCGTAAACACATCCATAGAATCAAAGATCTTCAATGACGCAGAGTGACAAAACAATTGAAATATCCATGATCATCAACTGCACAGTGCGCAACACATCCACAGTGTTTATCATCAACCAGAGAGTATCAGCATTTTTCGATCATCAATCACACAGTGTACATCATATTCGCAGTATCCTTCTTCATCAACAACACAGTGTCCCTCAACCGCAGGGAGTACAAATACATCCACAATGTCCATGGTAATCAGTCACTCAGGGTATGTACACATCCACAGATTCCTTGAACATTAACCACACTGTGTCCAACACAACCGCAATGACCTTGATCATCAATCACACAGTGTTAATCACGTTCGCCGTGTTCTTGTTTATTAACCACACAGAGTACCAACACATTCACACTCAATCAGACAGGATATTAATATATCCATAGTGTCCACTATAATCAACCACACAGTGTACATACACATCCACTATCTCCATGGTCATCAACCACACAGAGTACCAACATATCCACAATGTCCTTCGTGATTAACCAGAGTGAGTAGCTATACATCGAAATAACTTGACCCTCACAACACAGTTTTCATCATATCCGCCGTGTCCTTGATCATCATTCACTCAGAATATCAACAAATCCACGGTGTCCTTGATCTTCTACTGGTACAGTGTGAGAATCTACCAGAGCCTGGAATATGGTAGTTAAAATCCTCCCCTACTGAGTCGCACACGTCTTTGAAACTGTTTTCATTCAATGAAAGCCTGAAGCTGTGTCTGCGTTCAATCTGGAAACGTTTTAACAACCTCATCCTCAGAGAGTTCAATATGTTCTGGTACAACAATCTGACACAGAGATGTACATTGACCACGAAAATTATTAACATCAAACCGAGCATAAAAACGGTTAAGTTCATTTGCTGCAGAAACAGAATCACCAGTATGGCACACAGGCTGCTTGAATTGTTGTTTACCCATCCTAGTTTTGAGTCCATTCCATGCCACCTTAGCATTAGCACTCCTAAATTTTCCCTCGACATTGTTCTTGAATTCAAGTTTGGCAATCCTAGCAACTCTTCTAAATTCCTTTTCTTTCTCACGATATGCATTCTTCTTTCCCTAAAGAAATGCAAATTTCTTTTCACTCAGGTATTTAAGGTCCTTCGTTATCCAGGGACTTGTTGTTCGGGTACAAGCGCACTGTCCTGGTATTGATAACTGACTCTACACAGAATTTGACATAAGACGATATTGTGTCCGCAAGTTGAGAGGGGTCAAAGCAGCTGTCCGTAAAAACATCCCACTCCGTTCCTTCAAAACCACCACGTAACTCCTCCATGCTTCAAGTGTCCAGAGTTGAGAAACACGAGTTCAAGGTTTTTTAGTCTTCAAATTGTGTCTGTTCTTCGGCAACAGTTGCACAGCGTTATGATTAGAGCTGCCATGTGGTGTACAGAATACAAACACATCCACAGTATTCTTGATCCTCAACTACACTTTCAACACATCCTTAATATACATAATTCTCAAACATAGAGAATATAAATACATATTTTGTGTTCAAAATACTAAACCACACAGAGTATCAATACATCAAGTGTCCTTGATCATCAACCACAAAGCGTGTCCAACACCAACACATCTGCAGTGTTTACAATACTAAACCACACAGTGTCAACACCGCCCAGTTTCCACGATCCGGAATCACACAGTCGTAACATATACACAGCGTCATTGATCATCAACCACATAGTATTGACACATCCACCTTGTCCATGATCTTCAATCACCAGAGTATAAATACATCTACACAATAATATACAACACAGAGTGCCAACACATACATAGTGTCCATGATCCTCAACCTCAGTGTCAACACATCCATAATGGTCATGGTCATCAAACACACAGAGTGTCTACATATCCACAGTAAACTTGACTCTTAACCAAACAACTTTCTTCACATCCGCCGTGTCTTTGATCATCAATCATACAGTGTACCAACACATCCACGGTGCCCTCGATCCTCTATCCCACAGTGGCTAACACATATGCAATGTACTTGAACAACAGTCGCACAGTATTGGTCACACCCGCGGTGTTACTGATCATCAACCAAATTGAGTGATAAGCATCCACAGTGTCCATGATCGGAAACCAGACAGAGTACCAACACATTCACAGTGTCTTTGATAATCAACCACACAGAGTACCAACACACACACAGTGTCCTTGATCCTCAACTACACAGATTCAACAAATCCAATCTCGATGATCCTCAACCAGACTGGGTATTAACACATCCATAATATCCATAATCCTCAAACGTAGAGAAAAGCAATACAAATGTTGTGTTCACAATATTAAACCATACAGATTATCAATACATCAAGATTGTCCTTGATTATCAACCACACAGCGTGTCCAACACCAAACCATTTGCAGTGTATACAATACCAAACCACATAGTGTAAACACAGTTTCCACGATCCGGAATCACAGTCTTAACATATACAAAGCATCATTGATCATCAACCAGAGAGTATTGACACATCCACCCTGTCCATGATCTTCAATCACACACAGAATAAATACATCTGGAGTTTTCACAATAATATAAAACACAGACTGCTAACACATACAGTGTACATGATTCTAAACCTTAGTGACAAAACATCCACAATGAACATGATCCTCAGTCAACAGTGTCCAACACATCCACAATATCCATGATCATCAAATACAGTGTCTAACACGTTTACACTGTCCATGATCTGAAGTTTTCAAAATACTAAACCACGCACAGTATCAACACATCAATAGTCTGTGATTTTCAACCATTCAGTACCAATACATCCACAGCATCCTTGATCATCAACTCAGAGTATGAACTCACACACATCTGCAGTGTTTACAATACTAAACCACACAGTGTAAACACTCCCCAGTTTCAACGATCCGGAATCACAGTCAACATATACAAAGCATCATTGATCATCAATCACAGAGTATTGACACATCCACCCAGTCCATGATCCTTGATCATCAACTCGGAGTATGAACTCAACAATGTCCATGATCTTCAACAGCACAAAGTATAAAACTCCACAGTGTGCTTGTTCCTCAACCATACAATATCAACACATCCAATCTCTGCGATCCTCAACCACCACATCCACAGTGTCCATGATCGTAAACACATCCATAGAATCCAAGATCTTCAATGACGCAGAGTGTCAACAAAACTGAAATATCCATGATCATCAACTGCACAGTGCCCAACAAATACACAGTGTTTATAATCCTCAACCACACAGAGTATCAGCATTTTTCGATAATCAATCACACAGTGTACATCAAATCCGCAGTATCCTTGATGATCAACAAAACAGTGTCCATCAACCGCAGGGAGTACAAATACATTGACAATGTCCATGGTAATCAGTCACTCAGGGTATGTACACATCCACAGATTCTTTAAACATCAACCACACAGTGTCCAACACAACCGCAATGTCCTGGATCATCAATCACACTGTGTTCATCACATTCGCCGTGTTCTTGTTTATTAAGCACACAGAGTACCAACACATTCACACTCAATCAGACAGGATATTAATATATCCATAGTGTCAACGATAATCAACCACACAGTGTACAGACACATCCACTATCTCCATGGTCATCAACCACAGAAAGTACCAACATATCCACAGTCCTTTGTGATTAACCAGAGTGAGTACATATACATCGAAGTACCTTGACCCTCAACAACACAGTTTTCATCATATCCGCCGTGTCCTTGATCATCAATCACTCAGAATATCAACACATCCACGGTGTCCTTGATCTTCTACTTGTATAGTGTGAGAATCTAGCAGAGCCTGGAATATGGTACTAAAAATCCTCCCCGGCTGAGCCGCACACGTCTTTAAGACTGTTTTTTACTCAATCAAGGCCTGACGCTGTGTCTGCGTTCAATCTGGAAACGTTTTCACAACCTCATCCTCAGAGAGTTCAATGTGTTCTGGTACAACAATTTGACACAGAGATGTACATTGACCACGAAAATCATTAACATCAAACCGAGCATAAAAACGGTTAAGTTAATTTGCTGCAGTAACAGAATCACCAGTACGGCACACAGGCTGCTTCAATTGTTGCTTACCCATCCTAGTTTTGAGTGCATTGCATGCCTCCTTTGTATTAGCACTCCTAAATGTTTTCTCGATTTTGTTCTTGAATTCAAATTTGGCAATCCCAGCAACTCTTCTAAATTCCTTTTCTTTCTCACGATATGCATCCTTATTTCCCTGCAGAAATGCAAATTTATTTTGATTAAGGTGCACTTTAAGGTCCTTCCTTATCCAGGGCTTGTTGTCCGGTTACAAGCGCGTTGTTCTGGTATTGATAAACGACTCTTCACAGAATTTGACTGACGACGACATAGTGTCCGCAAGTTCAGAGGGCTCAAAGCAGCTGTACATAAAAAAACATCCCACTCTGTTCCTTCAAAACAGCCACGTAAATCCATGCTTCAGGTGTCCAAAGTTGAGAAACACAAGTTCTAGGTTTTTTAGTCTTCAAATTATGTCTGTACTTCGGCAACAAATGCACAGCGTTATGATTAGAGCGGCCAAGTGGTGTACAGAATACCAACACATCCACAGTATCCTTGATCCTCAACTACACTTTCAACACATCCAGTCTCCATGATCGTCAACCAGACTTGGTATTAACACATCCTTAATATCCATAATGCTCAAATATAGAGAATATTAATATATATTTTGTGTTCACAATATTAAACCACACAGAGTATCAATAGTGTCCTTCATCATAAACCACACAGCGTGTCCAACACCAACACATCTGCAGTGTTTACAAACCACATAGTGTAAACACACCCAGTTTCATCGATCCGGAATCAGTCTTAACATATACACAGCATTATTGATCATCAACCACAGAGTATTGACACATCCACCCTGTCCATGGTCTTCAATCACACAGAGTATAAATACTTCTGGAGTTTTCAAACAAATACACAACACACAGTACGAACAGGTACATAGTGTCCACGATCCTCAACCTAAGTGACAACACATCCACAATGTAAAAGATCCTTAGTTAAAAGTGTCCAACACATCCACAGTATCCATTTTCATAAAATAAACAGTGTCCAACACGTTTACACTGTCCATGATCTGCAGTTTTAACAATACTAAACCACACAGTGTAAACACACCCCAGTTTCCACGATCCGGAATCACAGTCAACATATACACAGCATCATTGATCATCAACCACAGAGTATTCACACATCCACCCGGTCCATGATCCTTGATCATCAACTCAGAGTACGAACTCATCAACAATGTCCATGATCTTCAACCGCACAAAGTATAAAATTCCACAGTGTGCTTGTTCCTCAACCATACAATATCAACACATCCAATCTCTGCGATCCTCAACCACCACATCCACAGTGTCCATGATCGTAAACACATCCATATAATCCAAGTTCTTCAATAACGCAGAGTGTCAACACAACAGAAATATCCACGATCATCAACTGCACAGTGCCCAACACATACACAGTGTTTATAATCCTCAACCACACAGAGTATCAGCATTTTTCGATAATCAATCACACAGTGTACATCATATCCGCAGTGTCCTTGATGATCAACAAAACAGTGTCCATCAACCGCAGGGAGTACAAATACATCCACAATGTCCATGGTAATCAGTCACTCAGGGTATGTACACATCCACAGATTCCTTAAACATCAACCACACAGTGTCCAACACAACCGCAATGTCCTGGATCATCAATCACACAGTGTTCATCACATTCGCCGTGTTATTGTTTATTAACCACAAAGAGTACCAACACATTCACACTCAATCAGACAGGATATTAATATATCCATAGTGTCAACGATAATCAACCACACAGTGTGTAGACACATCCACTATCTCCATGGTCATCAACCACACAGAGTACCAACATATCCACAGTCCTTCGTGATTAACCAGAGTGAGTACCTATACATCGAAGTACCTTGACCCTCAACAACACAGTTTTCATCATATCCGCCGTGTCCTTGATCATCAATCACTCAGAATATCAACACATCCACGGTGTCCTTGATCCTCTACTGTTACAGTGTGAGAATCTAGCAGAGCCTGGAATATGGTAGTAAAAATCCTCCCCTACTGAGCCGCACACGTCTTTGAGACTTTGTTTTCATTCAATGAAAGCCTGAAGCTGTGTCTGCGTTCAATCTGGAAACGTTTTCACAACCTCATCCTCAGAGAATTCAATGTGTTCTGGTACAACAGTTTGACACAGAGATGTACATTGACCACGAAAATCATTAACATCAAACCGAACATAAAAACGGTTAAGTTCATTTGCTGCAGAAACAGAATCACCAGTATGGCACACAGGCTGCTTGAATTGTTGCTTACCCATCCTAGTTTTGAGTCCATTCCATGCCACCTTACCATTAGCATTCCTAAATTTTCCCTCGATTTTGTTGTTGAATTCAAGTTTGGCAATCCTAGCAACTCTTCTAAATTCCTTTTCTATCTCACGATATGCATCCTTCTTTCCCTGCAGAAATGCAAATTTCTTTTCATTCAGGTCTTTAAGGTCCTTTGTTATCCAGGGCTTGTTGTTCGGGTACAAGCGCACTGTCCTGGTATTGATAACTGACTCTACACAGAATTTGACATAAGACGATATTGTGTCCGCAAGTTCAGAGTGGTTAAAGCAGCTGTCCGTAAAAACAACCCACTCTTTTCCTTCAAAACCGTAACTCCTCCATTTTTCAGGAGTCCAGAGTTGAGAAACACGAGTTCAAGGTTTTTTAGTCTTCAAATTTTGTATGTACTTCGGCAAAAAATGCACAGCGTTATGATTAGAGCGGAAGTGTGGTGTACAGAATACAAACACATCCACAGTAGTCTTGATCCTCAACTACACTTTCAACACATCCTCAATGTCCATAATCCTCAAACATAGAGAATATAAATACATATTTTGTGTTCAAAATACTAAACCACACAGAGTATCAATACATCAAGTGTCCTTGATCATCAACCACACAGCCTGTCCAACACCAACACATCTGCAGTGTTTACAATACCAAACCACACAGTGTCAACAGCGCCCAGTTTCCACGATCCGGAATCACACAGTCGTAACATATACACAGCGTCATTGATCATCAACCACAGAGTATTGACACATCCACCTTGTCCATGATCTTCAATCACCCAGAGTATAAATACATCTACACAATAATATACAACACAGAGTGCCAACACATACATAGTGTCCATGATCCTCAAGCTCAGTGACAACACATCCACAATGGTCACGGTCATCAACCACACAGAGTGCCTACATATCCACAGTAACCTTGACTTTTAACCACACAACTTTCTTCACATCCGCCGTGTCCTTGATCATCAATCATACAGTGTACCAACAAATCCACAGTGTCCTCGATCCTCTATCCCACAGTGGCTAACACATCTGCAATGTACTTGAACATCAGTCGCACAGTATTGGTCACACCCGCGGTGTTATTGATCATCAACCAAATTGAGTGATATGCATCCACACTTTCCACGATCGGAAACCAGACAGAGTACCAACACTTTCACATTGTCCTTGATAATCAACCACACACAGTACCAACACACACGCAGGGTCCTTGATCCTCAACTACACAGTTTCAACAAATCCAGTCTCGATGATCCTCAACCAGACTGGGTATTAACACATCCATAATATCCATAATCCTCAAACGTAGAGAAAAGCAATACATATGTTGTTTTCACAATATTAAACCACACAGATTATTAATACATCAAGAGTGTCCTTGATTATCAACCACACAGCGTGTCCAACACCAAACCATTTGCAGTGTTTACAATACCAAACCACATAGTGTAAACACAGTTTCTACGATCCGGAATCACAGTCTTAACATATACAAAGCATCATTGATCATCAACCAGAGAGTATTGACACATCCACCCTGTCCATGATCTTCAATCACACACACAGTATAAATACATCTGGAGTTTTCACAATAATATAAAACACAGAGTGCCAACACATACAGTGTCCATGATTCTAAACCTTAGTGACAAAACATCCACAATGAACATGATCCTCAGTCAACAGTGTCCAACACATCCACAGTATCCACGATCATCAAATACAGTGTCTAACACGTTTACACTGTCCATGATCTGAAGTTTTCACAATACTAAACCTCGCACAGTATCAACACATCAATAGTCTGTGATTTTCACCCACTCAGTACCAATACATCCACTGCATCCTTGATCATCAACCCAGAGTATGAACTCACACACATCTGCAGTGTTTACAATACTAAACCACACAGTGTAAACATACCCCAGTTTCCACGATGCGGAATCACAGTCAACATATACACAGCATCATTGATCATCAACCACAGAGAATTGACATATCCACCCGGTCCATGATCCTTGATCATCAACTCAGAGTATGAACTCATCAACAATGTCCATGATCTTCAACCGTACAAAGTATAAAACTCCACAGTGTGCTTGTTCCTCAACCATACAATATCAACACATCCAATCTCTGCGATCCTCAACCACCACATTAACAGTGTCCATGATCGTAAACACATCCATAGAATCCAACTCTTTCAATGACTCAGAGTGTCAACACAACATAAATATCCACGATCATCAACTGCACAGTGCCCAACACATACACAGTGTTTATAATCCTCAATCACACAGAATATAAGCATTTTTTGATAAACAATCACACACTGTACATCATATCCGTAGTGTCCTTGATGATCAACAAAACAGTGTCCATCAACCGCTGGGAGTACACATACATCCACAATGTCCATGGTATTCAGTCACTCAGGGTATGTACATATCCACAGATTCCTTAAACATCAACCACACAGTGTCCAACACAACCGCAATGTCTTGGATCATTAATCACACAGTGTTCATCACATTCGCCGTGTTCTTGTTTATTAACCACACAGAGTACCATCACATTCACACTCAATCAGACAGGATATTAATATATCCATAGTGTCAACGATAATCAACCACACAATGTACAGACACATCCATTATTTCCATGGTCATGAACCACACAGAGTACCAACATATCCACAGTCCTTCGTGATTAACCAGAGTGAGTACCTATACATCGAAGTACCTTGACCCTCAACAACACAGTTTTCATCATATCCGCCGTGTCCTTGATCATCAATCACTCAGAATATCAACACATCCATTGTGTCCTTGATCCTCTACTTTTACAGTGTGAGAATCTAGCAGAGCCTGGAATATGGTAGTAAAAATCCTCCCCTACTGAGCAGCACACGACTTTGAGACTTTGTTTTCATTCAATGAAAGCCTGAAGCTGTGTCTGCGTTCAATCTGGAAACGTTTTCACAACCTCATCCTCAGAGAGTTCAATGTGTTCTGGTACAACATTTTGACACAGAGATGTACATTGACCAAGAAAATCATTAACATCAAACCGAGCATAAAAACGGTTAAGTTCATTTGCTGCAGAAACATAATCACCAGTATGGCACACAGGCTGCTTGAATTGTTGCTTATCCATCCTAGTTTTGAGTCCATTCCATACCTCCTTAGCATTAGCACTCCTAAACTTTCCCTCAACTTTGTTCTTGAAATCAAGTTTGGCAATCCTAGCAACTCTTCTAAATTCCTTTTCTATCTCACGATATGCATCCTTCTTTCCCTGCAGAAATGCAAATTTCTTTTCATTCAGTTACACTTTAAAGTCCTTCGTTATCCAGGGCTTGTTGTTCGGGTACAAACGCACTGTCCTGGTATTGATAACTGACACTTCACAGAATTTGACATAAGACGACATAGTGTCCGCAAGTTCAGAGGGGTCAAAGCAGCTCTCCATAAAAAACATCCCACTCTGTTCCTTCAATAAACCACGTAAGTCCTCTATGTTTCAGGTGTCCAGAGTTGAAAAACACGAGTTCTAGGTTTTTTTGTCTTCAAATTTTGTCTGTACTTCCACAACAAATTCACAGCGTTATGATTAGAGCGGCCATGTGGTGTACAGGATACCAACACATCCACAGTATCCTTGATCCTCAACTACACTTTCAACACATCCAGTCTCCATGATCCTCAACCAGAATTGATATTAACACATCCTTAATATCCATAATCCTCAAACATAGAGAATATAAATACATATTTTATGTTCACAATTCTAAACCACACAGAGTATCTATACATCAACAGTGTCCTTGATCATCAACCACACAGCGTGTCCAACACCAACACATCTGCAGTGTTTACAATACTAAACCACCCAGTGTCAACATCGCCCAGTTTCCTCGATACGGAATCACAGTCGTAACATATACACAGCATCATTGATCATCAACCAGAGAGTATTGACAATTCCACGCTGTCCTTGATCTTCGATCACACAGAGTATAAATACATCTGGAGTTTTCACAATAATACACAATACAGAGTGCCAACACATACATAGTGTCCATGATTCTCAACGTCAGTGACAACACATCCACAATGTACATGATCCTCAGTCAACAGTCTCCAACACATCCACAGTATCCATGATCATCATATACACAATGTCCAATACGTATACACTCTCCACGATCTCCAGTTTTACAATATTAAACAACGCACATTTTCAACACATCAATAGAGTCTGTGATTTTCAACCACTCAGAGTACCAATACATCCACAGCATCCTTGATCATCAACTCAGAGTATGAACTCATCAACAATGTCCATGATCTTTAATCACGCAAAGTAGAAAACCCCACAAAGTGCTTGTTTCTCAAACATACAATATCAACACATCAAATTTCTGCGATCCTCAAATACAACATCCACAGCGTCCATGATCGTAAACACATTCATATAATCCAATATCTTCAATGACACAGTGTCAACACAATTGAAATGTCCATGATCATCAACTGCACAGTGCGCAACACATCCACAGTGTTTATTACCCTCAACCACAGAGAGTATCAGCATTTTTCGATCATCAATCTCAGTGTACAACATTTCCGCAATTTCCTTGATCATCAACAACACAGTGTCCCTCAACCGCAGGGAGTACAAATACATCAACAATGACCATGGTAATCAGTCACTTATGGTATGTACACATCCAGTGTCCTTGAACATTAACCACACAGTGTCCAAACACATCCACAATGTCCATGGTCATCAACCACACAGTATCCAACACAATCGCAATGTTCTTGATCATCAACCACACAGTGTTCATCACATTTGCCGTGTCCTTGTTTATCAACCACACAAAGTACCAACACATTCACACTCAATCAGGCAGGATATTAACACATCCATACAGTCCACGATAATCAACCACACAGTGTACAGACACATCCACTATGTCCATATTCATCAACCACTCAGACTACCTACATATCCACAGTGTCCTTCGTGATCACCCAGAGTGAGTACCTATACATCGAAGTACCTTGACCCTCAACAATACAGTTTTCATTTTCTTTCATCATCAACTATACTTTCAACACATCCAGCCTCCATGATCGTCAACCAGACTTGGTATTAACTCATCCTTAATATCCATAATGCTCAAATATAGAGAATATAAATACATATTTTGTGTTCACAATACTAAACCACACAGAGTATCAATAGTGTCCTTGATCATCAACCACACAGCGTGTCCAACACCAACACATCTGCAGTGTTTACAAACCACATAGTGAAAACACACCCAGTTTCCTCGATCCGGAATCAGTCTTAACATATACATAGCATTATTGATGATCAACCACAGAGTATTTACACATCCACCCTGTCCATGGTCTTCAATCACACAGAGTATAAATACATCTGCAGTTTTCACAAAAATACACAACACACAGTACGAACAAGTACATAGTGGCCACGATCCTCAACCTAAGTGACAACACATCCACAATGTACACGATCATCAGATAACAGTGTCCAACACATCCACAGTATCCATGTTCATCAAATAAACAGTGTCCAACACGTTTACACTGTCCATGATCTGCAATTTTTACAATACTAAACCACGCAGAGTATCAACACATCAATAGTGTGTGATTTTCAACCACTCAGAGTACCAATACATCCACTTCATCCTTGGTCATCAACTCAGAGTATGAACTCATCAACAATGTCCATGATCTTCAATCACACAAAGTATAAAACTCCACAAAGTGCTTGATCCTCAACCATACAATGTCAACACATCCAATCTCTGCGATCCTCAACCACCACATCCACATTGTCCATGATCGTAAACACATCCATAGAATCAAAGATCTTCAATGACGCAGAGTGACAACACAATTGAAATATCCATGATCATTAACTGCACAGTGCGCAACACATCCACAGTGTTTATCCTCAACCACAGAGTATCAGCATTTTTCGATCATCAATCACACAGTGTACATCATATTCGCAGTGGCCTTCATCATCAACAACACAGTGTCCCTCAACCGCAGGGAGCACAAATACATCCACAATGTCCATGGTAATCAGTCACTCAGGGTATGTACACATCCAGTGTCCTTGAACATTAACCACACAGTGTCCAAACACATCCACAATGTCCATGGTCATCAACCACACAGTATCCAACACAATCGCAATGTTCTTGATCATCAACCACACAGTGTTCATCACATTTGCCGTGTCCTTGTTTATCAACCACACAAAGTACCAACACATTCAAACTCAATCAGGCAGGATATTAACACATCCATACAGTCCACTATAATCAACCACACAGTGTACAGACACATCCACTATGTCCATATTCATCAACCACTCAGACTACCTACATATCCACAGTGTCCTTCGTGATCACCCAGAGTGAGTACCTATACATCGAAGTACCTTGACCCTCAACAATACAGTTTTCATTTTCTTTCATCATCAACTATACTTTCAACACATCCAGCCTCCATGATCGTCAACCAGACTTGGTATTAACTCATCCTTAATATCCATAATGCTCAAATATAGAGAATATAAATACATATTTTGTGTTCACAATACTAAACCACACAGAGTATCAATAGTGTCCTTGATCATCAACCACACAGCGTGTCCAACACCAACACATCTGCAGTGTTTACAAACCACATAGTGAAAACACACCCAGTTTCCTCGATCCGGAATCAGTCTTAACATATACATAGCATTATTGATGATCAACCACAGAGTATTTACACATCCACCCTGTCCATGGTCTTCAATCACACAGAGTATAAATACATCTGCAGTTTTCACAAAAATACACAACACACAGTACGAACAAGTACATAGTGGCCACGATCCTCAACCTAAGTGACAACACATCCACAATGTACACGATCATCAGTTAACAGTGTCCAACACATCCACAGTATCCATGTTCATCAAATAAACAGTGTCCAACACGTTTACACTGTCCATGATCTGCAATTTTCACAATACTAAACCACGCAGAGTATCAACACATCAATAGTGTGTGATTTTCAACCATTCAGAGTACCAATACATCCACTTCATCCTTGGTCATCAACTCAGAGTATGAACTCATCAACAATGTCCATGATCTTCAATCACACAAAGTATAAAACTCCACAAAGTGCTTGATCCTCAACCATACAATGTCAACACATCCAATCTCTGCGATCCTCAACCACCACATCCACATTGTCCATGATCGTAAACACATCCATAGAATCAAAGATCTTCAATGACGCAGAGTGACAACACAATTGAAATATCCATGATCATCAACTGCACAGTGCGCAACACATCCACAGTGTTTATCCTCAACCACAGAGTATCAGCATTTTTCGATCATCAATCACACAGTGTACATCATATTCGCAGTGGCCTTCATCATCAACAACACAGTGTCCCTCAACCGCAGGGAGCACAAATACATCCACAATGTCCATGGTAATCAGTCACTCAGGGTATGTACACATACACGGATTCCTTGTACATTAACCACACAGTGTCCAACACAACCGCAATGACCTTGTTCATCAATCACACAGTGTTCATCACATTCGCCGTGTTCTTGTTTATTAACCACACAGAGTACCAACACATTCACACTCAATCAGACAGGATATTAATATATCCATAGTGTCCACGATAATCAACCACACAGTGTCAACATCGCCCAGTTTCCTCGATCCGGAATCACAGTCGTAATATATACACAGCATCATTGATCATCAACCAGAGAGTATTGACACATCCACCCTGTCCATGATCTTCGATCACACAGAGTATAAATACACCTGGAGTTTTCACAAGAATAAACAACACAGAGTGCCAACACATACATAGTGTCCATGATTCTCAACCTCAGTGACAACACATCCACAATGTACATGATCCTCAGTCAACAGTCTCCAACACATCCACAGTATCCATGATCATCATATACACAATGTCCAACACGTATACACTCTCCACGATCTCCAGTTTTACAAAATTAAACAACGCACATTTTCAACACATCAATAGAGTCTGTGATTTTCAACCACTCAGAGTACCAATACATCCACAGCATCCTTGATCATCAACTCAGAGTATGAACTCATCAACAATGTCCATGATCTTTAATCACGCAAAGTATAAAACTCCACAAAGTGATTGTTTCTCAAACATACAATATCAACACATCCAATTTCTGAGATCCTCAACCACCACATCCACAGTGTCCATGATCGTAAACACATTCATAGAATCCAATATCTTCAATGACACAGTGTCAACACAATTGAAATGTCCATGATCATCAACTGCACAGTGAGCAACACATCCACAGTGTTTATTACCCTCAACCACAGAGAGTATCAGCATTTTTCGATCATCAATCTCAGTGTACAACATTTCCGCAATTTCCTTGATCATCAACAACACAGTGTCCCTCAACCGCAGGGAGTACAAATACATCCACAATGACCATGGTAATCAGTCACTCATGGTATGTACACATCCAGTGTCCTTGAACATTAACCACACAGTGTCCAAACACATCCACAATGTCCATGGTCATCAACCACACAGTATCCAACACAATCGCAATGTTCTTGATCATCAACCACACAGTGTTCATCACATTTGCCGTGTCCTTGTTTATCAACCACACAAAGTACCAACACATTCACACTCAATCAGGCAGGATATTAACACATCCATACAGTCCACGATAATCAACCACACAGTGTACAGACACATCCACTATGTCCATATTCATCAACCACTCAGACTACCTACATATCCACAGTGTCCTTCGTGATTAACCAGAGTGAGTACCTATACATCGAAGTACCTTGACCCTCAAAAATACAGTTTTCATTTTCTTTGATCATCAACTATACTTTCAACACATCCAGCCTCCATGATCGTCAACCAGACTTGGTATTAACTCATCCTTAATATCCATAATGCTCAAATATAGAGAATATAAATACATATTTTGTGTTCACAATACTAAACCACACAGAGTATCAATAGTGTCCTTGATCATCAACCACACAGCGTGTCCAACACCAACACATCTGCAGTGTTTACAAACCACATAGTGAAAACACACCCAGTTTCCTCGATCCGGAATCAGTCTTAACATATACATAGCATTATTGATGATCAACCACAGAGTATTTACACATCCGCCCTGTCCATGGTCTTCAATCACACAGAGTATAAATACATCTGCAGTTTTAACAAAAATACACAACACACAGTACGAACAGGTACATAGTGTCCACGATCCTCAACCTATGTGACAACACATCCACAATGTACACGATCCTCAGTTAACAGTGTCCAACACATCCACAGTATCCATGTTCATCAAATAAACAGTGTCCAACACGTTTACACTGTCCATGATCTGCAATTTTCACAATACTAAACCACGCAGAGTATCAACACATCAATAGTGTGTGATTTTCAACCACTCAGAGTACCAATACATCCACTGCATCCTTGGTCATCAACTCAGAGTATGAACTCATCAACAATGTCCATGATCTTCAATCACACAAAGTATAAAACTCCACAAAGTGCTTGATCCTCAACCATACAATGTCAACACATCCAATCTCTGCGATCCTCAACCACCACATCCACATTGTCCATGATCGTAAACACATCCATAGAATCAAAGATCTTCAATGACGCAGAGTGACAACACAATTGAAATATCCATGATCATCAACTGCACAGTGCGCAACACATCCACAGTGTTTATCCTCAACCACAGAGTATCAGCATTTTTCGATCATCAATCACACAGTGTACATCATATTCGCAGTGGCCTTCATCATCATCAACACAGTGTCCCTCAACCGCAGGGAGCACAAATACATCCACAATGTCCATGGTAATCAGTCACTCAGGGTATGTACACATACACGGATTCCTTGTACATTAACCACACAGTGTCCAACACAACCGCAATGACCTTGTTCATCAATCACACAGTGTTCATCACATTCGCCGTGTTCTTGTTTATTAACCACACAGAGTACCAACACATTCACACTCAATCAGACAGGATATTTATATATCCATAGTGTCCACGATAATCAACCACACAGTGTACATACACATCCACTATCTCCACGGTTATCAACCACACAGAGTACCAACATATCCACAATGTCCTCCGTGATTAACCGAAGTGAGTAGCTATACATCGAAATAACTTGACCCTCAACAACACAGTTTTCATCATATCCGCCGTGTCCTTGATCATCAATCACTCAGAATATCAACACATCCACGGTGTCCTTGATCTTCTACTGGAACAGTGTGAGAATCTAGCAGAGCCTGGAATATGGTAGTAAAAATCCTCCCTGACTGAGCCGCACACGTCTTTGAGACTGTTTTCATTCAATGAAAGCCTGAAGCTGTGTCTGCGTTCAATCTGGAAACAGATTATCAATACATAAAGAGTGTCCTTGATTATCAACCACACATCGTGTCCAACATCAAACCATTTGCAGTGTATACAATGCCAAACCACATAGTGTAAACACAGTTTCCACGATCCAGAATCACAGTCTTAACGTATACAAAGCATAATTGATCATCAACCAGAGAGTATTGACACATCCACCCTGTCCATGATATTCAATCACACAGAGTATAAATATATCTGGAGTTTTCACAATAATATAAAACACAGAGTGCCAACACATACAGTGTCCATGATTCTAAACCTTAGTGACAAAACATCCACAATTAATATAATCCTCAATCAACAGTGTCCAACACATCCACAGTATCCATGATCATCAAATACAGTGTCTAACATGTTTACACTGTCCATGATCTGAAGTTTTCACAATACTAAACCACGCACAGTATCAACACATCAATAGTCTATGAATTTCACCCACTCAGAGTACCAATACATCCACAGCATCCTTGATCATCAACTCAGAGTATGAACTCACACACATCTGCACTGTTATCAATACTAAACCACACAGTGTAAACACACCCCTGGTTCCACGATCCGAAATCACAGTCAACATATACACAGCATCATTGATCATCAACCACAGAGTATTGACACATCCACCCGGTCCATGATCCTTGATCATCAACTCAAAGTATGAACTCATCAACAATGTCCATGATCTTCAAACACACAAAGTATAAAACTCCACAGTGTGCTTGTTCCTCAACCATACAATATCAACACATCCAATCTCTGCGATCATCAACCACCACATCCACAGTGTCCATGATCGTAAACACTTCCATAGAATCCAAGTTCTTCAATGAAGCAGAGTGCCAACACAACAGAAATATCCATGATCATCAACTGCACAGTGCCCAACACATACACAGTGTTTATAATCCTCAACCACCATGAGTATCAGCATTTTTCGATAATCAATCACACAGTGTACATCCTATCCGAAGTGTCCTTGATGATCAACAAAACAGTGTCCATCAACCGCAGGGAGTACAAATACATCCACAATGTCCATGGTAATCAGTCACTCAGGGAATGTACACATCCACAGATTCCTTAAACATCAACCACACAGTGTCCAACACAACCGCAATGTCCTGGATCATCAATCACAGAGTGTTCATCACATTCGCCGTGTTCTTGTTTATTAACCACACAGAGTACAAACACATTCACACTCAATCAGACAGGATATTAATATATCCATAGAGTCCACGATAATCAACCACACAGTGTACCAACATATCCACAATGTCCTTCGTGATTAACCAGAGTGAGTAGCTATACATCGAAGTACCTTGACCCTCAACAACACAGTTTTCATCATATCCGCCGTGTCCTTGATCATCAATCACTCAGAATATCAACACATCCACGGTGTCCTTGATCCTCTACTGTTACAGCGTGAGAATCTACAGAGCCTGGGATATGGTAGTAAAAATCCTCCCCTACTGAGCCGCACACGTCTTTGAGAATTTGTTTTCATTCAATGAAATCCTGAAGCTGTGTCTGCGTTCAATCTGGAAACGTTTTCACAACCTCATCCTCAGAGAGTTCAATGTGTTCAGGTACAACAGTTTGACACAGAGATGTACATTGACCACGAAAATCATTAACATCAAACCGAGCATAAAAACGGTTAAGTTCATTTGCTGCAGAAACAGTATCACCAGTATGGCACACAGGCTGCTTGAATTGTTGCTTACCCATCCTAGTTTTGAGTCCATTCCATGCCTCTTTAGCATTAGCACTCCTAAACTTTCCCTCGACTTTGTTCTTGAATTCAAGTTTGGCAATCCTAGCAACTCTTCTAAATTCCTTTTCTTTCTCACGATATGCATCCTTCTTTCCCTGCAGAAATGCAAATTTCTTTTCTTTCAGGTACACTTTAAGGTCCTTCGTTATCCAGGGCTTGTTGTTCGGGTACAAACGCACTGTCCTGGTATTGATAACTGACTCTACACAGAATTTTATATAAGACGATATAGTGTCCGAAAGTTCAGAGGGCTCAAAGTAGCTGTCCATAAAAACATCCCACTCTGTTCCTTCAATTCAACCACGTAAGTCCTCCATGCTTCAGCTATCCAGAGTTTAAAAACACGAGTTCTAGGTTTTTTTGTCTTAAAATTTTGTTTGTATTTCGGCAACAAATTCACAGCGTTTTGATTGGAGCGGCCATGTGTTGTACAGAATACAAACACTTCCACAATATCCTTGATCCTCAACTACACTTTCAACACATCCAGTCTCCATGATCCTCAACCAGACTTGATATTAACACATCCTTAATATCCATAATCCTCAAACATAGAGAATATAAATATATATTTTGTGTTCACAATACTAAACCACACAGAGTATCTATACATCAACAGTGTCCTTGATCATCAACCACACAGCGTGTCCAACACCAACACATCTGCAGTGTTTACAATACTAAACCACAGTGCCAACATCGCCCAGTTTCCTTGATCCGGAATCACAGTCGTAACATATACACAGCATCATTGATCATCAACCAGAGAGTATTGACACACCCACCCTGTCCTTGATCTTCGATCACACAGAGTATAAATACATCTGGAGTTTTCACAATAATACACAACACAGAGTGCAAACACATACATAGTGTCCATGATCCTCAACCTCAGTGACAACACATCTACAATGTATATGATCCTCAGTCAACAGTGTCCAACACATCCACAGTATCCATGATCATCAAATGCAGTGTCCAACACGTTTACACTGTCCATGATCTGCAGTTTTCACAATTCTAAACGACGCACAGTATCAACACATCAATAGAGTGTGATTTTCAACCACCCAGAGTACCAGTACATCCACAGCATCCTTGATCATCAACTCAGAGTATGAACTCATCAACAATGTCCATGATCTTTAATAACGCAAAGTATAAAACATCACAGAGTGCTTGTTTCTCAAACATACAATATCAACACATCCAATTTCTGCGATCCTCAACCACCACATCCACAGTGTCCATGATCGTAAACACATTCATAGAATCCAATATCTTCAATGACACAGTGTCAACACAATTGAAATGTCCATGATCATCAACTGCACAGTGCGCAACACATTCACAGTGTTTATTACCCTCAACCACAGAGAGTATCAGCATTTTTCGATCATCAATCTCAGTGTACAACATTTCCGCAATTTCCTTGATCATCAACAACACAGTGTCCCTCAACCACAGGGAGTACAAATACATCCACAATGACCATGGTAATCAGTCACTCAGGGTATGTACACATCCAGTGTCCTTGAACATTAACCACACAGTGTCCAAACACATCCACAATGTCCATGGTCATCAACCACACAGTATCCAACACAATCGCAATGTTCTTGATCATCAACCACACAGTGTTCATCACATTTGCCGTGTCCTTGTTTATCAACCACACAAAGTACCAACACATTCACACTCAATCACGCAGAATATTAACACATCCATATAGTCCACGATAATCAACCACACAGTGTACATCCACATCCACTATGTCCATGGTTATCAACCACTCAGACTACCTACATATCCACAGTGTCCTTTGTGATTAACCAGAGTGAGTACCTATACATCGAAGTACCTTGACCCTCAACAACACAGTTTTCATTTTCTTTGATCCTCAACTACACTTTCAACACATCCAGCCTCCACGATCGTCAACCATCCATAATATCCATAGTGCTCAAATATAGAGAATATAAATACATATTTTGTGTTCACAATACTAAACCACACAGAGTATCAATAGTGTCCTTGATCATCAACCAAACAGCTTGACCAACACCAACACATCTGCAGTGTTTACAAACCACTTAGTGTAAACACACCCAGTTTCCTCGATCCGGAATCAGTCTTAACATATACACAGCATTATTGATGATCAATCACAGAGTATTGACACATCCACCCTGTCCATGGTCTTCAATCACACAGAGTATAAATACATCTGGAGTTTTCATAAAAATACATAACACACAGTACGAATAGGTACATAGTGTCCACGATCCTCAACCTAAGTGACAACACATCCACAATGTACATGATCCTCAGTTAACAGTGTCCAACACATCCACAGTATCCATGTTCATCAAATAAACAGTGTCCAACACGTTTACACTGTCCATGATCTGCAGTTTTCACAATACTAAACCACGCAGAGTATCAACACATCAATAGAGTGTGATTTTCAACCACTCAGAGTACCAATACATCCCAGCATCCTTGATCATCAACTCAGAGTATGAAGTCATCAACAATGTCCATGATCTTTAATCACACAAAGTATAAATATCCACAGTGTGCTTGTTCCTCAACCATACAATATCAACACATCCAATCTCTGCGATCCTCAACCACCACATCCACAGTGTCCATGATCGTAAACACATCCATAGAATCCAAGTTCTTCAATGACGCAGAGTGTCAACACAACAGAAATATCCATGATCATCAACTGCACAGTGCCCAACACATACACAGTGTTTATAAGCCTCAACCACACAGAGTATCAGCATTTTTCGATAATCAATCACACAGTGTACATCATATCCGCAATGTCCTTGATCATCAACAAAACAGTGTCCCTCAACCGCAGGTAGTACAAATACATCCACAATGTCCATGGTAATCAGTCACTCAGGATATGTACACATCCACTGATTCCTTGAACATCAACCACACAGTGTCCATCACAACCGCAATGTCCTTAGTAGTATATGAACGAGGTGGAGGCTCGCCCCGCCCCTTTTTGACCTACTTTAGGCCTAACTCTATGCATAAAAAACGTCCTTATCTTTTTCGGGAACCTACTTATAAAAAAAGATCAAAGGGTTTTTGTGACACGAAACGTTTTCGGGAACCTACTTATAAAAAACGTGATTGATGACCTGTCACTTTTGATTGATTACCCTCCCCTTGAGGTGCCACCTAGCGGTTATCCCAGTGATTAATTTAGCCCTAGCGATCAACGTTGGACCTAGCGCGTGCTTACGTAAATATATATATATATATATATAAGCGTCCCTAGTTACGTAAGTATTTATATAGCTTACGTAAGCATTTATATAGCGCTGTGCTTACGTAAGTATTTATATAACGTAAGCATTTATATAGTGTGCTTACGTAAGCATTTATATAGCGGGTGCTTACGTAAGCATTTATATAGCCACTGCGGTTATAGCTAAAACCACTGTGGTTATAACTGCGCTAAACGCACTGTGTACCCCGCTGTACCCTACGCGGCGCTGATCGATTGCAGCAGAGGTGGCCTATTGCCCGGCGGCCTAGTTGCGGGCGGTTAAATTTAGCTCTACGGTTTACCGGGGACTGTGCGTTTAACGGCGTAAATTTTCTACGGCTCAGCTGGAGCTGCGAACGGCGTAAATTTAGCCGTATAGTTGGCGCTGTGCGTTGAACAAAATGAAACCAAAATGATTGCAGTGGTGAAACGTTTAAAATGTGTACTTAGCGGCCTGGTAAGGCGGGATGGTTATGTGCGATGGACGAATAGAAAGCAACGGTGTAAGAAATAATTATTTTATTAAAAAAGGAACTAGAATGTTCAATTACGGAGGGTACTTGGCGCTCTTGTAATAACCGTCAGTGTCACTCCCAAGACATCAGTGTCACTCCCAAGACGCGGGAGACGCTTGAACGGGAATTGTCGGCGTCGAAGCGCCGTTGCAGCATCGTACCCCGGCCGGCGGCAATCAATGGCGCGTGAAAGCCGCGCCGTTGGTACAATTCGTTTGGTGGTATCGGAGTATACCAGGACCCATTTGGTCCGCGCACCGAAAACGACGATGTTAACCCATCGGGCTCAACGTCGTCAGGTGTCGGTGATCGGCTTACGGCCGCTGGTGGAGTGACCGGCCTGTTGATGGCTGGCGGCGGGGGCGTGGTGTCGGGCGGACGACGCATGTAGGTTTGTTGTTGCGGGTGAGGAATCCGCGTGTAGGCAGTTGGATTCTGTGAAACATGAATAACGCCTGTGAATAATGAAGAGCTTCCCAAATTAATGAGAAGACACAACATGAATAATATTAATAAAGACTCGAGTGAAAACCAACGTATTGATATAGGACTCATGTAAATACCGCTCTATTGCTAAATACCTGTGAATAATGAGGAGGCTCCCAAATTAAATCACAATAATGAGCTTCTTATTAATTAAAAGTAATTAATAAAGAATAGGACTCATGTAAATACCTCTATTGCTAAATACCTGTGAATAATGAGGAAGCTCCCAAATTAAATCACAATATGAATAATGAGGTTCTTATTTATTAAAAGTAATTAATAAAGACTCAAGTAAATACCGCTCATGTAAAAGCCAACTTACCTCTCTATTGCTAAATAATAAATAAAATAAATAACTCACCGCTGCTTTTTCGTAGTTGTGCCCGACGCCATACCTGTATGAAACTGAGCAACGACTGCTGAGTTTTTCCTAAAGCAAAACTACGCAGTTATGCGTTAAGAGCGCATGCGCGAAGGCGACGCAGAAGCACTGAATGTAAAGAGAGAACGAAACGCTAAAAACATGAAATTAAGCGTTGTATAGGATCAGTCGGTTGTAGGGAATTATGTGGTGCATTTATATTATAGAAATTCGATATAAATACACATTTGAAAACGAACGCACTAACAGACCGGTAATTTTTTTCCTAAAGCAAATACCTCGGAGACGAGTGGTGACGCAAAACACAGATTAGCTTATCGCGATAGGAATGTGAAGAGAGAACAATGCCGTTTCAAAAACACTAAATGAAACGCTAAAAACATGAAATTAAGTGTTGTGTAGGATCAGTCGGTCGTAGGGAATTATGTGGTGCATTTATATTATAGAAATTCGATGTAAATACACATTTGACAACGAACGCACTAACATGACCGGTAATTTTTTTCCTCAGTTGTAATAGAACTGTAGATTAGCGCGTTATATGTTAAGTGCGCATGCGCCGTATGGTGTGCATATATAAAACGGTTGAAAAATTGTTATGTTGTATAACGCAAGTGGTCTGACTTATTACAGCTGCAGCAGACGTCATCCAGCCGCAAGAATGGCAGAAACTACTGAGATGACACCGAAAAAGCTTAAGGCAATACGCAAGCAGGCGTCAAAGGCGACCGGAGGCTCACAGCCGACAACATCATCACCGGTCGGAGCAACACCTGCTGCTAAGAGGCCCGTAGTGGTTATTGCGCCGCCGATAGGCCGTAAGCGTGGGGCCGAAGAAGCGGCTTTGGAGCAGCCGGCACGGAGCGCGTCGCTTGAAAGAGAGTGCAGCGCCGAGCGTCGACACGCGCTACATTGGTGAGTGTGAGGGAGCTGGCGTGCGCCGAGAATGGCGTGTATAAAATTAAGACGTCCGTCCTTATTGAGGCGGTATCGTACAAAGACAAGTGCACTTATAGAGGATGTTCTCGGTGCCGGCGCAAGTTGTATCAGAAAGTCAAAAATGGTGTTATGATATGTCGAACGCACGGTGAGCAGGATGTGGGGAAGAATTTTTTTGCGATGCGTGTGATGGTGCGAGATGGTGAGGACGACGAAGATGAGTTTTGGCTTACGCTGTTTGACACGCACATGGCTAATCTCGTTTAGTACCGGGCCGATTACTTGGAGGAATTAAGTGACGAGGAACTTCGTGATACTGTGCTGGAGTTAGCCGGTACGAAAGTGGAGCTCAGTGTGCGTAAGACGACTTGGCAAGGAGAGGCGTCTTATACGGTGCGCACACTGAACAGATACGACGACGCTGATGACTAATGTGTTTCTTGTGTTGTTTGTGTAGGAGTCCCCGCTGCTGGTAGCGTTGGTGACGCGTAAACCGACAAGTGACGAGGCTGCGCGCCTACTAGCCGAGATAGCCGAAAATTACATAATGGCATGGTGCTCACATTACGAAGCGAACTTAATTAAAGCATCACATTTTTTTTCTTATAGGATGTGCGTCGCGTACTGCTGGACATGTTAGCGAACAACGAAAGGATGCGTGCAAGGTATGCGGAGGTTAACACGTTCGTACAAATACTACTGGACCGGGGAGTGGCTGATAGTGAGGCGAAAGACGCTGCGCTGCTGGCCCGGGTTGATAAGGCGGACTAATCATAATAATGTGTGTTTATAGAGGACCGAACGTGAAAACGCCGCTGAAGTTGCCGCGTTCGAGAGAATACTACTGAACTACGACAATGCGGTGTGTGCAAAGTTGTACCACGAGATATTCGTACAAACACCGATGAACAGGGAACAGTGAGAACGCTGCATGTATGTTTGTAGGCGGCACGCGTAGACGCTTTGCTGACGTAAAGATTAGGACATGCTTTGTGCTGTGGGGGTCCGTGCGTGTCGATAACGAGTTGGACGTTATCATCGAGGAGGCCCTTGGTGTGCGAACCCCACCGCCGGCTTACGAAAGTCTGTACCAGTTGGCGCCAACGTGTTGGTCCCCAAAACGGCCGGAAGTGAGACAAGTCGTCGCGACGGGCCGGGGCCAGTTGGCCTGTCGCTATAAGCGGCACGCAACGTCCCTCTTCGCCGAACACATCGGGGAGCTGATACTGGAGAGGGCGCGCGATCGATGCGGCGCATGCGAACCCAATGAAGGCTGCCCGTTTGTACATATGGTCGGCTATCGTGCGGGTCGGCCGACTCGTGTTTACGCACAGCGCTACGACAACGTGTCCGACCTCGTCACGCATCACTTCAACGCCGTGTTGGAGACGTGTCTACAGCGATCGCTGATACCGACATTCATGCATCTCGTGCAGCTACTGCACGCTAAGGCGACCGGACAGCAGCAACCGGGGCGTGCTGCGGAAATGTATCTGGTCCAGTTCGTGTCGGACTGGCTGCTAGGCACGGACTGGCGCGATTTCGTCAACCGCGCACTACTGGAATCGGCCGTCCATGTGTACATTCAGTGCCGAAGTGGTCTCTAATCTGAATGAACATTATTGCTTATTTGCACTTACTGCTGATTTGTTTTGTCGTTTTAATAAATTCGCTTTACGTTGTACGACGATACGCTTAATAAAACGTTCAAAATGTACCTTCCGTTTCCGAGTTACTTCCAACAACACTAGCTGCTCGAAAGCACTCACCACCACACCCACTGTTAATAAAACGTAACAAAACACTAGGTGTTCGAAACCACCGCCACTGTTAATTACAACACTAGGTGTTCGATAGCACCCACCACTGTTCCGAGTTACAACACTAGGTGTTCGAAAGCACTCACCACCCCCACCGTAAATAAAACTCGAAAAAGTAGCATCACAAAAAGTATGCCCCCTACTAGGTGGCAATGTCCGAAATGCGGTACTTATTTCGCAAAACAGTCGACGTTAGAGCGACACGCAAAGAATTCCAAACGATGCGGCGATAACGCGCTATGCGTAAAGCGACGAGTGTCCGAAATGCGGCGCAACGTACAGTACGCGCTCCGCTATGCTACGACACCTGAGGGAGCGGTGCGGCCGTCGTCAGGTGTCGCCAGCTCCTGATGATCCACCTTCCAATCCACCACCAGCCGACAACGACGCTCTACAGCGCGTCGTGGACGAGCATCGACGTAGCATAGAGACGTCGATAGCGCGCGGTACCGTGCAGTCCCGCTACAACTATCGCATGACCGCCTGTACGAGTACGCGGGTGCTCGAACCGCGTCTGAGGGTTATGTTTCGTGAACAAAAGAATGCGTTTAAAATTAACGTGAGCTATGGTTTCGTGTTACGCCACAAGGTGTCGGGTCGTTACCGCTATTTTCATTCGTCCTGTAACTGCTGCGGTCGCCTCCTCGAAACGCCCGCCCTCGTTACCGATAGCCGTTCGTTCGAACGCTTCCTCGACGTCGTGCGCACGACCGACGTACTACAGTACGTCATCGCACAGCGTCCCGACTCGGGGTGGGTGGTCGAGCTCGTAACGAACGCCACCTACTTCGTGAACGCCATCCTAAAGCAGCCTATCGGGTGCGTTGGCGCCGCGCTCCCCGCCTACGTGCGCAACAACAGGCACGTCGTGACGTTGACGAACGATCGTCGAGGCACGCCCTACGACGATCATCTATGCCTCTTCCGGTGCATCGGCCTCCACCTGCAAGGCGGCGACCGCGGAACGCGGAACGGCCCCAAAATAAATTAGACCCGTTTAACTAGAGTCGCTAAACAACTGCACGCGCGCTACGGCACGACGAACGGCGTGCGCCTGAACGAACTGGAACGCGTGGAGACGGTTTTCGGCATCAACATCGCCGTCTATCGACTGACGGCTGCTGGAGCCGCCGAACTAGTCCGTCGATCGCTCGAAACGCACCCCACGACCCTGAACGTCAACCTGTACGAGACGCACTTCTCGTACATAATCGACCTGCGCGCGTACGCGAAAACGTACAAGTGCTCGAAATGCGGTAACTCCCTATGGCGGTACCCGTCGGATTTACGACGTCACGAAGCGACGTGCGAAGGTGGCGTTCGTCACCTGTTTCCCGGTGGCGTCTACCGACCGATGCCGTCCGTATTTCAGCGGCTCGACGACGAAGGCATTGACGTCGGCGACGACGACCTGCGCTACTATCCGTACCGCGCGAAATTCGATTTTGAATGCTATTTTGCCGCCAACGAGCTGCCGCCGGATACCGAAAAATGCCGGTGGCTAGCGCGACACGAACTGCTCAGCGTGAGCGTCGCGTCGAACGTGCCCGGCCACGAAGCGGCGCGCTGTTACGTCACGACCGGTGATTCGACCGAACTAGCGCGCCGCCTCATCGATGACCTGGAAGCCGTGAGCGCGGCGGCGTGCGCGGTTCTGTGTCCCCGCTATGACGCGGTTTTCCAGGCGCTCGACGTGCTCGACGAAGACTGGCGGCGACGACGAGGCGACGACGACAACGATGCGTCACCGTACGCCGCACTCGCCGACCACCTGTGGACGCACCTTCGTCAAATGCCCGTACTGGGCTTCAACAGCGGTAAGTACGATTTGAATGTCGTCAAAAAGTACTTGACCCCCCTGCTCATAACAGACGACGCTGATGACTAATGTGTTTCTTGTGTTGTTTGTGTAGGAGTCCTCGCTGCTGGTAGCGTTGGTGACGCGTAAACCGACAAGTGACGAGGCTGCGCGCCTACTAGCCGAGATAGCCGAAAATTACATAATGGCATGGTGCTCACATTACGAAGCGAACTTAATTAAAGCATGACAATTTGTTTTCCTATAGGATGTGCGTCGCGTACTGCTGGACATGTTAGCGAACAACGAAAGTATGCGTGCAAGGTATGCGGAGGTTACCACGTTCGTACAAATACTACTGGACCGGGGAGTGGCAGATAGTGAGGCGAAAGACGCTGCGCTGCTGGCCCGGGTTGATAAGGCGGACTAATCATAATAATGTGTGTTCGTAGAGGGCCGAACGTGAAAACGCCGCTGAAGTTGCCGCGTTCGAGAGAATACTACTGAACTACGACAATGCGGTGTGTGCAAAGTTGTACCACGAGATATTCGTACAAACACCGATGAACAGGGAACAGTGAGAACGCTGCATGTATGTTTGTAGGCGGCACGCGTAGACGCTTTGCTGACGTAAAGATTAGGACATGCTTTGTGCTGTAGGGGTCCGTGCGTGTCGATAACGAGTTGGACGTTATCATCGAGGAGGCCCTTGGTGTGCGAACCCCACCGCCGGCTTACGAAAGTCTGTACCAGTTGGCGCCAACGTGTTGGCCCCCAACACGGCCGGAAGTGAGACAAGTCGTCGCGACGGGCCGGGGGCCAATTGGCCTGTCGCTATGAGCGCCACGCAACGTCCCTCTTCGCCGAACACCTCGGGGAGCTGATACTGGAGAGGGCGCGAGATCGATGCGGCGCATGCGAACCCAATGAAGGCTGCCCGTACGTACATATGGTCGGCTATCGTGCGGGTCGGCCGACTCGTGTGTACACACAGCGCTACGACAACGTATCCGACCTCGTCACGCATCACTTCAACGCCGTGTTGGAGACGTGACTACAGCGATCGCTGATACCGACATTCATGCGTCTCGTGCAGCAACTGCACGCTAAGGCGACCGGACAGCAGCAACCGGGGCGTGCTGGGGAAATGTATCTGGTCCAGTTCGTGTCGGACTGGCTGCTAGGCACGGACTGGCGCGACTACTGGAATCGGCCGTCCATGTGTACATTCAGTGCCGAAGTGGTCTCTAATCTGAATTAACATTACTGCTTATTTGCACTTACTGCTGATTTGCTTTGTCGTTTTAATAAATTCGCTTTACGTTGTACGACGATACGCTTAATAAAACGTTGAAAATGTATCTTCCGTTTCCGAGTTACTTCCAACAACACTAGCTGCTCGAAAACACTCACCACCACCCCCACTGTTAATAAAACGTAACAAAACACTAGGTGTTCGAAACCACCGCCACTGTTAATTACAACACTAGGTGTTCGAAAGCACCCACCACTGTTCCGAGTTACAACACTAGGTGTTCGAAAGCACTCACCACCCACACTGTTAATAAAAGGTAACAAAACACTAGGTGTTCGAAAGCACCCACCACCACCACTGTTAATAACGACACTAGGTGTTGAAAGCACCCACCACACCACCATCACGCACACCACTGCGCGTGTCCGTACCACCACCACCACCACGGCACCTCTGTTATAAATAGGGGTGCTCGAAAAAGTAGCAGCACAAAAAGTATGCCTCCTAATAGGTGGCAATGTCCGAAATGCGGTGCTTATTTCGCAAAACATTCGACGTTAGAGCGACACGCAAAGAATTCCAAACGATGCGGCGATAACGCGCTATGCGTAAAGCGACGAGTGTCGGAAATGCGGCGCAACGTACAGTACGCGCGCCGCTATGCTATGACACCTGAGGGAGCGGTGCGGCCGTCGTCAGGTGTCGCCACCTCCTGATGATCCACCTTCCAATCCACCACCAGCTCGAACCGCGTCTGAGGGTTATGTTTCGCGAACAAAAGAATGCGTTTAAAATTAACGTGAGCTATGGTTTCGTGTTACGCCACAAGGTGTCGGGTCGTTACCACTATTTTCATTCGTCCTGTAACTGCTGCGGTCGCCTCCTCGAAACGCCCGCCCTCGTTACCGATAGCCGTTCGTTTGCTAAGTTCGCCGAAATGCAGCCCGTGTTCAAGAACGTCGATATCACGCGCGACGATCTCAGCCCGTTCATGCACCGCTACGCCGAGTCGCACGACCTACTCACCCGACCTCAGCGGACGCTCGTCGCCACGCCCCTCCTACGCTGGTATCTGGAGCACGGGCTCGTCGTCGGGCTCATCTACCAGGTGATCGAGTACACGCCGATCGGGTGTTTTCGCCGCTTCGGCGACACGGTGTCGACGGCGCGACGCGAAGGCGACGTCGACCCCGACAAATCGATCATCGCCGATACATTTAAACTACTCGGCAACAGTTCGTACGGGAACTGTTCGTACGCGTTTCGATCGGCATCGGGATATCAAGTACGCCACGCCGGTCGGCGCCTCGCAACTCGTCAACATCCGGCGCTTCCGGCAACTCGACGACGATCTGTACGAGGTGGCGCTGAATAAGCGCACCGTCGTCTACGGCCTGCCGATTCAAATCGGCTATTTCGTGTATCAGTACGCGAAATTGAGAATGCTCGAGTTCTATTACGATTTCTTCGACGCCTACACCCCCCGCCCGCTCTTCTAGTACTGCGCTATGGACACCGACTCGGCGTACATCGATGTAGGCCCGGTACGCGTACAGCGACACGTCGATTTGACTGAACATCGAATGTAAGAAATTGTTGACCGGCGCCACGTTGGCGCCGGCCCCCAGATTGGTACCGTCCCCCTGAATCACTTTGAAGCGGACGAACGTTTGAAGGCTCGCCAGGTCCGTATAGTCGTCGCCCGACCCCGGGATTTGGAACTCGATAGGGCCGCCGGCGTCGAGAGCCGTCAGCGGTTGGTAGACGGTCCACTGACTGCTCTCGATGCTCCTCTACGTCACCGGCCCGGTGAACAGGTCCAGTTCGGCCTTCACGCCCTCGCACGCTTTGCAGCTATTCACGAACGCCATCGTTACGCGTCGAATATATCGATCGGTCGACGCCCTCTCTTCCGTCTACTGACGGTCGTCGCCGTTCGACGCGGCTTCTTTATGCGCTGCACTGTTTTCCTCTTCGGCGCCGGCCCTTTCAATAGGCCGTCGAGAAGATCGACGCCGGCCTCCTTCGCGCGTCGTTTTACCGACGCTTTCAGATTGCCGCCGGCGACGACGTCCCGCGCCATGTGCACGACGGTTTTGAGCGCGCGTTTTCCCAACGCCATGGCGCCTCTCTTAAAAAGCGGCATGACGCTTCGAAACAGGCTCCCGAAGATATTACCCAGACCGTGTCCTCGTTGACCCCGACCACCGACGAAAACCGTCAGTTGACCGCCGACCTGTCGAACGTAGTAGTCCTCGTACGGGTTCGTCGGCATCGTGGTTAAAACAATCTCGATTTACAGCGTCTGATGTGAAGCGTCGCCACTAGCTTTCCCTGCTCGAATGGTATCGGTTGACCGCAATCGTCTCTTATATCGACCTCGATCGTATCGAATTGATTCCGCAGCAGCTTCACGTATTGGACGCGGTCGAACGTTTCCGAAATAACGCTACCGTTCGTACCGAAGACGGCGATGTTTCGAAGGAGCGGCGCGTACACGTCACCGACGACGCGCGATTCCACGAGATCTGTGTACACGTACAGGGTGTCGACGCCCGCCTTCATATCCACCGTATTGTGACCTTCGTACGCGTACGTGTACGCGATGGGGCTGGTCTCGATAACGACGCCGCCTTCCGGTTCGGGGCCGCTCATCGGGGGACTCGTGATAACGTTGTTATGGAAACCTAGCACGCTCTTCAGACGGCTCGTATCGGGTAGGGTAAAGGTGACATCCGGCGACATATGCAGCGTCATTCGGTTCGCTGAACTCTAGACGCACCTTGACCTGATCGGTGCACAATTTCATTAGCTGCTCGTTGATCTGGCGCAGCAGCACGTAAACGTTGTTATAGAAACCGTGAGTAATCGTACCCTGTCGGTATAGCGTGATACCGTCTATGGTCGTGTAAACACCCGGGTCGCCCAGCGGGGCCGACAAGTAGAAGTAGGCGTCCTCCTTTTTCACGTTGTACCACGTGTGCGGGTACTGTAGCGTCACCAGTCCGCATTCCCATTCTCCAGGCAGGTCGAAACGTCGCGGCAGCGTCGTGATGTAGTGCGTCAACGTATTTTCGGGGTGCCGCTTCATAGACGCGTTGCTCGGTAGCGTCAGGTAAAAGTCAGACGATACCGCCATCGCCGTTTTGTCGTCGTCGACCGCCGTTCATAGACGGACTCGGGAGCAGGTAACCGAGACAACTGCTCAACAGCGCCGTCCACAGGTTGGAGTCGCCTTGACCCCGCGTCAGATTGTATATACTAACGGCGATAACGAAATACAGGACGATGACCTGACAGATGAATACGATTTCGGCCTTTGGGCATTCGTTACCGCAGACCCGCCATGGAACGGGTTCGTGGACGGTGGAGTCGTAGGAGTTCTCGACGGCGTCGACGGAGTCCTCGTTGGTAGTCTTCGTCCGCTCCCCTGAAGAGGTAGCGGCGTCGACGGAGTTCTGCTTGTGCCTCGTCGCCTCGGCGGGTGCGTCGATAACGTCCTTGCTGGCGGGCTCGTCTGGAGTGGTATCCTCGATGGTAGGCGACGCGTCTGAATCGTCGATCATCATCGCGCCACTGCGGTCTGCTGATACAGCAGGGTCCCTTATATGGAAAGAAAGAAGTTCCGCTGCATAAGCCCGCCTCGTGCAGCCGCCAGCATCCCTCGTGGCGCGTCCAACGAGTCGTCATGCCGCCGCCGCCGCCGCCGCCGCCGCGCTATTATAGGTCCACGAGCGACTCGGCGTCGATCCAGCTGTTCAAGAAGGCCGGATAACCGCTCAATTTTACGAACGCCTCCGACCCGCCGCCGCGCCGACGGCGAC
This sequence comes from Escarpia spicata, assembly GCA_963995525.1. Taxonomy (NCBI): domain Eukaryota; kingdom Metazoa; phylum Annelida; class Polychaeta; order Sabellida; family Siboglinidae; genus Escarpia; species Escarpia spicata. The sequence goes on along the minus strand of OZ023214.1, from coordinate 54,811,189 downwards.
GCCGTAGTACCGCCTCCACGCGATACAGTTTGTCCTTCGGAGCGACTACGCGTTGTAGTTCCGGTTCGTAGAAGGCGCCCTCTACCGGCGTCCCGGCGTCGTCCTTCAGGCGATAAACGGGCGGTTCGGACGGATGCGCCTCTACAACGGCGAAGAGCTGATCGCTCCAGTTAGCCATGTATCCTTTTTTGAATTGACCCCTCGTCTTACTGATACGCACGCGATCTCCCTCGCGCAGTTTCGGTTTTTGCCGCCGCCGTACAGGCGTTGCCATACGGCCTCCTGATTCTTCGCGTCAACGCTCGCCGGCGTCCTACCGATGCTTTGATGGTAGGCGTTGTTGTACGAATGCACGAAATCCGGTAACGCCTCTGCGTAGCCTCCTCGTTATGCGTCACGAAATGATGAACGCCGCGACTCTTTAGGAACGTTTGCAGGGGTCGGTTCCGAAACTCGGTCCCCTTATCGGTCTGCAGCGCGTTCGGCGGCGGCTGCGCGCCGCTCAGCAAACGCTCGAAGGCCGCGACGAGCGACGCGCCGGACTTACTCTTCAACGGAACGCACCACGCCCGCTTCGAAAACACGTCGATGACCGTCAATAGGAAGGTTATACCGTCGTTGTGTTTTTTCAGCCTAGTCAAGTCGACCAGATTGGTTTCGACCGCCCACGATGACGCAACGTCGTTTGAAACGTCGTTTAACCGGTTTATGTAGGGTATAGGCGTCCTGCGCCGCTAGCCACCGCTCGACGGCCGGTCGTCGTCGGGTCGACGCCCGGTGCAACGCGTCGACGCCGCCGTAACTTCCCGCCCGTTTCGGATCGAAGTAGAGTTCATTCAGTTCGTCGTCGTCGTCGTCGTCGTCGTCAACGGTTCGTTGTCGAAGCTTTCTTTTTGGACGACGACGACGACTCCACCCGGACACCATGACGACGACGACGACCAATGAACGACGACTATTATACACATATAGAGAGCGATAACCGTGATGATGAGGCCGACGACGATGGCCGTTATCGTTCGTTGTGTCGGCATCGTCACACCGATTCCCACGTCACGACGTCCAACGCTCGTTGTCTCTTTCTAGACCCACGTCGTCTTCGTTCCGCCTTCCCCGCTGAACTGACCGCCGACTCCTCCGACTCCTCTTCTCTTTGTCGCCGCCGCCGCTCCATGTACGCCCGATAGCGCGGGTTGCCGACGAACTCCATAGGAATGTTCATACCCTTCATACGCAACCCGAACTCTCGCCATCCTAGGGGCTGTGTCGTCTTTTTCTCGTTCGCATGAGATCGTTCACTAGATCGACAATGTTACTCCCCGCGATCGTTTTACCATCGTACACGAATTCGCCGCGGTCGTTCCATCGACACAACGGATCGGTGATCCCTGTATTTCGTCAACACGCGTTTCTGCTTCGGCGACACCTTCACGTTCCCTCTCAGAATATTGTACGCGCAATTGCACAGACTACATATGAGACCGACCTCCGAGTGGACGAGCACGGCTTTTCGCAGATCGATGTTCCGCTTATGCCTATCCAACAACTGCAGGGCGAAAATGTGTCTCTTCACGCGTTGCTCCGACACCGTCGGCGCCACCTTTGGTCGTCGCTTCGCCGCTACCACCGCGCGTCGTCCCGTCATAACGACTAATAAGCGTACGCGGCGACGTCCCTCTCTACTTATAGTTGACCGCCGCCACCCTTCCGTACGTAGACATACTGAAGGGGGTCGTCTAGAAATATACACGTACGCAGGCGCATGTACTCTTCCGTTTCCTCTTTCAGATCCACGAAGAGATAGCTGTACGCCGCCGACGTCGCGTCTTTGAAAGCCTCTATCATGTAGTTGACCTTTCCCGGGTACATCTGTTTCGCTAGGTGACCTACTTGACCGGCGTCTCGGGGATTCTTGAATAGCGCTAAGTATTGGGCGTTCAGGCTGATTGTACGGTTTTCTTTCCCTTTCGGAAACATATTCTGTCGGAGTTGTACGACCGACGTATTACAATGATGACTTTTGTTGTTGTAAATAGTGCCGTAGTAGTATATAGACAAGGCAGAGGCACGCCCAGCCCCTTTTTGACCTACTTTAGGCCTAACTACATGCATAAAAAACGTCCTTATCTTTTTCGGGAACCTACTTATAAAAAAAAGATCAAAGGATTTTGTGTAACCTGAGAGAAATCGGGAACCTACTTATAAAAAACGTGATTGATGGCCTGTCACTTTTTGATTGATGATATTGAGGTGCCACCTAGCGAGTAGCCCAGTAATTAGTTTAGCCCTAGCGGATATAACGGCGTCCCTAGTTACGTTAGCAGCGTCCCTAGTTACGATATAACCATATGGTTATAGCTAAAACCACCGTGGTTATATTATAGCTAAAACCACCGTGGTTATGAAGGCGCTAAACCCACTGTGTACGAGAATACCCGCTGTACCCTATATCGCTGAGTGATTACAGCAGCAGCAGCGGTGGAATTTGATCTACGGCCTAGTTACGGGCGGTTAAAATTAGATCTACGGCTAGCAGCTGTTAGCCGGTTCTGTAACGGCGTTGATTTCAGCTGGCTGGCGTTATTAAAACGAATCCCATGCATGCGTTTAAAAGCTATATTCAGCGGGCGGTCTGTGAAGGCAGGATGTTTATGCGGTGGATAGACGAATGGACGCAAAATGGTGGTATGTTTTTATATAGCCGATACTATCAAAACGAAACGAGGAGCATGCATGCGTTTAGTGTTTAAAACCTGTACTCAATGGCAGGATGAGCCTATAGGCGATGGATAGACGAATGAATGCAAAAGGGGTGTAAGTTATGTTTGTTTATTAATAGAAATCACGGTGGCGACGTGAACCAGGCGGGCGGCTCTGAGCTTGGCCCAAGTGCGGTAGCCGAGCTGTTCGTGAACGGTCCGAGTCGTATTGGCGTTGCATTAACGTCGAGCGACCTGCTGGTACTAACGGCGAGTTAAAGCCGCGTCTCTCGTATAGTTCATTAGCGGGGACAGGCGTGTACCACGACCCGTCGTCCGCGCGTAAGGAAAACGACGAGAGGATACCGTCGGCGTAATCGTCGTTGTCGTCGGAAGCCCTGTCGACTATGAACGGGTGGGGAGTAGTGGCGACGAATTCCTCGTATGTCAAGCCCGGGAAGACGGTTGGCTCATCGTCTCCCGACCCCTGGAAGTCGACGGGAGTTGGTGGCCGTGGCACGCCGGTGACGCGACAGACAGGCCTATCGTCGACGTTTGGCCGTGTCGGCAGTATAATAGGGCGTGGCAGGTGGTTTCTGTGAATAACGCATTTGGCAATTAAGTAAAATAATTACGTATAGGAAAATGTAGTAAATAATAAGTTATAAAAAAGTAATTAATAAAGAATGAAAACGTGTACTAAATATAAGTAAATAAATTATGAAAAGTTATTAATAAAGAATGAAAACCTACAGCTGTACTAAATAATTAATAAAGAATTACATATATAATTAAAGAATATAAAGAAATTATAAATAGGGGTGTTCGAAAAAGTAGCAGCACTAAATATAAGTTATAAAAGTAATTAAATAAAGAATGAAAACTTACAGCTGTAGTAATTAATAAAGAATTACATATATAATTAAAGAATTACAGATATAATAATAAGTTATAAAAAGTAAATAATAAGAAATACAACGTACTGCTGTTCGTTTGCGGCGGCAGGTTCTCGCGTAGCAAGTGTTCGGGAGGCGGCCATGATAGCGAATGAGCGAAGACCGTTGCATTGTCTAAAGTCAGGTATGTGTTAAGCGCGCATGCGCAAAAGTGACGTAAAACATCGAAGGCAAAGAGATAAAAATAGCAATAAACGAACGTTTAAATGCATAAAATGAACCGTTGTATACGCTTAGTTAGGGATCAGGCATATTGTGGAGTATTAATAATAGAGTAATTCGATGTGAAAGTCACATTTGACAACGAAAGCACTAACGTGAACGTATAATTTTTTTCTTGGCGATAACTAGAAACCGGATGGTGACGCAAACCAGCTGTGACGCTAATGGGGTAGCTTATCGTGATTGGAATGTGAAGAGCGAACAATGCTTTTTCCAAAGCCTAACCGACTCGTTAAACGTGCAGGTGCGCCGAATACTGCTGGAAATGTTAGCGAATAACGAAAGGATGGGTGCAAGGTACGCGGAGGTTGCCTTGTTCGTACAAACACTGCTGGATCGGACAGTACCGGATAGTGAGAAGAAAGATGCTGCGCTGCTGGCTCGTGTTACCGCTGAAAAAGAGGCGGACTAATAATAATGTGTGTTTGTAGAGAGCGCAGCGGCGTGAACGTACCACTGAGGATGCTGCGTTCGAGAGATTACTACTGAAGTACGACGCTGAGGCGCGTGCAAAGTATGCGTACGCGTTACGGTCGTGCGCACGATCGCCGTGGGACTGGGAAGCGTAATTATAATGTATGTTTGTAGGCGCCTTGCTGACGCTAGGACTTGCTTTGTGCTGTAGGGATGCGCGGGCGTCGTCGATAACGCGTTGGATGCTATCATCGAGGAGGCGCTTGGTGCACCGCCGCCTTACGAAAGTCTGCACCAGATCGTGCCGTCGTGTTGTTGGAATCCATCACCGTCGGAAGTGATACAACGACACGTCGTCGAGACGGGGCGGGGTCAGTTGGCTTGTCGATATGAACGACATGCGATGTCCCTTCTCGCTGAACACCTCGGTGAGATGATACTGGAGATGGCGCGCGATCGATGCGGTGCTTGCGAGGTTAATGAGGGCTGTCCGTACGTGCATATGGTCGGCTATCGCGCGGGTCGGCCTACTCGTGTGTACGCACAGCGCTACGACAACGTAGCCGACCTCGTCACGCATCACTTCAACGCCGTGTTGGAAACGTGTGTACATCGATCGCTGATACCGACCTTCGTACGTCTCGTGCAGCTACTACACGTTAAGGCGCACGGACAGCAACCGGGGCGTGCGGGGGAACTGTATTTGGTCCAGTTCGTGTCGGACTGGCTACTTGGCACGGATTGGCGCGACTTCATCAACCGCGCTCGACTGGAATCGGCAGTGCACGTGTACATACAGTGCAGAAGCGGCCTTTAAATCGAATGAACATTACTGCTTATTCTGCTGATTTGCTTTTAATAACGCTTTACGTTGTACGATACGCTTAATAAAACGTTGAAAATGTACGTTCCGTTTCCGAGTTAACACACACACACACGCACACACACACACACACACACACGTTCGAAAGCAGTCACCATGTCCGTACCACCACCGCGCACGTTACTTAACAAAACCACCACCCCCACAAAACACTGCGCATGTCCGTACCAAGGTTACTTAACAAAACCACCACCCCCACGTTACTTACTACGCATGTCCGTACCACCACCCCACCGCAACAACAACACCGCGCATGTCCATTACTTAACAAAACCACCACCCCCAACGAAACACTGCGCATGCCCGTACCACCACCACCACCACAGTACCTCTGTTATAAATAGGGGTGCGCTCGAAAAGGTAGCAGCACAAAAAAGTATGCCGCCTACTAGGTGGCAATGTCCGAAATGCGGTACTTATTTCGCGAAACAGTCGACGTTAGAACGACACGCGAAGAGTTCGAAACGATGCGGCGATAACGCGCTATGCGTAAAGCGACGAGTGTCCTAAATGCGGCGTAACGTACAGTACGCGCGCCGCTATGCTACGACACCTGAGGGAACGGTGCGGTCGTCAGGTGTCGCCACCTTCCGATGAACCGCCACCACCACCGCCATCAGCCGACGCTCTTCAACGCGTCGTGGACGAGCATCGACGTAGCATAGAGACGTCGGTAGCGCTCGGTGCCGTGCAGTCCTGGTACAACTATCGCATGACCGCCTGTACGAGTACGCGGGTGCTCGAACCGCGTCTGAGGGTTATGTTTAGCGAACAAAAGAATGCGTTTAAAATAAACGTAAGCTATGGTTTCGTGTTACGTCACAAGGTGTCGGGTCGTTACCGCTATTTTCACTCGTCCTGTAACTGCTGCGGTCGCCTTCTCGAAACACCCGCCCTCGTAACCGATAGCCGTTCTTTCGAACGATTCCTCGACGTCGTGCGCACGACCGACGTACTACAGTACGTCATCGCGCAGCGTCCCGATTCGGGGTGGGTGGTCGAGCTCGTAACGAACGCCACCTACTTCGTGAACGCCATCCTAAACCATCCTATCGGGTGCGTTGGCACCGCGCTCCCCGCCTACGTGCGCAACAACAAGCACGTCGTGACGTTGACAAACGATCATCGAGGCACGCCCTACGACGATCATCTATGCCTCTTCCGGTGCATCGGCCTCCACCTGCAACGCAGGGGTCGCGGAACGCGGAACGAGGGCCAAATAAATACGATCCGTTTAACGCGAGTCGCTAAACAACTGCGCGCGCGCTACGACACGACGACGAACGGCGTGCGCCTGAACGAACTGGAACGCGTGGAGACGGTTTTCGGCATCAACATCGCCGTCTGTCGACTGACGCCGACTGGCGCCGCCGAACTAGTCCGTCGGTCGATCGAAACGCACCCCACGACCCTGAACGTCAACCTGTACGAGAAGCACTTCTCGTACATAGTCGACCTGCGCGCGTACACGAAAACGTACAAGTGTTCGAAATGCGGCAACGCCCTCTGGCAGTACCCGACTCTTTTACGACGTCACGAAGCGACGTGCGAAGGCGGCGTTCGTCACGTGTTTCCCGGCGGCGTCTACCGACCGACGCCGTCCGTATTTCAGAGGCTCGACGACGAAGGTATCGACGTCAGCGACGACGATCTGCGCTACTATCAGTACCGCGCGACATTCGATTTTGAATGTTATTTTGCCGCCAACGACCTGCCGTTGGATACCGACAAATGTCGGTGACTAGCGCGACACGAACTGCTCAGCGTGAGCGTCGCGTCGAACGTCCCCGGATACGAAGCGGCGCGCTGTTACGTCACGATCGGTGATTCGGTCGAACTAGCGCGCCGCCTCATCGATCACCTGGAAGCCGTGAGCGCGGCGGCGTGCGCGGCTCTACGCCCCCGCTATGACGCGGTCTTCGAGGCGCTCGAAGCGTTCGACGACGACTGGCGGCGAAGACGCGACGACGACAACGATGCGTCACCGTACGCCGCACTCACCGACCGCCTGTGGACGCACCTTCGTCAAATGCCCGTACTGGGCTTCAACAGCGGTATGTACGATTTGAACGTCATCAAAAAGTACTTGACCCCCCTGCTCATAAACGACGACGCGCAGCACACATCGTCGGCGTTCACCATTAAACGACAGAACAAGTACATGTGCCTGATCACATCGACGTTGAAATTTCTCGACATAACTAATTACCTCGCGCCCGGTGTCAGCTACGAGCGCTATCTGAAAGCGTACGGCTGCGCGGCAACGAAGGGGTACTTTCCGTACGAGTATATCGACGTGTTGACGTGCCTGGACGAGACCGTCCTGCCGCCGCGCGAAACTTTCTACAGCCACCTGAAACGCGAGGGAATCTCCGCGGAGGCTTACGAAATTTGTGCGACGGCGTGGCGCGACGAGCGCATGACGACGATGCGCGATTTTCTAATCTGGTATAATAACCGAGATGTGGCGCCGTTTCTCGAGGCCCTCGAGCGGCAGTTCGCCTTCTATCGACGTCAGCGCATCGACATGTTCAAGGATGCCATCAGCGTACCGGGATTGACGTTGTTGTACCTATTCGGACTTACTCTTCAACGGAACGCACCACCCCCGCTTCGAAAACACGTCGATGACCGTCAATAGGAAGGTTATTCCGTCGTTGTGTTTTTTCAGCCTAGTCAAGTCGACCAGATTGGTTTCGACCGCCCACGATGACGCAACGTCGTTTGAAACGTCGTTTAACCGGTTTATGTAGGGTATAGGCGTCCTGCACCGCTAGCCACCGCTCGACGGCCGGTCGTCGTCGGGTCGACGCCCGGTGCAACGCGTCGACGCCGCCGTAACTTTCCGCCCGTTTCGGATCGAAGTAGAGTTCATTCAGTTCGTCGTCGTCGTCGTCAACGGTTCGTTGTCGAAGCTTTCGTTTTGGACGACGACGACGACGACTCCACCCGGACACCATGACGACGACGACGACCAATGAACGACGACTATTATACACATATAGAGAGCGATAACCGTGATGACGAGGCCGACGACGATGGCCGTTATCGTTCGTTGTGTCGGCATCGTCACACCGATTCCCACGTCACGACGTCCAACGCTCGTTGTCTCTTTTTAGACCCACGTCGTCTTCGTTCCGCCTTCCCCGCTGAACTGACCGCCGACTCCTCCGACTCCTCTTCTCTTTGTCGCCGCCGCCGCTCCATGTACTCCCGATAGCGCGGGTTGCCGACGAACTCCATAGGAATGTTCATACCCTTCATACGCAACCCGAACTCTCGCCATCCTAGGGGCTGTGTCGTCTTCGTTCTCGTTCGCATGAGATCGTTCACTAGATCGACAATGTTACGTCACGCATCACTTCAACGCCGTGTTGGAAACGTGTCTACATCGATCGCTGATACCGACCTTCGTACGTCTCGTGCAGCTACTACACGTTAAGGCGCACGGACAGCAACCGGGGCGTGCGGGGGAACTGTATTTGGTCCAGTTCGTGTCGGACTGGCTACTTGGCACGGATTGGCGCGACTTCATCAACCGCGCTCGACTGGAATCGGCAGTGCACGTGTACATACAGTGCAGAAGCGACCTTTAAATCGAATGAACATTACTGCTTATTCTGCTGATTTGCTTTTAATAACGCTTTACGTTGTACGATACGCTTAATAAAACGTTGAAAATGTACGTTCCGTTTCCGAGTTAACACACACACACACACACACACACACGTTCGAAAGCAGTCACCATGTCCGTACCACCACCGCGCACGTTACTTAACAAAACCACCACCCCCACAAAACACTGCGCATGTCCGTACCAAGGTTACTTAACAAAACCACCACCCCCACGTTACTTACTACGCATGTCCGTACCACCACCCCACCGCAACAACACCGCGCATGTCCATTACTTAACAAAACCACCACCCCCAACGAAACACTGCGCATGCCCGTACCACCACCACCACCACAGTACCTCTGTTATAAATAGGGGTACGCTCGAAAAGGTAGCAGCACAAAAAAGTATGCCGCCTACTAGGTGGCAATGTCCGAAATGCGGTACTTAATTCGCGAAACAGTCGACGTTAGAACGACACGCGAAGAGTTCGAAACGATGCGGCGATAACGCGCTATGCGTAAAGCGACGAGTGTCCTAAATGCGGCGTAACGTACAGTACGCGCGCCGCTATGCTACGACACCTGAGGGAACGGTGCGGTCGTCAGGTGTCGCCACCTTCCGATGAACCGCCACCACCACCGCCATCAGCCGACGCTCTTCAACGCGTCGTGGACGAGCATCGACGTAGCATAGAGACGTCGGTAGCGCTCGGTGCCGTGCAGTCCTGCTACAACTATCGCATGACCGCCTGTACGAGTACGCGGGTGCTCGAACCGCGTCTGAGGGTTATGTTTAGCGAACAAAAGAATGCGTTTAAAATAAACGTAAGCTATGGTTTCGTGTTACGTCACAAGGTGTCGGGTCGTTACCGCTATTTTCACTCGTCCTGTAACTGCTGCGGTCGCCTTCTCGAAACACCCGCCCTCGTAACCGATAGCCGTTCTTTCGAACGATTCCTCGACGTCGTGCGCACGACCGACGTACTACAGTACGTCATCGCGCAGCGTCCCGATTCGGGGTGGGTGGTCGAGCTCGTAACGAACGCCACCTACTTCGTGAACGCCATCCTAAACCATCCTATCGGGTGCGTTGGCACCGCGCTCCCCGCCTACGTGCGCAACAACAAGCACGTCGTGACGTTGACAAACGATCATCGAGGCACGCCCTACGACGATCATCTATGCCTCTTCCGGTGCATCGGCCTCCACCTGCAACGCAGGGGTCGCGGAACGCGGAACGAGGGCCAAATAAATACGATCCGTTTAACGCGAGTCGCTAAACAACTGCGCGCGCGCTACGACACGACGACGAACGGCGTGCGCCTGAACGAACTGGAACGCGTGGAGACGGGTTTCGGCATCAACATCGCCGTCTGTCGACTGACGCCGACTGGCGCCGCCGAACTAGTCCGTCGGTCGATCGAAACGCACCCCACGACCCTGAACGTCAACCTGTACGAGAAGCACTTCTCGTACATAGTCGACCTGCGCGCGTACACGAAAACGTACAAGTGTTCGAAATGCGGCAACGCCCTCTGGCAGTACCCGACTCTTTTACGACGTCACGAAGCGACGTGCGAAGACGGCGTTCGTCACGTGTTTCCCGGCGGCGTCTACCGACCGACGCCGTCCGTATTTCAGAGGCTCGACGACGAAGGTATCGACGTCAGCGACGACGATCTGCGCTACTATCAGTACCGCGCGACATTCGATTTTGAATGTTATTTTGCCGCCAACGACCTGCCGTTGGATACCGACAAATGTCGGTGACTAGCGCGACACGAACTGCTCAGCGTGAGCGTCGCGTCGAACGTCCCCGGATACGAAGCGGCGCGCTGTTACGTCACGATCGGTGATTCGGTCGAACTAGCGCGCCGCCTCATCGATCACCTGGAAGCCGTGAGCGCGGCGGCGTGCGCGGCTCTACGCCCCCGCTATGACGCGGTCTTCGAGGCGCTCGAAGCGTTCGACGACGACTGGCGGCGAAGACGCGACGACGACAACGATGCGTCACCGTACGCCGCACTCACCGACCGCCTGTGGACGCACCTTCGTCAAATGCCCGTACTGGGCTTCAACAGCGGTATGTACGATTTGAACGTCATCAAAAAGTACTTGACCCCCCTGCTCATAAACGACGACGCGCAGCACACATCGTCGGCGTTCACCATTAAACGACAGAACAAGTACATGTGCCTGATCACATCGACGTTGAAATTTCTCGACATAACTAATTACCTCGCGCCCGGTGTCAGCTACGAGCGAGTACGAGTATATCGACGCGTTGACGCGCCTGGACGAGACCGTCCTGCCGCCGCGCGAAACTTTCTACAGCCACCTGAAACGCGAGGGAATCTCCGCGGAGGCGTAAGAAATTTGTGCGACGGCGTGGCGCGACGAGCGCATGACGACGATGCGCGATTTTCTAATCTGGTATAATAACCGAGATGTGGCGCCGTTTCTCGAGGCCCTCGAGCGGCAGTTCGCCTTCTATCGACGTCAGCGCATCGACATGTTCAAGGATGCCATCAGCGTACCGGGGTTGACGTTGTTGTACCTATTCAACGACCTACCGCTGTCAATCCATTTCTCGCTGTTCAACGAGTCCAACAAAGACCTGCACCACCTACTGCAGTCGCAGATCGTCGGCGGTCCATCGATCATCTTCGCGCGTCATCACGAAGCCGGCGTGACGTCGATTCGAGGCGGCAACAACCCGTGTCGTTCGATAGTCGGCTATGACGCGAACGGCCTCTATCTATCGGCGATGATGCGGGAGATGCCGACGGGTTGGTACACGCGCCGACGCGCTGAGACCGGCTTTCGAGCGGAACGCGTGCACCGCTACGGTTGTATGGCCGTAGAGTGGTTGACGTACGAAGCGGAACGCGTCGACACTCCTATACGACACCAGTTGAATGGACGCGAGAAGCGCGTCGGCAAGTACCGAGTCGACGGTTGGTGCGCCGCCACGCGAACGGCGTATCAATTTCACGGCTGCTACTTTCACGGCTGCCCGATATGCCAGACGCACGTGACGACGAACGCCGTCAACGGTCAACCGATGACGACGCTGTACGCCGCGACGATCGCCGTGACGGCCTACCTGCGCCGCCACGTCGACGCCGTCGTCGAAATGTGGGAGTGCCAGTGGCGAGCCGTGAGACCCCCCATGACGCCACCCGACGCGTCACGATGGCAACCGGCGAGGTGCGTAACGCACTCGACGATACTGGAGGGTGTACGTGACGGATCTCTATTCGGTCTCGTGCAGTGCGATATCGCCGTGCCGGAAGCGCTGCGCGCTAAGTTCGCCGAAATGCAGCCCGTCTTCAAGAAAGTCGATATCACGCGCGACGCTCTCAGCCCGTTCATGCGCCGCTACGCCGAGTCGCACGATCTACTCACCCGACCTCAACGGACGCTCGTCGGTAGCTACTTCGGCACGGCGATCGTGTTCGCTACGCCCCTCCTACGCTGGTATCTGGAGCACGGGCTCGTCATCGCGCGCATCTACCAGGTGATCGAGTACACACCGATTGCGTGCTTTCGCCTTTTCGGCGACACGGTGTCGACGGCGCGACGCGAGGGCGACGTCGACCCCGACAAAGCGATCATCGCCGACAACTTTAAACTACTCGGCAACAGTTCGTACGGGAAGACGATTACGCGCGTCGATCGGCACCGGGATATCAAGTACGCCACGCCGATCGGTGCCTCGCAACTCGTCAACAACCGTCGCTTCCGGCAACTCGACGTCGTCGTCGACGACGAACTGTACGAGGTGGAGCTGAATAAGCGCACGGTCGTCTACGGCCTGCCGATTCAAATCGGTTATTTCGTGTATCAATACGCGAAATTACGAATGCTCGAGTTTTATTACGACTTCGTTGATGCCTACATTCCCCGACCGCTCTTCCAGTACTGCGCTATGGACACCGACTCGGCGTACATAGCCCTCGCGGGTCACGACATCGACGCGCTCGTACCGGAAGCGCTGCGCGAACACTACTTCCGGAATCGATCGCTCTGGTTTCCGGCCGAATGTTGCGACGCGCACGTGGACGCGTACGTACGACGCCGCGTCGCCGGAATGACGTGGGAGTGTGGCGACTGCTGCGCGCGTAGTCTTCTGTTCGATCGTCGAACGCCGGGTCTCTTCAAAGAAGAGTGGCGCGGCGACGGAATCGTGGCGCTGTGCAGCAAGACGTACTACTGCTTCGGCGGCGACAACGGCTCGAAGTACAGCACGAAGGGATTGAGCAAGCGTCAGAACGATATCGACGAGCACGCCTTCCTCGCCGTACTACGCGACCGACGCAGCGGCGTCGGCTGGAACCGCGGCTTCCAGGTGAAAAACTCGTCCGTGTTTACGTACGTTCAAGAGCGCGCGGCGTTGAGCTACTTCTACGCTAAACGCCGCGTGCTCGACGACGGCGTCACCACGGCACCGATACTCGTCTAACTCGTATAACAACTAACTCGTCTAACTCGCCTAACCTACCCTAGGGGTGGGGGGGCCGCTTAGGGGTAGGGTTCTGTATGTATGTATGTAGGTAGGGTAATAAAATAAAATTGCGTACATTTCATCGTTTTTTATTACTACTACTATACACGTAAAAGCGAAGCGAAGCGTTAATGCAATGGTTTTAGCCAATCGAATACGAGACAGTCATTGTTCACCCGATTGGTGCCGAATAGGTTCTGGAACGATGTCAACGGCATGCCGCGACATCGGAGGAGTAGATAGGCGACGCAATATTGTCCGCACACGTTAGAGACGACGCTCTGCAACCGCTTGTCGTTGTACGTCCACGCGTCGCCGCAGTGTCGGTGCAGGAAGGCGCGGAAGTCGGCGTGCAGCGGCGGCAGACCGTACGAATCGAAGTACTCGCCGACGCCTGGCCGGTCGACGTAGACGGCCAACCAGTGCTCCCCCGGTTCGCCGCCGTCGTCGGTATTGCACACGAATGCCATCGGGTAAGTGGCGGCGGTGGTGGTGGTAAGTAGCGCGTCGCGACGCCGACGACGATACGTTTAGCGTACGCGTCGAGTTCCAGGCGACGCATCAGTTGGAACGTATCCATTACGACGTACAGTCGTACAGGACGTTCCGGGTCCGATCGATCTCCATCACCGTCTCGAATTCCGCGTACACGACGACGTTCATCGGTCGGGCTAGCGGCGTCGTGAACTGCATTTCAGCGCCCACGGTCCCCTGACGCACGGCGTTGAAATGGTCCCCGTCGCAACAGTCGGGGGTCAGGTCGAAAGCGAAGACGGTGTAGCCGGCTTCGAAGTCCGAGCGCGATATGTCGTTCCCCTCGTCCTCGCCCGCCTTTCCGGTGGCCTCGAAGAGATTCATGTAGCTTCGAATGCACCGGTGGTGCGGGAAGTCCGGCTGCAGCGGTTTGCTCGGCACCTGACGTCCGTCGACGACGAGCGCGAGGAAGGTTATGTCGTTGTGCCGCGCGTCGAACGGATTTCTAGTGTAGTCTCCGTTGTAGGCGGCGTTGTCGATCATCATCAGGATTATGCGTTTCGGAATCGCACCCATGTACAGGTTCTCGTGCGTGTGCGATAGCGTACCCGCCGTTATCGAGAACGATTTGCAGTCGACGCGGCGCATCGGAAACTTAGCCGTTCCCAAAGTCCACGCTTTGATATGACCCAGCTGGACTTCCGGGTTCAACTTCACTTTTCGTACGTACAGACAGATCGAGCGTATCACGATATGCCACCTCGGCGCGGCAGCCGGGCCCATGAGCGCGAAGGCGTCCTTCGACTGGACCATGCGTATTTTCGTGTCGATGCCGCTCGGTAGGAGGAGGTTTAGCGTAAACGCGTCGACGTGCAGGTGTCCCATCATCTCCACCTCGGCGCTGGCCGCCGTCAGATCGCGCCGCGCTACGAACCCGGTGTTGTCGTGCCCGCGCGCGTTCATGTGTCCGGCGCTGTCTTTGTACCACAACGACCCCGTGAGATGCGATCGTTTCGCGTCGCTACCGTAACTCAGCAGGGTCTCGATGTAGGCCCGGTACGCGTACGTATTGGTCAACGGCGTCACGAGCGTACCGTTCAGCGACACGTCGATTTGACTGAACATCGAATGGAGGAAATTGTTGACCGGCGCCACGTTGGTGCCGGCCGCCAGATCGGTACCGTCCCCCTGAACCACTTTGAAGCGGACGTACGTTTGAAGGCTCGCCAGGTCCGTGTAGTCGTTACCCGACCCCGGAATGAGGAACTCGATGGGACCGCCGGCGTCGAGAGCCGTCAGCGGTTGGTAGACGGTCCACTGACTGCTCTCGATGCTCTTCTGCGTCACCGGTCCGGTGAACAGGTCCAGTTCGGCCTTCACGCCCTCGCACGCTGTCTTTACGAACGCCATCGTTACGCGTCGAATATATCGACCGGTCGACGCCCTCTCTTCCGTCTACTGACGGTCGTCGCCGCTCGACGCGGCTTCTTTATAGGCGGTCTTTTTTTCAACCGTCTCTTCTTCGGCGCCGGCCCTTTCAATAGGCCGTCGAGAAGATCGACGCCGGCCTCCTTCGCGCGTCGTTTTACCGACGCTTTCAGATTGCCGCCGCCGACGACGTCCCGCGCCACGTGCACGCCGGTTTTGAGCGCGCGTTTTCCCAACGCCATGGCGCCTCTCTTAAAAAGCGGCATGACGCTTCGAAACAGGCTCCCGAAGATATTACCCAGACCGTGTCCTCGTTGACCCCGACCGCCGACGAATTGAACGCGGTCGAACGTTTCCGAAATAACGCTACCGTTCGTAACGAAGACGGCGATGTTTCGAAGGAGCGGCGCGTACACGTCGCCGACGACGCGCGATTCCACGAGATCCGTGTACACGTACAGGGTGTCGACGCCCGCCTTCATATCCACTGTATTGCGACCTTCGTACGCGAACGTGTACGCGGCGGGGCTGGTCTCGATAACGCCGACTTCCGGTTCGGGGCCCATCATCGGAGGACTTACGTTCTTATGGAAACCAAGCAAGCTCTTCAGACGGCTCGTATCGGGTAGGGTAAAGGTGACCACCGCCGACATACGCAGCGTCATTCGGTTAGAGATGTCGCTGAACTCTAGACGCACCTTGACCTGATCGGTGCACAATTTCATTAGCTGCTCGTTGATCTGGCGCAGCAGCACGTAAACGTTGTTATAGAAACCGTGAGTAATCGTACCCTGTCGGTATAGCATGATACCGTCTATGGTCGTGTAAACACCCGGGTCGCCCAGTGGGGCCGACAAGTAGAAGTAGGCGTCCTCCTTTCTCACGTTGTACCACGTGTGCGGGTACTGTAGCGTCACCAGTCCGCATTCCCATTCTCCAGGCAGGTCGAAACGTCGCGGCAGCGTCGTGATGTAGTGCGTCAACGTATTTTCGGGGTGCCGCTTCATAGACGCGTTGCTCGGTAGCGTCAGGTAAAAGTCAGACGATTACCGCCATCGCCGTTTTGTCGTCGTCGACCGCCGTTCATAGACGGACTCGGGAGCAGGTAACCGAGACAACTGCTCAACAGCGCCGTCCACAGGTTGGAGTCGCCTTGACCCCGCGTCAGATTGTATATACTAACGGCAATAACGAAATACAGGACGATGACCTGACAGATGAATACGATTTCGGCCTTTGGGCATTCGTTACCGCAGACCCGCCATGGAACGGCGTCGACGGAGTCCTCGTTGGTAGTCTTCGTCCGCTCCCCTGAAGAGGTAGCGGCGTCGACGGAGTTCTGCTTGTGCCTCGTCGCCTCGGCGGGTGCGTCGATAACGTCCTTGCTGGCGGGCTCGTCTGGAGTGGTATCCTCGATGGTAGGCGACGCGTCTGAATCGTCGATCATCATCGCGCCACTGCGGTCTGCTGATACAGCAGGGTCCCTTATATGGAAAGAAAGAAGTTCCGCTGCATAAGCCCGCCTCGTGCAGCCGCCAGCATCCCTCGTGGCGCGTCCAACGAGTCGTCATGCCGCCGCCGCCGCCGCGCTATTATAGGTCCACGAGCGACTCGGCGTCGATCCAGCTGTTGAAGGAGGCCGGATAACCGCTCCATTTTACGAACGCCTCCGACCCGCCGCCGCGCCGACGGCGACGCCGTAGTACCGCCTCCACGCGATACAGTTTGTCCTTCGGAGCGACTACGCGTTGTAGTTCCGGTTCGTAGAAGGCGCCCTCTACCGGCGTCCCGGCGTCGTCCTTCAGGCGATAAACGGGCGGTTCGGACGGATGCGCCTCTACAACGGCGAAGAGCTGATCGCTCCAGTTAGCCATGTATCCTTTTTTGAATTGACCCCTCGTCTTACTGATACGCACGTGATCTCCCTCGCGCAGTTTCGGTTTTTGCCGCCGGCCACCGCCGGCGCCGTACAGGCGTTGCCATACGGCCTCCTGATTCTTCGCGTCAACGCTCGCCGGCGTCCTACCGATGCTTCGATGGTAGGCGTTGTTGTACGAATGCACGAAATCCGGTAACGCCTCTACGTAGCCTCCTCGTTATGCGTCACGAAATGATGAACGCCGCGACTCTTTAGGAACGTTTGCAGGGGTCGGTTCCGAAACTCGGTCCCCTTATCGGTCTGCAGCGCGTTCGGTGGCGGCTGCGCGCCGCTCAACAAACGCTCGAAGGCCGCGACGAGCGACGCGCCGGACTTACTCTTCAACGGAACGCACCACGCCCGCTTCGAAAACACGTCGATGACCGTCAATAGGAAGGTTATACCGTCGTTGTGTTTTTTCAGCCTAGTCAAGTCGACCAGATTGGTTTCGACCGCCCACGATGACGCAACGTCGTTTGAAACGTCGTTTAACCGGTTTATGTAGGGTATAGGCGTCCTGCGCCGCTAGCCACCGCTCGACGGCCGGTCGTCGTCGGGTCGACGCCCGGTGCAACGCGTCGACGCCGCCGTAACTTTCCGCCCGTTTCGGATCGAAGTAGAGTTCATTCAGTTCGTCGTCGTCGTCGTCGTCGTCAACGGTTCGTTGTCGAAGCTTTCGTTTTGGACGACGACGACGACGACGACACCCGGACACCATGACGACGACGACGACCAATGAACGACGACTATTATACACATATAGAGAGCGATAACCGTGATGACGAGGCCGACGACGATGGCCGTTATCGTTCGTTGTGTCGGCATCGTCACACCGATTCCCACGTCACGACGTCCAACGCTCGTTGTCTCTTTCTAGACCCACGTCGTCTTCGTTCCGCCTTCCCCGCTGAACTGACCGCCGACTCCTCCGACTCCTCTTCTCTTTGTCGCCGCCGCCGCTCCATGTACTCCCGATAGCGCGGGTTGCCGACGAACTCCATAGGAATGTTCATACCCTTCATACGCAACCCGAACTCTCGCCATCCTAGGGGCTGTGTCGTCTTCGTTCTCGTTCGCATGAGATCGTTCACTAGATCGACAATGTTACGTCACGCATCACTTCAACGCCGTGTTGGAAACGTGTCTACATCGATCGCTGATACCGACCTTCGTACGTCTCGTGCAGCTACTACACGTTAAGGCGCACGGACAGCAACCGGGGCGTGCGGGGGAACTGTATTTGGTCCAGTTCGTGTCGGACTGGCTACTTGGCACGGATTGGCGCGACTTCATCAACCGCGCTCGACTGGAATCGGCAGTGCACGTGTACATACAGTGCAGAAGCGGCCTTTAAATCGAATGAACATTACTGCTTATTCTGCTGATTTGCTTTTAATAACGCTTTACGTTGTACGATACGCTTAATAAAACGTTGAAAATGTACGTTCCGTTTCCGAGTTAACACACACACACACACACACACACACACACACACACACACACACACACACACACACACACACCATGTCCGTACCACCACCGCGCACGTTACTTAACAAAACCACCACCCCCACAAAACACTGCGCATGTCCGTACCAAGGTTACTTAACAAAATCACCACCCCCACGTTACTTACTACGCATGTCCGTACCACCACCCCACCGCAACAACACCGCGCATGTCCATTACTTAACAAAACCACCACCCCCAACGAAACACTGCGCATGCCCGTACCACCACCACCACCACAGTACCTCTGTTATAAATAGGGGTGCGCTCGAAAAGGTAGCAGCACAAAAAAGTATGCCGCCTACTAGGTGGCAATGTCCGAAATGCGGTACTTAATTCGCGAAACAGTCGACGTTAGAACGACACGCGAAGAGTTCGAAACGATGCGGCGATAACGCGCTATGCGTAAAGCGACGAGTGTCCTAAATGCGGCGTAACGTACAGTACGCGCGCCGCTATGCTACGACACCTGAGGGAACGGTGCGGTCGTCAGGTGTCGCCACCTTCCGATGAACCGCCACCACCACCGCCATCAGCCGACGCTCTTCAACGCGTCGTGGACGAGCATCGACGTAGCATAGAGACGTCGGTAGCGCTCGGTGCCGTGCAGTCCTGCTACAACTATCGCATGACCGCCTGTACGAGTACGCGGGTGCTCGAACCGCGTCTGAGGGTTATGTTTAGCGAACAAAAGAATGCGTTTAAAATAAACGTAAGCTATGGTTTCGTGTTACGTCACAAGGTGTCGGGTCGTTACCGCTATTTTCACTCGTCCTGTAACTGCTGCGGTCGCCTTCTCGAAACACCCGCCCTCGTAACCGATAGCCGTTCTTTCGAACGATTCCTCGACGTCGTGCGCACGACCGACGTACTACAGTACGTCATCGCGCAGCGTCCCGATTCGGGGTGGGTGGTCGAGCTCGTAACGAACGCCACCTACTTCGTGAACGCCATCCTAAACCATCCTATCGGGTGCGTTGGCACCGCGCTCCCCGCCTACGTGCGCAACAACAAGCACGTCGTGACGTTGACAAACGATCATCGAGGCACGCCCTACGACGATCATCTATGCCTCTTCCGGTGCATCGGCCTCCACCTGCAACGCAGGGGTCGCGGAACGCGGAACGAGGGCCAAATAAATACGATCCGTTTAACGCGAGTCGCTAAACAACTGCGCGCGCGCTACGACACGACGACGAACGGCGTGCGCCTGAACGAACTGGAACGCGTGGAGACGGGTTTCGGCATCAACATCGCCGTCTGTCGACTGACGCCGACTGGCGCCGCCGAACTAGTCCGTCGGTCGATCGAAACGCACCCCACGACCCTGAACGTCAACCTGTACGAGAAGCACTTCTCGTACATAGTCGACCTGCGCGCGTACACGAAAACGTACAAGTGTTCGAAATGCGGCAACGCCCTCTGGCAGTACCCGACTCTTTTACGACGTCACGAAGCGACGTGCGAAGGCGGCGTTCGTCACGTGTTTCCCGGCGGCGTCTACCGACCGACGCCGTCCGTATTTCAGAGGCTCGACGACGAAGGTATCGACGTCAGCGACGACGATCTGCGCTACTATCAGTACCGCGCGACATTCGATTTTGAATGTTATTTTGCCGCCAACGACCTGCCGTTGGATACCGACAAATGTCGGTGACTAGCGCGACACGAACTGCTCAGCGTGAGCGTCGCGTCGAACGTCCCCGGATACGAAGCGGCGCGCTGTTACGTCACGATCGGTGATTCGGTCGAACTAGCGCGCCGCCTCATCGATCACCTGGAAGCCGTGAGCGCGGCGGCGTGCGCGGCTCTACGCCCCCGCTATGACGCGGTCTTCGACTGGCGGCGAAGACGCGACGACGACAACGATGCGTCACCGTACGCCGCACTCACCGACCGCCTGTGGACGCACCTTCGTCAAATGCCCGTACTGGGCTTCAACAGCGGTATGTACGATTTGAACGTCATCAAAAAGTACTTGACCCCCCTGCTCATAAACGACGACGCGCAGCACACATCGTCGGCGTTCACCATTAAACGACAGAACAAGTACATGTGCCTGATCACATCGACGTTGAAATTTCTCGACATAACTAATTACCTCGCGCCCGGTGTCAGCTACGAGCGAGTACGAGTATATCGACGCGTTGACGCGCCTGGACGAGACCGTCCTGCCGCCGCGCGAAACTTTCTACAGCCACCTGAAACGCGAGGGAATCTCCGCGGAGGCGTAAGAAATTTGTGCGACGGCGTGGCGCGACGAGCGCATGACGACGATGCGCGATTTTCTAATCTGGTATAATAACCGAGATGTGGCGCCGTTTCTCGAGGCCCTCGAGCGGCAGTTCGCCTTCTATCGACGTCAGCTCATCGACATGTTCAAGGATGCCATCAGCGTACCGGGGTTGACGTTGTTGTACCTATTCAACGACCTACCGCTGTCAATCCATTTCTCGCTGTTCAACGAGTCCAACAAAGACCTGCACCACCTACTGCAGTCGCAGATCGTCGGCGGTCCATCGATCATCTTCGCGCGTCATCACGAAGCCGGCGTGACGTCGATTCGAGGCGGCAACAACCCGTGTCGTTCGATAGTCGGCTATGACGCGAACGGCCTCTATCTATCGGCGATGATGCGGGAGATGCCGACGGGTTGGTACACGCGCCGACGCGCTGAGACCGGCTTTCGAGCGGAACGCGTGCACCGCTACGGTTGTATGGCCGTAGAGTGGTTGACGTACGAAGCGGAACGCGTCGACACTCCTATACGACACCAGTTGAATGGACGCGAGAAGCGCGTCGGCAAGTACCGAGTCGACGGTTGGTGCGCCGCCACGCGAACGGCGTATCAATTTCACGGCTGCTACTTTCACGGCTGCCCGATATGCCAGACGCACGTGACGACGAACGCCGTCAACGGTCAACCGATGACGACGCTGTACGCCGCGACGATCGCCGTGACGGCCTACCTGCGCCGCCACGTCGACGCCGTCGTCGAAATGTGGGAGTGCCAGTGGCGAGCCGTGAGACCCCCCATGACGCCACCCGACGCGTCACGATGGCAACCGGCGAGGTGCGTAACGCACTCGACGATACTGGAGGGTGTACGTGACGGATCTCTATTCGGTCTCGTGCAGTGCGATATCGCCGTGCCGGAAGCGCTGCGCGCTAAGTTCGCCGAAATGCAGCCCGTCTTCAAGAAAGTCGATATCACGCGCGACGCTCTCAGCCCGTTCATGCGCCGCTACGCCGAGTCGCACGATCTACTCACCCGACCTCAACGGACGCTCGTCGGTAGCTACTTCGGCACGGCGATCGTGTTCGCTACGCCCCTCCTACGCTGGTATCTGGAGCACGGGCTCGTCGTCGCGCGCATCTACCAGGTGATCGAGTACACACCGATTGCGTGCTTTCGCCTTTTCGGCGACACGGTGTCGACGGCGCGACGCGAGGGCGACGTCGACCCCGACAAAGCGATCATCGCCGACACCTTTAAACTACTCGGCAACAGTTCGTACGGGAAGACGATTACGCGCGTCGATCGGCACCGGGATATCAAGTACGCCACGCCGATCGGTGCCTCGCAACTCGTCAACAACCGTCGCTTCCGGCAACTCGACGTCGTCGTCGACGACGAACTGTACGAGGTGGAGCTGAATAAGCGCACGGTCGTCTACGGCCTGCCGATTCAAATCGGTTATTTCGTGTATCAATACGCGAAATTACGAATGCTCGAGTTTTATTACGACTTCGTTGATGCCTACATTCCCCGACCGCTCTTCCAGTACTGCGCTATGGACACCGACTCGGCGTACATAGCCCTCGCGGGTCACGACATCGACGCGCTCGATCCGTCCGTACCAAGGTTACTTAACAAAACCACCACCCCCACGTTACTTACTACGCATGTCCGTACCACCACCCCACCGCAACAACACCGCGCATGTCCATTACTTAACAAAACCACCACCCCCAACGAAACACTGCGCATGCCCGTACCACCACCACCACCACAGTACCTCTGTTATAAATAGGGGTGCGCTCGAAAAGGTAGCAGCACAAAAAAGTATGCCGCCTACTAGGTGGCAATGTCCGAAATGCGGTACTTAATTCGCGAAACAGTCGACGTTAGAACGACACGCGAAGAGTTCGAAACGATGCGGCGATAACGCGCTATGCGTAAAGCGACGAGTGTCCTAAATGCGGCGTAACGTACAGTACGCGCGCCGCTATGCTACGACACCTGAGGGAACGGTGCGGTCGTCAGGTGTCGCCACCTTCCGATGAACCGCCACCACCACCGCCATCAGCCGACGCTCTTCAACGCGTCGTGGACGAGCATCGACGTAGCATAGAGACGTCGGTAGCGCTCGGTGCCGTGCAGTCCTGCTACAACTATCGCATGACCGCCTGTACGAGTACGCGGGTGCTCGAACCGCGTCTGAGGGTTATGTTTAGCGAACAAAAGAATGCGTTTAAAATAAACGTAAGCTATGGTTTCGTGTTACGTCACAAGGTGTCGGGTCGTTACCGCTATTTTCACTCGTCCTGTAACTGCTGCGGTCGCCTTCTCGAAACACCCGCCCTCGTAACCGATAGCCGTTCTTTCGAACGATTCCTCGACGTCGTGCGCACGACCGACGTACTACAGTACGTCATCGCGCAGCGTCCCGATTCGGGGTGGGTGGTCGAGCTCGTAACGAACGCCACCTACTTCGTGAACGCCATCCTAAACCATCCTATCGGGTGCGTTGGCACCGCGCTCCCCGCCTACGTGCGCAACAACAAGCACGTCGTGACGTTGACAAACGATCATCGAGGCACGCCCTACGACGATCATCTATGCCTCTTCCGGTGCATCGGCCTCCACCTGCAACGCAGGGGTCGCGGAACGCGGAACGAGGGCCAAATAAATACGATCCGTTTAACGCGAGTCGCTAAACAACTGCGCGCGCGCTACGACACGACGACGAACGGCGTGCGCCTGAACGAACTGGAACGCGTGGAGACGGGTTTCGGCATCAACATCGCCGTCTGTCGACTGACGCCGACTGGCGCCGCCGAACTAGTCCGTCGGTCGATCGAAACGCACCCCACGACCCTGAACGTCAACCTGTACGAGAAGCACTTCTCGTACATAGTCGACCTGCGCGCGTACACGAAAACGTACAAGTGTTCGAAATGCGGCAACGCCCTCTGGCAGTACCCGACTCTTTTACGACGTCACGAAGCGACGTGCGAAGGCGGCGTTCGTCACGTGTTTCCCGGCGGCGTCTACCGACCGACGCCGTCCGTATTTCAGAGGCTCGACGACGAAGGTATCGACGTCAGCGACGACGATCTGCGCTACTATCAGTACCGCGCGACATTCGATTTTGAATGTTATTTTGCCGCCAACGACCTGCCGTTGGATACCGACAAATGTCGGTGACTAGCGCGACACGAACTGCTCAGCGTGAGCGTCGCGTCGAACGTCCCCGGATACGAAGCGGCGCGCTGTTACGTCACGATCGGTGATTCGGTCGAACTAGCGCGCCGCCTCATCGATCACCTGGAAGCCGTGAGCGCGGCGGCGTGCGCGGCTCTACGCCCCCGCTATGACGCGGTCTTCGACTGGCGGCGAAGACGCGACGACGACAACGATGCGTCACCGTACGCCGCACTCACCGACCGCCTGTGGACGCACCTTCGTCAAATGCCCGTACTGGGCTTCAACAGCGGTATGTACGATTTGAACGTCATCAAAAAGTACTTGACCCCCCTGCTCATAAACGACGACGCGCAGCACACATCGTCGGCGTTCACCATTAAACGACAGAACAAGTACATGTGCCTGATCACATCGACGTTGAAATTTCTCGACATAACTAATTACCTCGCGCCCGGTGTCAGCTACGAGCGAGTACGAGTATATCGACGCGTTGACGCGCCTGGACGAGACCGTCCTGCCGCCGCGCGAAACTTTCTACAGCCACCTGAAACGCGAGGGAATCTCCGCGGAGGCGTAAGAAATTTGTGCGACGGCGTGGCGCGACGAGCGCATGACGACGATGCGCGATTTTCTAATCTGGTATAATAACCGAGATGTGGCGCCGTTTCTCGAGGCCCTCGAGCGGCAGTTCGCCTTCTATCGACGTCAGCTCATCGACATGTTCAAGGATGCCATCAGCGTACCGGGGTTGACGTTGTTGTACCTATTCAACGACCTACCGCTGTCAATCCATTTCTCGCTGTTCAACGAGTCCAACAAAGACCTGCACCACCTACTGCAGTCGCAGATCGTCGGCGGTCCATCGATCATCTTCGCGCGTCATCACGAAGCCGGCGTGACGTCGATTCGAGGCGGCAACAACCCGTGTCGTTCGATAGTCGGCTATGACGCGAACGGCCTCTATCTATCGGCGATGATGCGGGAGATGCCGACGGGTTGGTACACGCGCCGACGCGCTGAGACCGGCTTTCGAGCGGAACGCGTGCACCGCTACGGTTGTATGGCCGTAGAGTGGTTGACGTACGAAGCGGAACGCGTCGACACTCCTATACGACACCAGTTGAATGGACGCGAGAAGCGCGTCGGCAAGTACCGAGTCGACGGTTGGTGCGCCGCCACGCGAACGGCGTATCAATTTCACGGCTGCTACTTTCACGGCTGCCCGATATGCCAGACGCACGTGACGACGAACGCCGTCAACGGTCAACCGATGACGACGCTGTACGCCGCGACGATCGCCGTGACGGCCTACCTGCGCCGCCACGTCGACGCCGTCGTCGAAATGTGGGAGTGCCAGTGGCGAGCCGTGAGACCCCCCATGACGCCACCCGACGCGTCACGATGGCAACCGGCGAGGTGCGTAACGCACTCGACGATACTGGAGGGTGTACGTGACGGATCTCTATTCGGTCTCGTGCAGTGCGATATCGCCGTGCCGGAAGCGCTGCGCGCTAAGTTCGCCGAAATGCAGCCCGTCTTCAAGAAAGTCGATATCACGCGCGACGCTCTCAGCCCGTTCATGCGCCGCTACGCCGAGTCGCACGATCTACTCACCCGACCTCAACGGACGCTCGTCGGTAGCTACTTCGGCACGGCGATCGTGTTCGCTACGCCCCTCCTACGCTGGTATCTGGAGCACGGGCTCGTCGTCGCGCGCATCTACCAGGTGATCGAGTACACACCGATTGCGTGCTTTCGCCTTTTCGGCGACACGGTGTCGACGGCGCGACGCGAGGGCGACGTCGACCCCGACAAAGCGATCATCGCCGACACCTTTAAACTACTCGGCAACAGTTCGTACGGGAAGACGATTACGCGCGTCGATCGGCACCGGGATATCAAGTACGCCACGCCGATCGGTGCCTCGCAACTCGTCAACAACCGTCGCTTCCGGCAACTCGACGTCGTCGTCGACGACGAACTGTACGAGGTGGAGCTGAATAAGCGCACGGTCGTCTACGGCCTGCCGATTCAAATCGGTTATTTCGTGTATCAATACGCGAAATTACGAATGCTCGAGTTTTATTACGACTTCGTTGATGCCTACATTCCCCGACCGCTCTTCCAGTACTGCGCTATGGACACCGACTCGGCGTACATAGCCCTCGCGGGTCACGACATCGACGCGCTCGTACCGGAAGCGCTGCGCGAACACTACTTCCGGAATCGATCGCTCTGGTTTCCGGCCGAATGTTGCGACGCTCACGTGGACGCGTACGTACGACGCCGCGTCGCCGGAATGACGTGGGAGTGTGGCGACTGCTGCGCGCGTAGTCTTCTGTTCGATCGTCGAACGCCGGGTCTCTTCAAAGAAGAGTGGCGCGGCGACGGAATCGTGGCGCTGTGCAGCAAGACGTACTACTGCTTCGGCGGCGACAACGGCTCGAAGTACAGCACGAAGGGATTGAGCAAGCGTCAGAACGATATCGACGAGCACGCCTTCCTCGCCGTACTACGCGACCGACGCAGCGGCGTCGGCTGGAACCGCGGCTTCCAGGTGAAAAACTCGTCCGTGTTTACGTACGTTCAAGAGCGCGCGGCGTTGAGCTACTTCTACGCTAAACGCCGCGTGCTCGACGACGGCGTCACCACGGCACCGATACTCGTCTAACTCGTATAACAACTAACTCGTCTAACTCGCCTAACCTACCCTAGGGGTGGGGGGGCCGCTTAGGGGTAGGGTTCTGTATGTATGTATGTAGGTAGGGTAATAAAATAAAATTGCGTACATTTCATCGTTTTTTATTACTACTACTATACACGTAAAAGCGAAGCGAAGCGTTAATGCAATGGTTTTAGCCAATCGAATACGAGACAGTCATTGTTCACCCGATTGGTGCCGAATAGGTTCTGGAACGATGTCAACGGCATGCCGCGACATCGGAGGAGTAGATAGGCGACGCATTATTGTCCGCACACGTTAGAGACGACGCTCTGCAACCGCTTGTCGTTGTACGTCCACGCGTCGCCGCAGTGTCGGTGCAGGAAGGCGCGGAAGTCGGCGTGCAGCGGCGGCAGACCGTACGAATCGAAGTACTCGCCGACGCCTGGCCGGTCGACGTAGACGGCCAACCAGTGCTCCCCCGGTTCGCCGCCGTCGTCGGTATTGCACACGAATGCCATCGGGTAAGTGGCGGCGGTGGTGGTGGTAAGTAGCGCGTCGCGACGCCGACGACGATACGTTTAGCGTACGCGTCGAGTTCCAGGCGACGCATCAGTTGGAACGTATCCATTACGACGTACAGTCGTACAGGACGTTCCGGGTCCGATCGATCTCCATCACCGTCTCGAATTCCGCGTACACGACGACGTTCATCGGTCGGGCTAGCGGCGTCGTGAACTGCATTTCAGCGCCCACGGTCCCCTGACGCACGGCGTTGAAATGGTCCCCGTCGCAACAGTCGGGGGTCAGGTCGAAAGCGAAGACGGTGTAGCCGGCTTCGAAGTCCGAGCGCGATATGTCGTTCCCCTCGTCCTCGCCCGCCTTTCCGGTGGCCTCGAAGAGATTCATGTAGCTTCGAATGCACCGGTGGTGCGGGAAGTCCGGCTGCAGCGGTTTGCTCGGCACCTGACGTCCGTCGACGACGAGCGCGAGGAAGGTTATGTCGTTGTGCCGCGCGTCGAACGGATTTCTAGTGTAGTCTCCGTTGTAGGCGGCGTTGTCGATCATCATCAGGATTATGCGTTTCGGAATCGCACCCATGTACAGGTTCTCGTGCGTGTGCGATAGCGTACCCGCCGTTATCGAGAACGATTTGCAGTCGACGCGGCGCATCGGAAACTTAGCCGTTCCCAAAGTCCACGCTTTGATATGACCCAGCTGGACTTCCGGGTTCAACTTCACTTTTCGTACGTACAGACAGATCGAGCGTATCACGATATGCCACCTCGGCGCGGCAGCCGGGCCCATGAGCGCGAAGGCGTCCTTCGACTGGACCATGCGTATTTTCGTGTCGATGCCGCTCGGTAGGAGGAGGTTTAGCGTAAACGCGTCGACGTGCAGGTGTCCCATCATCTCCACCTCGGCGCTGGCCGCCGTCAGATCGCGCCGCGCTACGAACCCGGTGTTGTCGTGCCCGCGCGCGTTCATGTGTCCGGCGCTGTCTTTGTACCACAACGACCCCGTGAGATGCGATCGTTTCGCGTCGCTACCGTAACTCAGCAGGGTCTCGATGTAGGCCCGGTACGCGTACGTATTGGTCAACGGCGTCACGAGCGTACCGTTCAGCGACACGTCGATTTGACTGAACATCGAATGGAGGAAATTGTTGACCGGCGCCACGTTGGTGCCGGCCGCCAGATCGGTACCGTCCCCCTGAACCACTTTGAAGCGGACGTACGTTTGAAGGCTCGCCAGGTCCGTGTAGTCGTTACCCGACCCCGGAATGAGGAACTCGATGGGACCGCCGGCGTCGAGAGCCGTCAGCGGTTGGTAGACGGTCCACTGACTGCTCTCGATGCTCTTCTGCGTCACCGGTCCGGTGAACAGGTCCAGTTCGGCCTTCACGCCCTCGCACGCTGTCTTTACGAACGCCATCGTTACGCGTCGAATATATCGACCGGTCGACGCCCTCTCTTCCGTCTACTGACGGTCGTCGCCGCTCGACGCGGCTTCTTTATAGGCGGTCTTTTTTTCAACCGTCTCTTCTTCGGCGCCGGCCCTTTCAATAGGCCGTCGAGAAGATCGACGCCGGCCTCCTTCGCGCGTCGTTTTACCGACGCTTTCAGATTGCCGCCGCCGACGACGTCCCGCGCCACGTGCACGCCGGTTTTGAGCGCGCGTTTTCCCAACGCCATGGCGCCTCTCTTAAAAAGCGGCATGACGCTTCGAAACAGGCTCCCGAAGATATTACCCAGACCGTGTCCTCGTTGACCCCGACCGCCGACGAATTGAACGCGGTCGAACGTTTCCGAAATAACGCTACCGTTCGTAACGAAGACGGCGATGTTTCGAAGGAGCGGCGCGTACACGTCGCCGACGACGCGCGATTCCACGAGATCCGTGTACACGTACAGGGTGTCGACGCCCGCCTTCATATCCACTGTATTGCGACCTTCGTACGCGAACGTGTACGCGGCGGGGCTGGTCTCGATAACGCCGACTTCCGGTTCGGGGCCCATCATCGGAGGACTTACGTTCTTATGGAAACCAAGCAAGCTCTTCAGACGGCTCGTATCGGGTAGGGTAAAGGTGACCACCGCCGACATACGCAGCGTCATTCGGTTAGAGATGTCGCTGAACTCTAGACGCACCTTGACCTGATCGGTGCACAATTTCATTAGCTGCTCGTTGATCTGGCGCAGCAGCACGTAAACGTTGTTATAGAAACCGTGAGTAATCGTACCCTGTCGGTATAGCATGATACCGTCTATGGTCGTGTAAACACCCGGGTCGCCCAGTGGGGCCGACAAGTAGAAGTAGGCGTCCTCCTTTCTCACGTTGTACCACGTGTGCGGGTACTGTAGCGTCACCAGTCCGCATTCCCATTCTCCAGGCAGGTCGAAACGTCGCGGCAGCGTCGTGATGTAGTGCGTCAACGTATTTTCGGGGTGCCGCTTCATAGACGCGTTGCTCGGTAGCGTCAGGTAAAAGTCAGACGATTACCGCCATCGCCGTTTTGTCGTCGTCGACCGCCGTTCATAGACGGACTCGGGAGCAGGTAACCGAGACAACTGCTCAACAGCGCCGTCCACAGGTTGGAGTCGCCTTGACCCCGCGTCAGATTGTATATACTAACGGCAATAACGAAATACAGGACGATGACCTGACAGATGAATACGATTTCGGCCTTTGGGCATTCGTTACCGCAGACCCGCCATGGAACGGCGTCGACGGAGTCCTCGTTGGTAGTCTTCGTCCGCTCCCCTGAAGAGGTAGCGGCGTCGACGGAGTTCTGCTTGTGCCTCGTCGCCTCGGCGGGTGCGTCGATAACGTCCTTGCTGGCGGGCTCGTCTGGAGTGGTATCCTCGATGGTAGGCGACGCGTCTGAATCGTCGATCATCATCGCGCCACTGCGGTCTGCTGATACAGCAGGGTCCCTTATATGGAAAGAAAGAAGTTCCGCTGCATAAGCCCGCCTCGTGCAGCCGCCAGCATCCCTCGTGGCGCGTCCAACGAGTCGTCATGCCGCCGCCGCCGCGCTATTATAGGTCCACGAGCGACTCGGCGTCGATCCAGCTGTTGAAGGAGGCCGGATAACCGCTCCATTTTACGAACGCCTCCGACCCGCCGCCGCGCCGACGGCGACGCCGTAGTACCGCCTCCACGCGATACAGTTTGTCCTTCGGAGCGACTACGCGTTGTAGTTCCGGTTCGTAGAAGGCGCCCTCTACCGGCGTCCCGGCGTCGTCCTTCAGGCGATAAACGGGCGGTTCGGACGGATGCGCCTCTACAACGGCGAAGAGCTGATCGCTCCAGTTAGCCATGTATCCTTTTTTGAATTGACCCCTCGTCTTACTGATACGCACGTGATCTCCCTCGCGCAGTTTCGGTTTTTGCCGCCGGCCACCGCCGGCGCCGTACAGGCGTTGCCATACGGCCTCCTGATTCTTCGCGTCAACGCTCGCCGGCGTCCTACCGATGCTTCGATGGTAGGCGTTGTTGTACGAATGCACGAAATCCGGTAACGCCTCTACGTAGCCTCCTCGTTATGCGTCACGAAATGATGAACGCCGCGACTCTTTAGGAACGTTTGCAGGGGTCGGTTCCGAAACTCGGTCCCCTTATCGGTCTGCAGCGCGTTCGGTGGCGGCTGCGCGCCGCTCAACAAACGCTCGAAGGCCGCGACGAGCGACGCGCCGGACTTACTCTTCAACGGAACGCACCACGCCCGCTTCGAAAACACGTCGATGACCGTCAATAGGAAGGTTATACCGTCGTTGTGTTTTTTCAGCCTAGTCAAGTCGACCAGATTGGTTTCGACCGCCCACGATGACGCAACGTCGTTTGAAACGTCGTTTAACCGGTTTATGTAGGGTATAGGCGTCCTGCGCCGCTAGCCACCGCTCGACGGCCGGTCGTCGTCGGGTCGACGCCCGGTGCAACGCGTCGACGCCGCCGTAACTTTCCGCCCGTTTCGGATCGAAGTAGAGTTCATTCAGTTCGTCGTCGTCGTCGTCGTCGTCAACGGTTCGTTGTCGAAGCTTTCGTTTTGGACGACGACGACGACGACGACACCCGGACACCATGACGACGACGACGACCAATGAACGACGACTATTATACACATATAGAGAGCGATAACCGTGATGACGAGGCCGACGACGATGGCCGTTATCGTTCGTTGTGTCGGCATCGTCACACCGATTCCCACGTCACGACGTCCAACGCTCGTTGTCTCTTTCTAGACCCACGTCGTCTTCGTTCCGCCTTCCCCGCTGAACTGACCGCCGACTCCTCCGACTCCTCTTCTCTTTGTCGCCGCCGCCGCTCCATGTACTCCCGATAGCGCGGGTTGCCGACGAACTCCATAGGAATGTTCATACCCTTCATACGCAACCCGAACTCTCGCCATCCTAGGGGCTGTGTCGTCTTCGTTCTCGTTCGCATGAGATCGTTCACTAGATCGACAATGTTACGTCACGCATCACTTCAACGCCGTGTTGGAAACGTGTCTACATCGATCGCTGATACCGACCTTCGTACGTCTCGTGCAGCTACTACACGTTAAGGCGCACGGACAGCAACCGGGGCGTGCGGGGGAACTGTATTTGGTCCAGTTCGTGTCGGACTGGCTACTTGGCACGGATTGGCGCGACTTCATCAACCGCGCTCGACTGGAATCGGCAGTGCACGTGTACATACAGTGCAGAAGCGGCCTTTAAATCGAATGAACATTACTGCTTATTCTGCTGATTTGCTTTTAATAACGCTTTACGTTGTACGATACGCTTAATAAAACGTTGAAAATGTACGTTCCGTTTCCGAGTTAACACACACACACACACACACACACACACACACACACACACACACACACACACACACACACACACACACACACACACACACCATGTCCGTACCACCACCGCGCACGTTACTTAACAAAACCACCACCCCCACAAAACACTGCGCATGTCCGTACCAAGGTTACTTAACAAAATCACCACCCCCACGTTACTTACTACGCATGTCCGTACCACCACCCCACCGCAACAACACCGCGCATGTCCATTACTTAACAAAACCACCACCCCCAACGAAACACTGCGCATGCCCGTACCACCACCACCACCACAGTACCTCTGTTATAAATAGGGGTGCGCTCGAAAAGGTAGCAGCACAAAAAAGTATGCCGCCTACTAGGTGGCAATGTCCGAAATGCGGTACTTAATTCGCGAAACAGTCGACGTTAGAACGACACGCGAAGAGTTCGAAACGATGCGGCGATAACGCGCTATGCGTAAAGCGACGAGTGTCCTAAATGCGGCGTAACGTACAGTACGCGCGCCGCTATGCTACGACACCTGAGGGAACGGTGCGGTCGTCAGGTGTCGCCACCTTCCGATGAACCGCCACCACCACCGCCATCAGCCGACGCTCTTCAACGCGTCGTGGACGAGCATCGACGTAGCATAGAGACGTCGGTAGCGCTCGGTGCCGTGCAGTCCTGCTACAACTATCGCATGACCGCCTGTACGAGTACGCGGGTGCTCGAACCGCGTCTGAGGGTTATGTTTAGCGAACAAAAGAATGCGTTTAAAATAAACGTAAGCTATGGTTTCGTGTTACGTCACAAGGTGTCGGGTCGTTACCGCTATTTTCACTCGTCCTGTAACTGCTGCGGTCGCCTTCTCGAAACACCCGCCCTCGTAACCGATAGCCGTTCTTTCGAACGATTCCTCGACGTCGTGCGCACGACCGACGTACTACAGTACGTCATCGCGCAGCGTCCCGATTCGGGGTGGGTGGTCGAGCTCGTAACGAACGCCACCTACTTCGTGAACGCCATCCTAAACCATCCTATCGGGTGCGTTGGCACCGCGCTCCCCGCCTACGTGCGCAACAACAAGCACGTCGTGACGTTGACAAACGATCATCGAGGCACGCCCTACGACGATCATCTATGCCTCTTCCGGTGCATCGGCCTCCACCTGCAACGCAGGGGTCGCGGAACGCGGAACGAGGGCCAAATAAATACGATCCGTTTAACGCGAGTCGCTAAACAACTGCGCGCGCGCTACGACACGACGACGAACGGCGTGCGCCTGAACGAACTGGAACGCGTGGAGACGGGTTTCGGCATCAACATCGCCGTCTGTCGACTGACGCCGACTGGCGCCGCCGAACTAGTCCGTCGGTCGATCGAAACGCACCCCACGACCCTGAACGTCAACCTGTACGAGAAGCACTTCTCGTACATAGTCGACCTGCGCGCGTACACGAAAACGTACAAGTGTTCGAAATGCGGCAACGCCCTCTGGCAGTACCCGACTCTTTTACGACGTCACGAAGCGACGTGCGAAGGCGGCGTTCGTCACGTGTTTCCCGGCGGCGTCTACCGACCGACGCCGTCCGTATTTCAGAGGCTCGACGACGAAGGTATCGACGTCAGCGACGACGATCTGCGCTACTATCAGTACCGCGCGACATTCGATTTTGAATGTTATTTTGCCGCCAACGACCTGCCGTTGGATACCGACAAATGTCGGTGACTAGCGCGACACGAACTGCTCAGCGTGAGCGTCGCGTCGAACGTCCCCGGATACGAAGCGGCGCGCTGTTACGTCACGATCGGTGATTCGGTCGAACTAGCGCGCCGCCTCATCGATCACCTGGAAGCCGTGAGCGCGGCGGCGTGCGCGGCTCTACGCCCCCGCTATGACGCGGTCTTCGACTGGCGGCGAAGACGCGACGACGACAACGATGCGTCACCGTACGCCGCACTCACCGACCGCCTGTGGACGCACCTTCGTCAAATGCCCGTACTGGGCTTCAACAGCGGTATGTACGATTTGAACGTCATCAAAAAGTACTTGACCCCCCTGCTCATAAACGACGACGCGCAGCACACATCGTCGGCGTTCACCATTAAACGACAGAACAAGTACATGTGCCTGATCACATCGACGTTGAAATTTCTCGACATAACTAATTACCTCGCGCCCGGTGTCAGCTACGAGCGAGTACGAGTATATCGACGCGTTGACGCGCCTGGACGAGACCGTCCTGCCGCCGCGCGAAACTTTCTACAGCCACCTGAAACGCGAGGGAATCTCCGCGGAGGCGTAAGAAATTTGTGCGACGGCGTGGCGCGACGAGCGCATGACGACGATGCGCGATTTTCTAATCTGGTATAATAACCGAGATGTGGCGCCGTTTCTCGAGGCCCTCGAGCGGCAGTTCGCCTTCTATCGACGTCAGCTCATCGACATGTTCAAGGATGCCATCAGCGTACCGGGGTTGACGTTGTTGTACCTATTCAACGACCTACCGCTGTCAATCCATTTCTCGCTGTTCAACGAGTCCAACAAAGACCTGCACCACCTACTGCAGTCGCAGATCGTCGGCGGTCCATCGATCATCTTCGCGCGTCATCACGAAGCCGGCGTGACGTCGATTCGAGGCGGCAACAACCCGTGTCGTTCGATAGTCGGCTATGACGCGAACGGCCTCTATCTATCGGCGATGATGCGGGAGATGCCGACGGGTTGGTACACGCGCCGACGCGCTGAGACCGGCTTTCGAGCGGAACGCGTGCACCGCTACGGTTGTATGGCCGTAGAGTGGTTGACGTACGAAGCGGAACGCGTCGACACTCCTATACGACACCAGTTGAATGGACGCGAGAAGCGCGTCGGCAAGTACCGAGTCGACGGTTGGTGCGCCGCCACGCGAACGGCGTATCAATTTCACGGCTGCTACTTTCACGGCTGCCCGATATGCCAGACGCACGTGACGACGAACGCCGTCAACGGTCAACCGATGACGACGCTGTACGCCGCGACGATCGCCGTGACGGCCTACCTGCGCCGCCACGTCGACGCCGTCGTCGAAATGTGGGAGTGCCAGTGGCGAGCCGTGAGACCCCCCATGACGCCACCCGACGCGTCACGATGGCAACCGGCGAGGTGCGTAACGCACTCGACGATACTGGAGGGTGTACGTGACGGATCTCTATTCGGTCTCGTGCAGTGCGATATCGCCGTGCCGGAAGCGCTGCGCGCTAAGTTCGCCGAAATGCAGCCCGTCTTCAAGAAAGTCGATATCACGCGCGACGCTCTCAGCCCGTTCATGCGCCGCTACGCCGAGTCGCACGATCTACTCACCCGACCTCAACGGACGCTCGTCGGTAGCTACTTCGGCACGGCGATCGTGTTCGCTACGCCCCTCCTACGCTGGTATCTGGAGCACGGGCTCGTCGTCGCGCGCATCTACCAGGTGATCGAGTACACACCGATTGCGTGCTTTCGCCTTTTCGGCGACACGGTGTCGACGGCGCGACGCGAGGGCGACGTCGACCCCGACAAAGCGATCATCGCCGACACCTTTAAACTACTCGGCAACAGTTCGTACGGGAAGACGATTACGCGCGTCGATCGGCACCGGGATATCAAGTACGCCACGCCGATCGGTGCCTCGCAACTCGTCAACAACCGTCGCTTCCGGCAACTCGACGTCGTCGTCGACGACGAACTGTACGAGGTGGAGCTGAATAAGCGCACGGTCGTCTACGGCCTGCCGATTCAAATCGGTTATTTCGTGTATCAATACGCGAAATTACGAATGCTCGAGTTTTATTACGACTTCGTTGATGCCTACATTCCCCGACCGCTCTTCCAGTACTGCGCTATGGACACCGACTCGGCGTACATAGCCCTCGCGGGTCACGACATCGACGCGCTCGTACCGGAAGCGCTGCGCGAACACTACTTCCGGAATCGATCGCTCTGGTTTCCGGCCGAATGTTGCGACGCTCACGTGGACGCGTACGTACGACGCCGCGTCGCCGGAATGACGTGGGAGTGTGGCGAATCAGCCGACGCTCTTCAACGCGTCGTGGACGAGCATCGACGTAGCATAGAGACGTCGGTAGCGCTCGGTGCCGTGCAGTCCTGCTACAACTATCGCATGACCGCCTGTACGAGTACGCGGGTGCACGAACCGCGTCTGAGGGTTATGTTTAGCGAACAAAAGAATGCGTTTAAAATAAACGTAAGCTATGGTTTCGTGTTACGTCACAAGGTGTCGGGTCGTTACCGCTATTTTCACTCGTCCTGTAACTGCTGCGGTCGCCTTCTCGAAACACCCGCCCTCGTAACCGATAGCCGTTCTTTCGAACGATTCCTCGACGTCGTGCGCACGACCGACGTACTACAGTACGTCATCGCGCAGCGTCCCGATTCGGGGTGGGTGGTCGAGCTCGTAACGAACGCCACCTACTTCGTGAACGCCATCCTAAACCATCCTATCGGGTGCGTTGGCACCGCGCTCCCCGCCTACGTGCGCAACAACAAGCACGTCGTGACGTTGACAAACGATCATCGAGGCACGCCCTACGACGATCATCTATGCCTCTTCCGGTGCATCGGCCTCCACCTGCAACGCAGTGGTCGCGGAACGCGGAACGAGGGCAAAATAAATACGATCCGTTTAACGCGAGTCGCTAAACAACTGCGCGCGCGCTACGACACGACGACGAACGGCGTGCGCCTGAACGAACTGGAACGCGTGGAGACGGTTTTCGGCATCAACATCGCCGTCTGTCGACTGACGCCGACTGGCGCCGCCGAACTAGTCCGTCGGTCGATCGAAACGCACCCCACGACCCTGAACGTCAACCTGTAAGAGAAGCACTTCTCGTACATAGTCGACGTGCGCGCGTACACGAAAACGTACAAGTGTTCGAAATGCGGCAACGCCCTCTGGCAGTACCCGACTCTTTTACGACGTCACGAAGCGACGTGCGAAGGCGGCGTTCGTCACGTGTTTCCCGGCGACGTCTACCGACCGACGCCGTCCGT
Organism: Escarpia spicata; assembly: GCA_963995525.1. Classification (NCBI taxonomy): domain Eukaryota; kingdom Metazoa; phylum Annelida; class Polychaeta; order Sabellida; family Siboglinidae; genus Escarpia; species Escarpia spicata. Next base: position 54,774,107 of record OZ023214.1, on the reverse strand, counting down.
ATTTCAGAGGCTCGACGACGAAGGTATCGACGTCAGCGACGACGATCTGCGCTACTATCAGTACCGCGCGACATTCGATTTTGAATGTTATTTTGCCGCCAACGACCTGCCGTTGGATACCGACAAATGTCGCTTGCTAGCGCGACACGAACTGCTCAGCGTGAACGTCGCGTCGAACGTCCCCGGAATCACCGGTCGTGTTACGTCACGACCGGTGATTCGGTCGAACTAGCGCGCCGCCTCATCGATCACCTGGAAGCCGTGAGCGCGGCGGCGTGCGCGGCTCTACGCCCCCGCTATGACGCGGTCTTCGAGGCGCTCGAAGCGTTCGACGACGACTGGCGGCGACGACGCGACGACGACAACGATGCGTCACCGTACGCCGCACTCACCGACCGCCTGTGGACGCACCTTCGTCAAATGCCCGAACTGGCCTTCAACAGCGGTAAGTACGATTTGAACGTCATCAAAAAGTACTTGACCCCCCTGCTCATAACCGACGACGCGCAGCACACATCGTCGGCGTTCACCATTAAACGACAGAACAAGTACATGTGCCTGACATCGACGTTGAAATTTCTCGACATAACTAATTACCTCGCGCCCGGTGTCAGCTACGAGCGCTATCTGAAAGCGTACGGCTGCGCGGCAACGAAGGGGTACTTTCCGTACGAGTATATCGACGCGTTGACGCGCCTGGACGAGACCGTCCTGCCGCCGCGCGAAACTTTCTACAGCCACCTGAAACGCGAGGGAATCTCCGCGGAGGCGTACGAAATTTGTGCGACGGCGTGGCGCGACGAGCGCATGACGACGATGCGCGATTTTCTAATCTGGTATAATAACCGAGATGTGGCGCCGTTTCTCGAGGCCCTCGAGCGGCAGTTCGCCTTCTATCGACGTCAGCGCATCGACATGTTCAAGGATGCCATCAGCGTACCGGGGTTGACGTTGTTGTACCTATTCAACGACCTACCGCTGTCAATCCATTTCTCGCTGTTCAACGAGTCCAACAAAGACCTGCACCACCTACTGCAGTCGCAGATCGTCGGCGGTCCATCGATCATCTTCGCGCGTCATCACGAAGCCGGCGTGACGTCGATTCGAGGCGGCAACAACCCGTGTCGTTCGATAGTCGGCTATGACGCGAACGGCCTCTATCTATCGGCGATGATGCGGGAGATGCCGACGGGTTGGTACACGCGCCGACGCGCTGAGACCGGCTTTCGAGCGGAACGCGTGCACCGCTACGGTTGTATGGCCGTAGAGTGGTTGACGTACGAAGCGGAACGCGTCGGCACTCCTATACGACACCAGTTGAATGGACGCGAGAAGCGCGTCGGCAAGTACCGAGTCGACGGTTGGTGCGCCGCCACGCGAACGGCGTATCAATTTCACGGCTGCTACTTTCACGGCTGCCCGATATGCCAGACGCACGTGACGACGAACGCCGTCAACGGTCAACCGATGACGACGCTGTACGCCGCGACGATCGCCGTGACGGCCTACCTGCGCCGCCACGTCGACGCCGTCGTCGAAATGTGGGAGTGCCAGTGGCGAGCCGTGAGACCCCCCGTGACGCCACCCGACGCGTCACGATGGCAACTGGAGGGTGAACGTGACGGGTCTCTATTCGGTCTCGTGCAGTGCGATATCGCCGTGCCGGAAGCGCTGCGCGCTAAGTTCGCCGAAATGCAGCCCGTCTTCAAGAACGTCGATATCACGCGCGACGCTCTCAGCCCGTTCATGCGCCGCTACGCCGAGTCGCACGATCTACTCACCCGACCCCAACGGACGCTCGTCGGTAGCTACTTCGGCACGGCGATCGTGTTCGCTACGCCCCTCCTACGCTGGTATCTGAAGCACGGGCTCGTCGTCGCGCGCATCTACCAGGTGATCGAGTACACACCGATTGCGTGCTTTCGCCGTTTCGGCGACACGGTGTCGACGGCGCGACGCGAGGGCGACGTCGACCCCGACAAAGCGATCATCGCCGACACCTTTAAACTACTCGGCAACAGTTCGTACGGGAAGACGATTACGCGCGTCGATCGGCACCGGGATATCAAGTACGCCACGCCGATCGGTGCCTCGCAACTCGTCAACAACCGTCGCTTCCGGCAACTCGACGTCGTCGTCGACGACGAACTGTACGAGGTGGAGCTGAATACGCGCACCGTCGTCTACGGCCTGCCGATTCAAATCGGTTATTTCGTCTATTAATACGCGAAATTACGAATGCTCGAGTTTTATTACGACTTCGTCGATGCCTACATTCCCCGACCGCTCTTCCAGTACTGCGCTATGGACACCGACTCGGCGTACATAGCCCTCGCGGGTCACGACATCGACGCGCTCGTACCGGAAGCGCTGCGCGAACACTACTTCCGGAATCGATCGCTGTGGTTTCCGGCCGAATGTTGCGACGCGCACGTGGACGCGTACGTACGACGCCGCGTCGCCGGACTGACGTGGGAGTGTGGCGACTGCTGCGCGCGCCGTCTTCTGTTCGATCGTCGAACGCCGGGTCTCTTCAAAGAAGAGTGGCGCGGCGACGGAATCGTGGCGCTGTGCAACAAGACGTACTACTGCTTCGGCGGCGACAACGGCTCGAAGTACAGCACGAAGGGATTGAGCAAGCGTCAGAACGATATCGACGAGCACGCCTTCCTCGCCGTACTACGCGACCGACGCAGCGGCGTCGGCTGGAACCGCGGCTTCCAGGTGAAAAACTCGTCCGTGTTTACGTACGTTCAAGAGCGCGCGGCGTTGAGCTACTTCTACGCTAAACGCCGCGTGCTCGACGACGGCGTCACCACGGCACCGATACTCGTCTAACTCGTATAACAACTAACTCGTCTAACTCGCCTAACCTACCCTAGGGGTGGGGGGGCCGCCTAGGGGTAGGGTTCTGTATGTATGTATGTAGGTAGGGTAATAAAACAAAATTGCGTACATTTCATCGTTTTTTATTCTACTACTATACACGTAAAAGCGAAGCGAAGCGTTAATGCAATGGTTTTAGCCAATCGAATACGAAACAGTCATTGTTCACCCGATTTGTGCCGAATAGGTTCTGGAACGATGTCAACGGCATGCCGCGACATCGGAGGAGTAGGTAGGCGACGCAATATTGTCCGCACACGTTAGAGACGACGCTCTGCAACCGCTTGTCGTTGTACGTCCACGCGTCGCCGCAGTGTCGGTGCAGGAAGGCGCGGAAGTCGGCGTGCAGCGGCGGCAGACCGTACAAATCGAAGTACTCGCCGACGCCTGGCCGGTCGACGTAGACGGCCAACCAGTGCTCCCCCGGTTCGCCGCCGTCGTCGGTATTGCACACGAATGCCATCGGGTAAGTGGCGGCGGTGGTGGTGGTAAGTAGCGCGTCTTTAGGCACGACGCCGACGACGATACGTTTAGCGTACGCGTCGCGTTCCAGGCGACGCATCAGTTGGAACGTATCCATTACGACGTACAGTCGTACAGGACGTTCCGGGTCCGATCGATCTCCATCACCGTCTCGAATTCCGCGTACACGACGACGTTCATCGGTCGGGCTAGCGGCGTCTTGAACTGCATTTCAGCGCCTACGGTCCCCTGACGCACGACGTTGAAATGGTCCCCGTCGCAACAGTCGGGGGTCAGGTCGAAAGCGAAGACGGTGTAGCCGGCTTCGAAGTCCGAGCGCGATATGTCGTTCCCCTCGTCCTCGCCCGCCTTTCCGGTGGCCTCGAAGAGATTCATGTAGCTTCGTATGCACCGGTGGTGCGGGAAGTCCGGCTGCAGCGGTTTGCTCGGCACCTGACGTCCGTCGACGACGAGCGCGAGGAAGGTTATGTCGTTGTGCCGCGCGTCGAACGGATTTCTAGTGTAGTGTCCGTTGTAGGCGGCGTTGTCGATCATCATCAGGATTATGCGTTTCGGAATCGCACCCATGTAAAGGTTCTCGTGCGTGTGCGATAGCGTACCCGCCGTTATCGAGAACGATTTGCAGTCGACGCGGCGCATCGGAAACTTAGCCGTTCCCAAAGTCCACGCTTTGATATGACCCAGCTGGACTTCCGGGTTCAACTTCACTTTTCGTACGTACGCTGTCTTTACGAACGCCATCGTTACGCGTCGAATATATCGACCGTTCGACGCCCTCTCTTCCGTCTACTGACGGTCGTCGCCGCTCGACGCGGCTTCTTTATAGGCGGCCTTTTTTTCAACCGTCTCTTCTTCGGCGCCGGCCTCCTTCGCGCGTCGTTTTACCGACGCTTTCAGATTGCCGCCGCCGACGACGTCCCGCGCCACGTGCACGCCGGTTTTGAGCGCGCGTTTTCCCAACGCCATGGCGCCTCTCTTAAAAAGCGGCATGACGCTTCGAAACAGGCTCCCGAAGATATTACCCAGACCGTGTCCTCGTTGACCCCGACCGCCGACGAAGACCAGTAGTTGACCGCCGACCTGTCGAACGTAGTGCTCCTCGTACGGGTTCGGCATGGTGGTTAAAACAATCTCGATTTACAGCGTCTGATGTGAAGCGTCGAACGTTTCCGAAATAACGCTACCGTTCGTACCGAAGACGGCGATGTTTCGAAGGAGCGGCGCGTACACGTCGCCGACGACGCGCGATTCCACGAGATCCGTGTACACGTACAGGGTGTCGACGCCCGCCTCATATCCACTGTATTGCGACCTTCGTACGCGAACGTGTACGCGGCGGGGCTGCAGCCGCCAGCATCCCTCGTGGCGCGTCCAACGAGTCGTCATGCCGCCGCCGCCGCCGCCGCCGCCGCCGCCGCCGCGCTATTATAGGTCCACGAGCGACTCGGCGTCGATCCAGCTGTTGAAGGAGGCCGGATAACCGCTCCATTTTACGAACGCCTCCGACCCGCCGCCGCGCCGACGGCGACGCCGTAGTACCGCCTCCACGCGATACAGTTTGTCCTTCGGAGCGACTACGCGTTGTAGTTCCGGTTCGTAGAAGGCGCCCTCTACCGGCGTCCCGGCGTCGTCCTTCAGGCGATAAACGGGCGGTTCGGACGGATGCGCCTCTACAACGGCGAAGAGCTGATCGCTCCAGTTAGACATGTATCCTTTTTTGAATTGATCCCTCGTCTTACTGATACGCACGCGATCTCCCTCGCGCAGTTTCGGTTTTTGCCGCCGGCCACCGCCGGCGCCGTACAGGCGTTGCCATACGGCCTCCTGATTCTTCGCGTCAACGCTCGCCGGCGTCCTACCGATGCTTCGATGGTAGGCGTTGTTGTACGAATGCACGAAATCCGGTAACGCCTCTACGTAGCCTCCTCGTTATGCGTCACGAAATGATGAACGCCGCGACTCTTTAGGAACGTTTGCAGGGGTCGGTTCCGAAACTCGGTCCCCTTATCGGTCTGCAGCGCGTTCGGTGGCGGCTGCGCGCCGCTCAACAAACGCTCGAAGGCCGCGACGAGCGACGCGCCGGACTTACTCTTCAACGGAACGCACCACGCCCGCTTCGAAAACACGTCGATGACCGTCAATAGGAAGGTTATACCGTCGTTGTGTTTTTTCAGCCTAGTCAAGTCGACCAGATTGGTTTCGACCGCCCACGATGACGCAACGTCGTTTGAAACGTCGTTTAACCGGTTTATGTAGGGTATAGGCGTCCTGCGCCGCTAGCCACCGCTCGACGGCCGGTCGTCGTCGGGTCGACGCCCGGTGCAACGCGTCGACGCCGCCGTAACTTCCCGCCCGTTTCGGATCGAAGTAGAGTTCATTCAGTTCGTCGTCGTCGTCGTCGTCGTCAACGGTTCGTTGTCGAAGCTTTCGTTTTGGACGACGACGACGACTCCACCCGGACACCATGACGACGACGACGACCAATGAACGACGACTATTATACACATATAGAGAGCGATAACCGTGATGACGAGGCCGACGACGATGGCCGTTATCGCTCGTTGTGTCGGCATCGTCACACCGATTCCCACGTCACGACGTCCAACGCTCGTTGTCTCTTTCTAGACCCACGTCGTCTTCGTTCCGCCTTCCCCGCTGAACTGACCGCCGACTCCTCCGTCTCCTCTTCTCTTTGTCGCCGCCGCCGCTCCATGTACTCCCGATAGCGCGGGTTGCCGACGAACTCCATAGGAATGTTCATACCCTTCATACGAACCCGAACTCTCGCCATCCTAGGGGCTGTGTCGTCTTCGTTCTCGTTCGCATGAGATCGTTCACTAGATCGACAATGTTACGTCACGCATCACTTCAACGCCGTGTTGGAAACGTGTCTACATCGATCGCTGATACCGACCTTCGTACGTCTCGTGCAGCTACTACACGTTAAGGCGCACGAACAGCAACCGGGGCGTGCGGGGGAACTGTATTTGGTCCAGTTCGTGTCGGACTGGCTACTTGGCACGGATTGGCGCGACTTCATCAACCGCGCTCGACTGGAATCGGCAGTGCACGTGTACATACAGTGCAGAAGCGGCCTTTAAATCGAATGAACATTACTGCTTATTCTGCTGATTTGCTTTTAATAACGCTTTACGTTGTACGATACGCTTAATAAAACGTTGAAAATGTACGTTCCGTTTCCGAGTTAACACACACACACACACACACACACGTTCGAAAGCAGTCACCATGTCCGTACCACCACCGCGCACGTTACTTAACAAAACCACCACCCCCACAAAACACTGCGCATGTCCGTACCAAGGTTACTTAACAAAACCACCACCCCCACGTTACTTACTACGCATGTCCGTACCACCAACCCACCGCAACAACAACACCGCGCATGTCCATTACTTAACAAAACCACCACCCCCAACGAAACACTGCGCATGCCCGTACCACCACCACCACCACAGTACCTCTGTTATAAATAGGGGTGCGCTCGAAAAGGTAGCAGCACAAAAAGGTATGCCGCCTACTATGTGGCAATGTCCGAAATGCGGTACTTAATTCGCGAAACAGTCGACGTTAGAACGACACGCGAAGAGTTCGAAACGATGCGGCGATAACGCGCTATGCGTAAAGCGACGAGTGTCCTAAATGCGGCGTAACGTACAGTACGCGCGCCGCTATGCTACGACACCTGAGGGAACGGTGCGGTCGTCAGGTGTCGCCACCTTCCGATGAACCGCCACCACCACCGCCATCAGCCGACGCTCTTCAACGCGTCGTGGACGAGCATCGACGTAGCATAGAGACGTCGGTAGCGCTCGGTGCCGTGCAGTCCTGCTACAACTATCGCATGACCGCCTGTACGAGTACGCGGGTGCTCGAACCGCGTCTGAGGGTTATGTTTAGCGAAAAAAAGAATGCGTTTAAAATAAACGTAAGCTATGGTTTCGTGTTACGTCACAAGGTGTCGGGTCGTTACCGCTATTTTCACTCGTCCTGTAACTGCTGCGGTCGCCTTCTCGAAACACCCGCCCTCGTAACCGATAGCCGTTCTTTCGAACGATTCCTCGACGTCGTGCGCACGACCGACGTACTACAGTACGTCATCGCGCAGCGTCCCGATTCGGGGTGGGTGGTCGAGCTCGTAACGAACGCCACCTACTTCGTGAACGCCATCCTAAACCATCCTATCGGGTGCGTTGGCACCGCGCTCCCCGCCTACGTGCGCAACAACAAGCACGTCGTGACGTTGACAAACGATCATCGAGGCACGCCCTACGACGATCATCTATGCCTCTTCCGGTGCATCGGCCTCCACCTGCAACGCAGGGGTCGCGGAACGCGGAACGAGGGCCAAATAAATACGATCCGTTTAACGCGAGTCGCTAAACAACTGCGCGCGCGCTACGACACGACGACGAACGGCGTGCGCCTGAACGAACTGGAACGCGTGGAGACGGGTTTCGGCATCAACATCGCCGTCTGTCGACTGACGCCGACTGGCGCCGCCGAACTAGTCCGTCGGTCGATCGAAACGCACCCCACGACCCTGAACGTCAACCTGTACGAGAAGCACTTCTCGTACATAGTCGACCTGCGCGCGTACACGAAAACGTACAAGTGTTCGAAATGGGGCAACGCCCTCTGGCAGTACCCGACTCTTTTACGACGTCACGAAGCGACGTGCGAAGGCGGCGTTCGTCACGTGTTTCCCGGCGGCGTCTACCGACCGACGCCGTCCGTATTTCAGAGGCTCGACGACGAAGGTATCGACGTCAGCGACGACGATCTGCGCTACTATCAGTACCGCGCGACATTCGATTTTGAATGTTATTTTGCCGCCAACGACCTGCCGTTGGATACCGACAAATGTCGCTTGCTAGCGCGACACGAACTGCTCAGCGTGAACGTCGCGTCGAACGTCCCCGGAATCACCGGTCGTGTTACGTCACGACCGGTGATTCGGTCGAACTAGCGCGCCGCCTCATCGATCACCTGGAAGCCGTGAGCGCGGCGGCGTGCGCGGCTCTAGGCCCCCGCTATGACGCGGTCTTCGAGGCGCTCGAAGCGTTCGACGACGACTGGCGGCGACGACGCGACGACGACAACGATGCGTCACCGTACGCCGCACTCACCGACCGCCTGTGGACGCACCTTCGTCAAATGCCCGAACTGGCCTTCAACAGCGGTAAGTACGATTTGAACGTCATCAAAAAGTACTTGACCCCCCTGCTCATAACCGACGACGCGCAGCACACATCGTCGGCGTTCACCATTAAACGACAGAACAAGTACATGTGCCTGACATCGACGTTGAAATTTCTCGACATAACTAATTACCTCGCGCCCGGTGTCAGCTACGAGCGCTATCTGAAAGCGTACGGCTGCGCGGCAACGAAGGGGTACTTTCCGTACGAGTATATCGACGCGTTGACGCGCCTGGACGAGACCGTCCTGCCGCCGCGCGAAACTTTCTACAGCCACCTGAAACGCGAGGGAATCTCCGCGGAGGCGTACGAAATTTGTGCGACGGCGTGGCGCGACGAGCGCATGACGACGATGCGCGATTTTCTAATCTGGTATAATAACCGAGATGTGGCGCCGTTTCTCGAGGCCCTCGAGCGGCAGTTCGCCTTCTATCGACGTCAGCGCATCGACATGTTCAAGGATGCCATCAGCGTACCGGGGTTGACGTTGTTGTACCTATTCAACGACCTACCGCTGTCAATCCATTTCTCGCTGTTCAACGAGTCCAACAAAGACCTGCACCACCTACTGCAGTCGCAGATCGTCGGCGGTCCATCGATCATCTTCGCGCGTCATCACGAAGCCGGCGTGACGTCGATTCGAGGCGGCAACAACCCGTGTCGTTCGATAGTCGGCTATGACGCGAACGGCCTCTATCTATCGGCGATGATGCGGGAGATGCCGACGGGTTGGTACACGCGCCGACGCGCTGAGACCGGCTTTCGAGCGGAACGCGTGCACCGCTACGGTTGTATGGCCGTAGAGTGGTTGACGTACGAAGCGGAACGCGTCGGCACTCCTATACGACACCAGTTGAATGGACGCGAGAAGCGCGTCGGCAAGTACCGAGTCGACGGTTGGTGCGCCGCCACGCGAACGGCGTATCAATTTCACGGCTGCTACTTTCACGGCTGCCCGATATGCCAGACGCACGTGACGACGAACGCCGTCAACGGTCAACCGATGACGACGCTGTACGCCGCGACGATCGCCGTGACGGCCTACCTGCGCCGCCACGTCGACGCCGTCGTCGAAATGTGGGAGTGCCAGTGGCGAGCCGTGAGACCCCCCGTGACGCCACCCGACGCGTCACGATGGCAACTGGAGGGTGAACGTGACGGGTCTCTATTCGGTCTCGTGCAGTGCGATATCGCCGTGCCGGAAGCGCTGCGCGCTAAGTTCGCCGAAATGCAGCCCGTCTTCAAGAACGTCGATATCACGCGCGACGCTCTCAGCCCGTTCATGCGCCGCTACGCCGAGTCGCACGATCTACTCACCCGACCCCAACGGACGCTCGTCGGTAGCTACTTCGGCACGGCGATCGTGTTCGCTACGCCCCTCCTACGCTGGTATCTGAAGCACGGGCTCGTCGTCGCGCGCATCTACCAGGTGATCGAGTACACACCGATTGCGTGCTTTCGCCGTTTCGGCGACACGGTGTCGACGGCGCGACGCGAGGGCGACGTCGACCCCGACAAAGCGATCATCGCCGACACCTTTAAACTACTCGGCAACAGTTCGTACGGGAAGACGATTACGCGCGTCGATCGGCACCGGGATATCAAGTACGCCACGCCGATCGGTGCCTCGCAACTCGTCAACAACCGTCGCTTCCGGCAACTCGACGTCGTCGTCGACGACGAACTGTACGAGGTGGAGCTGAATACGCGCACCGTCGTCTACGGCCTGCCGATTCAAATCGGTTATTTCGTCTATTAATACGCGAAATTACGAATGCTCGAGTTTTATTACGACTTCGTCGATGCCTACATTCCCCGACCGCTCTTCCAGTACTGCGCTATGGACACCGACTCGGCGTACATAGCCCTCGCGGGTCACGACATCGACGCGCTCGTACCGGAAGCGCTGCGCGAACACTACTTCCGGAATCGATCGCTGTGGTTTCCGGCCGAATGTTGCGACGCGCACGTGGACGCGTACGTACGACGCCGCGTCGCCGGACTGACGTGGGAGTGTGGCGACTGCTGCGCGCGCCGTCTTCTGTTCGATCGTCGAACGCCGGGTCTCTTCAAAGAAGAGTGGCGCGGCGACGGAATCGTGGCGCTGTGCAACAAGACGTACTACTGCTTCGGCGGCGACAACGGCTCGAAGTACAGCACGAAGGGATTGAGCAAGCGTCAGAACGATATCGACGAGCACGCCTTCCTCGCCGTACTACGCGACCGACGCAGCGGCGTCGGCTGGAACCGCGGCTTCCAGGTGAAAAACTCGTCCGTGTTTACGTACGTTCAAGAGCGCGCGGCGTTGAGCTACTTCTACGCTAAACGCCGCGTGCTCGACGACGGCGTCACCACGGCACCGATACTCGTCTAACTCGTATAACAACTAACTCGTCTAACTCGCCTAACCTACCCTAGGGGTGGGGGGGCCGCCTAGGGGTAGGGTTCTGTATGTATGTATGTAGGTAGGGTAATAAAACAAAATTGCGTACATTTCATCGTTTTTTATTCTACTACTATACACGTAAAAGCGAAGCGAAGCGTTAATGCAATGGTTTTAGCCAATCGAATACGAAACAGTCATTGTTCACCCGATTTGTGCCGAATAGGTTCTGGAACGATGTCAACGGCATGCCGCGACATCGGAGGAGTAGGTAGGCGACGCAATATTGTCCGCACACGTTAGAGACGACGCTCTGCAACCGCTTGTCGTTGTACGTCCACGCGTCGCCGCAGTGTCGGTGCAGGAAGGCGCGGAAGTCGGCGTGCAGCGGCGGCAGACCGTACAAATCGAAGTACTCGCCGACGCCTGGCCGGTCGACGTAGACGGCCAACCAGTGCTCCCCCGGTTCGCCGCCGTCGTCGGTATTGCACACGAATGCCATCGGGTAAGTGGCGGCGGTGGTGGTGGTAAGTAGCGCGTCTTTAGGCACGACGCCGACGACGATACGTTTAGCGTACGCGTCGCGTTCCAGGCGACGCATCAGTTGGAACGTATCCATTACGACGTACAGTCGTACAGGACGTTCCGGGTCCGATCGATCTCCATCACCGTCTCGAATTCCGCGTACACGACGACGTTCATCGGTCGGGCTAGCGGCGTCGTGAACTGCATTTCAGCGCCCACGGTCCCCTGACGCACGACGTTGAAATGGTCCCCGTCGCAACAGTCGGGGGTCAGGTCGAAAGCGAAGACGGTGTAGCCGGCTTCGAAGTCCGAGCGCGATATGTCGTTCCCCTCGTCATCGCCCGCCTTTCCGGTGGCCTCGAAGAGATTCATGTAGCTTCGAATGCACCGGTGGTGCGGGAAGTCCGGCTGCAGCGGTTTGCTCGGCACCTGACGTCCGTCGACGACGAGCGCGAGGAAGGTTATGTCGTTGTGCCGCGCGTCGAACGGATTTCTAGTGTAGTCTCCGTTGTAGGCGGCGTTGTCGATCATCATCAGGATTATGCGTTTCGGAATCGCACCCATGTACAGGTTCTCGTGCGTGTGCGATAGCGTACCCGCCGTTATCGAGAACGATTTGCAGTCGACGCGGCGCATCGGAAACTTAGCCGTTCCCAAAGTCCACGCTTTGATATGACCCAGCTGGACTTCCGGGTTCAACTTCACTTTTCGTACGTACAGACAGATCGAGCGTATCACGATATGCCACCTCGGCGCGGCAGCCGGGCCCATGAGCGCGAAGGCGTCCTTCGACTGGACCATGCGTATTTTCGTGTCGATGCCGCTCGGTAGGAGGAGGTTTAGCGTAAACGCGTCGACGTGCAGGTGTCCCATCATCTCCACCTCGGCGCTGGCCGCCGTCAGATCGCGCCGCGCTACGAACCCGGTGTTGTCGTGCCCGCGCGCGTTCATGTGTCCGGCGCTGTCTTTGTACCACAACGACCCCGTGAGATGTGATCGTTTCGCGTCGCTACCGTAACTCAGCAGGGTCTCGATGTAGGCCCGGTACGCGTACGTATTGGTCAACGGCGTCACGAGCGTACCGTTCAGCGACACGTCGATTTGACTGAACATCGAATGGAGGAAATTGTTGACCGGCGCCACGTTGGTGCCGGCCGCCAGATCGGTACCGTCCCCCTGAACCACTTTGAAGCGGACGTACGTTTGAAGGCTCGCCAGGTCCGTGTAGTCGTTACCCGACCCCGGAATGAGGAACTCGATGGGACCGCCGGCGTCGAGAGCCGTCAGCGGTTGGTAGACGGTCCACTGACTGCTCTCGATGCTCTTCTGCGTCACCGGTCCGGTGAACAGGTCCAGTTCGGCCTTCACGCCCTCGCACGCTGTCTTTACGAACGCCATCGTTACGCGTCGAATATATCGACCGGTCGACGCCCTCTCTTCCGTCTACTGACGGTCGTCGCCGCTCGACGCGGCTTCTTTATAGGCGGTTTTTTTCAACCGTCTCTTCTTCGGCGCCGGCCCTTTCAATAGGCCGTCGAGAAGATCGACGCCGGCCTCCTTCGCGCGTTGTTTTACCGACGCTTTCAGATTGCCGCCGCCGACGACGACCCGCGCCACGTGCACGCCGGTTTTGAGCGCGCGTTTTCCCAACGCCATGGCGCCTCTCTTAAAAAGCGGCATGACGCTTCGAAACAGGCTCCCGAAGATATTACCCAGACCGTGTCCTCGTTGACCCCGACCGCCGACGAAGACCGGTAGTTGACCGCCGACCTGTCGAACGTAGTACTCCTCGTACGGGTTCGGCATGGTGGTTAAAACAATCTCGATTTACAGCGTCTGATATGAAGCGTCGCCACTAGCTTCCCCCGCTCGAATGGTATCGGTTGACCGCAATCGTCTCTTATTATATCGACCTCGATCGTGTCGAATTGATGCCGCAGCAGCTTCACGTATTGGACGCGGTCGAACGTTTCCGAAATAACGCTACCGTTCGTACCGAAGACGGCGATGTTTCGAAGGAGCGGCGCGTACACGTCGCCGACGACGCGCGATTCCACGAGATCCGTGTACACGTACAGGGTGTCGACGCCCGCCTTCATATCCACCGTATTGCGACCTTCGTACGCGAACGTGTACGCGGCGGGGCTGGTCTCGATAACGACGACTTCCGGTTCGGGGCCCATCATCGGAGGACTTACGATAACATTCTTATGGAAACCTAGCAAGCTCAGACGGCTCGTATCGGGTAGGGTAAAGGCGACACCCGCCGACATACGCAGCGTCATTCGGTTAGAGACGCCAGTGTACTCTAGACGCACCTTGACCTTATCGGTGCACAATTTCATTAGCGCCTCGTTGAGCTCGCGCAGTAGCACGTAAACGTTGTTGTAGAAACCGTGAGTAATCGTACCCTGCCGGTATATCCCGATACCGTCCATGGTCGTGAAAAGACCCATCTCACCTCGTGGCGCCGACAGGTAGAAGGTGGCGTCCGCCTCTCTCACGTTGTACCACGTGTGCGGGTACTGTAGCGTCACCAGTCCGCATTCCCATTCTCCGCCAGGCAGGTCGAAACGTCGCGGCAGCGTCGTGATGTAGTGCGTCAACGTATTTTCGGGGTGCCGCTTCACAGACGCGTTGCTCGGTAGCATCAGGTAAAAGTCAGACGATACCGCCATCGTCTCGTCGTCGTCGACCGCCGCCGCTCATAGACGGACTCGGGAGCAGGTAACCGAGACAGCTGCTCAACAGCGCCGTCCACAGGTTGGAGTCGCCTTGGCCCCGCGTCTGATTGTATATACTAACGGCGATGACGAAGTACAGGACGATTACCTGACAGAGGAATACGATTTCGGCCTTTGGGCATTCGTTACCGCAGAGCCGCCATGGATCGGGTTCGTGGACGGTGGAGTCGTCGGCGTTCTCGACGGCGTCGACGGAGTCCTCGTTGGTAGTCTTCGTCGGCTTCTCGTCGATCGTCATCATCATCGCACCACTGCGGTCTGCGGCTACAGCAGGGCCCCTTATACGGGAGGAGCGACGTTCCCCTGCATAAACACGACTCATGCAGCCGCCAGCATTCCTCGTGACGCGTCCAACGCATGCCGCGCTATTATAGGTCCACGAGCGCCGCGGCGTCGATCCAACTATTGAAGGAGGCCTGGTAACCGCTCCATTTTACGAGCGCCTCCGCCCCGCCGCCGCGACGACGACGCCGCTGCAGAACCTCCGCCACTCGATATAGTTTGTCCTTCGGAACGACTACGCGTTGTACTTCCTGTTCGTAGAAGGCGCCCTCTACCGGTGTCCCGGCGTCGTCCTTCAGGCGATAAACGGGCGGTTCGGACGGATGCACCTCTACGACGGTGAAGAGCTCCTCGCTCCAGTTAGACATGTATCATTTTTTGAATTGACCCCTCGTCTTACCGATACGCACGCGATCTCCTTCGCGAAGTTTCGGTTTTTTTCCCCTACCGTCGCCGCCGCCGCCGTACAGGCGTTGCCATACGTCCTCCTGATTCGTCGCGTCGACGCTCGCCGGCGTCCTACCGATGCTTCGATGATAGGCGTTGTTGTACGAATGCACGAAATCCGGTAACGCCTCTACGTAGCGCAGCGTCTCGTGTTTCGTAAAATAACGCCACATGCGCGTCTTCAAAGTCCGATTGAATCGTTCCACGACGCTCGCTTTAGTCTCCTCGTTATGCGTCACGAAATGATGAACGCCGTGACTCTTTAGGAACGTTTGCAGGGGTCGGTGCAGAAACTCGGTCCCCTTATCGGTCTGCAGCGCGTTCGGCGGTTGTTGCGCTTCGTTCAGCAGATGCGCGAAGGCCGCGACGAGCGACGCGCCGGACTTACTCTTCAACGGAACGCACCACGCCCGCTTCGAAAACACGTCGATGACCGTCAATAGGAATGTTATACCGTCGTTGTGTTTTTTTTAGCCTAGTCAAGTCGACCAGATCGGCTTGCCACTGCTGGTTTTGACCGCCCACGATGACGCAACGTCGTTTGAAACGTGTTTTAACCGGTTTGTGTAGGGTATAAGCGTCCTGCGCCGCTAGCCACCTATCGACGTCCGGTCGTCGTCGCCCCCCCTTCGACGCCCGGTGCAACGCGTCGACGCCTCCGTAACTACCCGCCCGTTTCGGATCGAAGTAGAGTTCATTCAGTTCGTCGTCGTCGTCGTTGTTTCGCTGTCGAAGGTTTCGTTTTGGACGACGACTCCACCCGGACACCATGACGACGACGACGACGACCAATGAACGACGAATATTATATAGAGAGCGATAACCGTGATGATGACGACGAGACCGACGACGACCGTTCGTTGTATCGGCGGCATCGTCACATCGATTCCCACGCGTCCTTGTCTCTTTCTAGAACGTCGTCGTCGCACCGCCTTCCCCGCTGAACTTGACCGACGCCTCCGACTCCTCTTTGTCGCCGCCGTCGCTCCATGTACTCCCGATAGCGCGGGTTGCCGACGAAATCCATAGGAATGTTCATACCCTTCATAATCAACCCGAAAGCGCGCCATCCTAGGGGCTGTGTCGTCTTCGTTCTCGTTCGCATGAGATCGTTCACTAGATCGACAATGTTACTCCCCGCGATCGTTTTACCATCGTACACGAATTCGCCGCGGTCGTTCCATCGACACAACGGATCGGCTTTCATTTTCGCGATAAGTAGACTCGCCTTCCCTTTCAGCGTTTTCGGCATGCTGGCTACGAATTCGCGCTCTACGGCCTCCGACGATGGCGCCGCCCCCGCCCCCGCCGCCGCCGCCGCCACGGGCTGTGGTATCTCGCCGTCGGCGTTGACCATCGACACGCGTACCGGTTGCGCCGCTCGAGCCGCCTCTATAGTGTTGTAGCGACTCAGCAGCTGATTGTACGACGCCACCTTATCGCGTTCGGATAAATCCGATCGCTCTAGAATATCTTTCATATCGCTGTCCATGCTACTCAGTACACGCGATCGGGGCGTGCTGCTCGACGGCTGCTGTGGTTGAAGGAGACTTTCCACCAATCGCGGGTCGACCAACGCCATCTTCTTCGCGTACTACATCGATTAACCCCCGATGATCTGTTTGAGTAGTGACAGGAGAACGGTGCTCGCTAACGGCGCTAGCAGGGCCGTCAGAAAACCACCCGCCCCCGTTTGCAAGATGGCTCGCTTCCGCTTCACCGGAATTCGTTTGTTGACCAGGTCACGCAGGTGATCTCTGTATTTCGTCAACACGCGTTTCTGCTTCGGCGACACCTTCACGTTCCCTCTCAGAATATTGTACGCGCAATCGCACAGACTACACATGAGACCGACCTCCGAGTGGGCGAGAACGGCTTTTCGCAGATCGATGTTCCGCTTATGTCTATCTGCAGGGCGAAAATGTGTCTCTTCAGGCGTTGCTCCGAGACCATTGTCGCCACCTTTGGTCGTCGCTTCGCCGCTACCACCGCGCGTCTTCCTGTCATACCGACTAATGCGTACGCGGCGACGTCCCTCTACTTATAGTTGACCACCACCCTTCCGTACGTAGACGTACTGGAGGGGGTCGTCCGGAAATATACACGTACGTAGGCGCATGTACTCTTCCGTTTCCTGTTTCAGATCGACGAAGAGATAGCCGTACGCCGCCGACGTCGCGTCTTTGAAAGCCTCTATCATGTACTTGACCTGTCCCGGGTACATCTGTTTCGCCAGGTGACCTACTTGACCAGCGTCTCGGGGGTTCTTGAATAGCGCTAAGTATTGGGCGTTCAGGCTGATTGTGCGGTTTTCTTTCCCTTTCGGAAACATGTTCTGTCGGAGTTGTACGACCGACGTATTACAATGATGACTTTTTTTAGTAAATAGTTCCGTCACTCCATGAGGTCGTCGAGTACTAAAAGCGTCCTCTTTTTACCATCTAAACGCGTCGTAATCGGCAGGCCGTCTACGAACTCTATTTCCGGCGACATAGACGCGTAGGCGGTCTGCCACTGCCCGTAACACCACAGGATTTTTTCGGGCGGCGGATCTATCATAGCGTGTCGTATCAGACGATCGACGAACGTCGTCTTACCGCATCCCGTAGGCCCTGATACTATACACGTAAACGGATGCTTCAACAACGGTCCGCCCATTTTCACGACTGATACTGGCTGAGCGACCCTAACGACGTTCCATTCGGTTCCCGTTCTCTTTTTTCGTATACCGTGACTGAGTCGTTTCGCTACGTAGGGCGATCGCGCACTTTTGATACACGCGGCGCATGCGAGGTCTTCGTTGAACATCGCTTTCCTATACTGATAGGCGTGCTCGACGGATCGGAAGACCCGACCGTACGCCGTCAATCGGCACTTGTACATATTCGACAAGAAGGAGCGCGATCCGCCAAACTTTATAGGTTCCGACGACAACATGACTACTACCGATAAACCGCTGCCGACACCGCTTATATAGAACAGACGTCACCGCCGATAGATGGCGCATCTAAAGACGTACGGACCCGGAATCTTTCGATCTCCCAGGAATCCGGCGTCTATGAGTGTCTCGGTTATATTATTGCTTACGAGATTGATCGCTAGGGGGACGCTACGTTGATCGCTAGGGGTGGGACGTCTACGTTGATCGCTAGGGCTAAACTAATTACTGGGATACTCGCTAGGTGGCACCTCTATATGATCAATCAAAAAGTGACAGGCCATCAAGCACGTTTTTTATAAGTAGGTTCCCGATTTCTCTCAGGTTACACAAAATCCTTTCATCTTTTTTTATAAGTAGGTTCCCGAAAAAGATAAGGACGTTTTTTATGCATGTGGTTAGGCCTAAAGTAGGTCAAAAAGGGGCGGGGCGTGCCTCTGCCTTGTCTATATACTACTTGCCGTCACTCCGCTATCGGTCTCCTCCATCAGGTCGTCGAGTACTAAAAGCGTCCTCTTTTTACCGTCTAAATGTGTCGTAGCCGGCAGGCCGTCTACGTAGTCTATTTTCGGAGACATAGACGCGTAGGCGGTCTGCCACTGCCCGTAGCACCACAGGATTTTTTCGGGCGGTGGATCGATCATAGCGTGTCTTATCAGACGGTCGACGAACGTCGTCTTCCCGCATCCCGTAGGACCGGATACTATACACGTAAACGGATGCTTCAACAGTGGTCCGTACATTTTCACGACTGATACTTACTAACGCTTTTTACGCGTCTTTATAAGCGTCGCGCACCTCCATCAACAGTTTACCGAGCTTGTTCTCCCCCGCAACGTCCCCGATCCTGGTACCCCAGAAACCCTCCCTACTCGGTACCCATTCCACCAATTCGGCGTCCCCGGTGGCCAATAGATCAGCCTGCAACTTGGCCGACCCGCTAAACTTACTCATCAACAGCCCCTTCATACACGCGACCCTAACGGCGTTCCATTCGGTTCCCGTTCTCTTTTTTCGAATTCCGTAACTGAGTCGTTTCGCTAAATAGGGCGATAGCGCTCTTTTGATACACGCGGCGCATTCGAGGTCTTCGTTGAATATCGCTTTCCTATACTGATAGGCTTGCTCGACGGATCGGAAGCCCCGACCGTGCATCGTCAATCGGCACGCGTACTTATTCGACAAGAACGAGCGCGATCCGCCAAACTTTATAGGATCCGACAACATGACTACCGATAACCCGCTACCGGCACCGCTTATATAGAGCCACCGCCGCTAGATGGAGCATCTAAAAAGAGGGCCGACGTACGGATTCGGACCCGGAATCTTGCGATCCCTAGTCGAACGCTCTCCCATGAGAGCTAATCCGGCGCCGGCGCTTATGAGTGGTTTTATCGCGGTTATATACGCATTATTGCTTACGCAGCATACCGCTATGCTTACTAGGTTAATCGCTAGGGGACGCTGCTTACGTAACTAGGGACGCTATATAAATGTTTACGTAAGCACGCGCTAGGCCAACGTTGATCGCTAGGGCTAAATTAATCACTGGGATAACCGCTAGGGGGCACCTCAAGGGGAGGGTAATCAATCAAAAGTGACAGGTCATCAATCACGTTTTTTATCAGTAGGTTCCCGAAAACGTTTAGTGTCACAAAACCCTTTTATCTTTTTTTATAAGTAGATTCCCGAAAAAGATAAGGACGTTTTTTATGCATAGAGTTAGGCCTAAAATAGGTCAAAAAGGGGCTGGGCGAGCCTCCACCTCGTTCATATACTACTGTCCTTGATCATCAATCACACAGTGTTCATCACATTCGCCGTGTTCTTGTTTATTAACAACACAGAGTACCAACACATTAACACTCAATCAGACAGGATATTAATATATCCATAATGTCCATGATAACCAACCACACAGTGTACAGACACATACACTATCTCCATGGTCATCAACCACACAGAGTACCAACATATCCACAGTGTCCTTCGTGATTAAACAGATTGAGTAGCTATACATCGAAGTACCTTGACCCTCAACAACACAGTTTTCATCATATCCGCCGTGTCCTTAATCATCAATCACTCAGAATATCAACACATCCACGGTGTCCTTGATCTTCTATTGGTACAGTGTGAGAACCTAGCAGAGCCTGGAATATGGTAGTAAAAATCCTCCCCGACTGAGCCGCACACGTCTTTGAGACTTTGTTTTCATTCAATGAAAGCCTGAAGCTGTGTCTGCGTTCAATCTGGAAACGTTTTCACAACCTCATCCTCACAGAGTTCAATGTGTTCTGGTACAACAATCTGACACAGAGATGTACATTGACCACGAAAATCATTAACATCAAACCGAGCATAAAAACGGTTAAGTTAATTTGCTGCAGTAACAGAATCACCAATACGGCACACAGGCTGCTTGAATTGTTGCTTACCCATCCTAGTTTTGAGTACATTCCATGCCTCCTTAGTATTAGCACTTCTAAATGTTTCCTCGATATTGTTCTTGAATTCAAATTTGGCAATCCTAGCATGTCTTCTAAATTTCTTTTCTTTCTCACGATATGCATCCTTATTTCCCTGCAGAAATGCAAATTTCTTTCGATTCAGGTACACTTTAAGGTCCTTCGTTATCCAGGCCTTGTCGTTCGGGTACAACCGCACTGTCATTGATCATTGACTCTTCACAGTATTTGACAGACGACAGTCCGCAAGTTCAGAGGGGTCAAAGAAGCTGTCAATAAAAACATCACACTCTGTTCCTTCAAAACAACCACGTATCTCCTTCATGCTTCAGATGTCTAGAGTTAATAAATACGAGTTCTAGGTTTTTTTGTCTTCAGAATTTGTCTGTACTTCGGCAACAAATCCACACAATTATGATTAGAGCGGCCAAGTGGTGTACAGAATACCAACACATCCACAGTATCCTTGATCCTCAACTACACTTTCAACACATCCAGTCTCCATGATCGTCAACCAGACTTGGTATTAACACATCCTTAATATCAAAAATTCCTCAAACAGAGAATATAAATACATATTTTGTTTTCACAATAATAAACCACACAGAGTATCAATACATCAACAGTGTCCTTGATCAACAACCACACAGCGTGTCCAACACCAACACATCTGTAGTGTTTACAATATAAACCACAGTGTAAACACACCCCAGTTTCCACGATCCGGAATCACAGTCTTAACATATACACAGCATCATTGATCATCAACCAGAGAGTATTGCCACATCCACCCTGTCCAGGATCTTCAATCACACAGAGTATAAATACATCTGGAGTTTTCACAATAATATACAACACAGAGTGCCAACACGTACATATAGTGTCCATGATCCTCAACCACAGTGACAACACATCCACAATGTACATGATCCTGTCAACAGTGTCCAACACATCTACAGTATCCATGATCAGCAAATACACAGAGTGTCCAACAAGTTTACACTCTCCATGATCTGCAGTTTTCAAATACTAATCCACGCACAATATCAACACATTAATAGAGTATGTGATTTTCAACCACCCAGAGTACCAATACATCCACAGCATCCTTGATCATCAACTCAGAGTATGAACTCATCAACAATGTCCATAATTTTCAAACACACAAAGTATAAAACTCCACAGTGTGCTTGTTCCTCATCCATACAATGTCAACACATTCAATCTCTGCGATCCTCAACCACCACATCCACAGTGTCCATGATCGTAAACACATCCATAGAATCCAAGATCTTCAATGACACAGGGTCAACACAACTGAAATATCCATGATCATCAACTGCACAGTGCCCAACACATTGACAGTGTTTATAATCCTCAACCACACAGAGTATCAGCATTTTTCGATCATCAATCACACAGTGTACATCATATCCGCAGTGTCCTTCGTCATCAATAAAACAGTGTCCCTCAACCGCAGGGAGTACAAATACATACACAATGTCCATGGTAATCAGTCACTAAGGGTATGTACACATCCACTAATTCCTTGAACATCAACCACACAGTGTACAGAGACACATCCACTATGTCCATGGTCATCAACCACTCAGACTACCTACATATCCACAGTGTCCTTCGTGATTAAACACAGTGAGTACCTATACATCGAAGTACCTTGACCCTAAACAACACAGTTTTCATTTTCTTTGATCTTCAAATACACTTTCAACACATCCAGCGTCCATGATCGTCAACCAGACTTGGTATTAACACATCCTTAATATCCATAATCCTCAAATATAGAGAATATAAATATATATTTGTTGTTCACAATACTAAACCACACAGAGTATCAATACATCAACAGTGTCCTTGATCATCAACCACACAGCGTGTCCAACACCAACACTTCTGCAGTGTTTACAATACCAAACCACATAGTGTAAACACACCCAATTTCCACGAGCCGGAATCACAGTCTTAATATATACACAGCATCATTGATCATCAACCAGAGAGTATTGACACATCCACCCTGTCCATGATCTTCAATCACAAAGAGTATACATACATCTGGTGTTTTTACAATAATATACAACACAGAGTGCCAACACATACATAGTGTCCATGATCCTCAACCTCTTTGACAACATATCCACAATGTAAATGATCCTCAGTCAACAGTGTCCAACACATCCACAGTATCCATGATCATCAAATACACAGTGTCTAACACGTTTACACTGTCCATGATCTGCAGTTTCCACAATACTAAACCACGCACAATATCAACACATCAATAGTCTGTGATTTTCAACCACCCAGAGTACCAATACATCCACAGCATCCTTGATCATCAACTCAGAATATGAACTCTTCAACAATGTCTATGATCTTCAATCACACAAAGTATAAAACTCCACAGACTGCTTGTTCCTCAACCATACAATGTAAACACATCCAATCTCTGCGATCCTCAACCACCACATCCACAGTGTCCATGATCGTAAACGCATCCATAGAATCCAAGATCTTCAATGACGCAGAGTGTCAACACAACTGAAATATCCATGGTCATCAACTGCACAGTGCCCAACACATACACAGTGTTTATAATCATCAACAACACAGAGTATCAGCATTTTTCGATCATCAATCTCACAGTGTACATCATATCCGCAGTGTCTTTGATCATCAACAAAACAGTGTCCCTCAACCGAAGTGAGTACAAATACATCCACAATGTCCATGGTAATCAATTACTCAGGGTATGTACACATCCACTGATTCCTTGAACATCAACCACACAGTGTCCATCACAACCGCAATGTCCTTGATCATCAATCACACAGTGTTCATAACATTCGCCGTGTTCTTGTTTATTAACCACACAGAGTACCAACACATTCACAATCAATCAGACAGGATATTAATATATCCAGTGTCCATGATAATCAACCACACAGTGTACAGACACATACTCTATCTCCATGGTCATCAACCACACAGAGTACCAACATATCCACAATGTCCTTCTTGATTAAACATATTGAGTAGCTATACATCGAAGTACCTTGATCCTCAACAACACTGTTTTCATCATATCCGCCGTGTCCTTGATCATCAATCACTCAGAATATCAACACATCAACGGTGTCCTTGATCTTCTATTGGTACAGTGTGATAATCTAGCAGAGCCTGGAATATGGTAGTAAAAATCCTCCCCGACTGAGCCGCACACGTCTTTGAGTGTTTGTTTTCATTCAATGAAAGCCTGAAGCTGTGTCTGCGTTCAATCTGGAAAGATTTTCACAACCTCATCCTCAGAGAGTTCAATGTGTTCTGGTACAACAGTCTGTCACAGAGATGTACATTGACTACGAAAATCATTAACATCAAACCGAGCATAAAGACGATTATGTTCATTTGCTGCAGTAACAGAATCACCAGTATGGCACACAGGCTGCTTGAATTGTGGCTTACCCATCCTAGTTTTGAGTCCATTCCATGCCTCCTTAGCATTAGCACTCCTAAATTTTCCCTCGAGTTTGTTCTTGAATTCAAGTTTGGCAATACTAGCGTCTTCTAAATTCCTTTTCTTTCTCACGATATGCATCCTTCTTTCACTGCAGAAATGTAAATTTCTTTTGATTCAGGTACACTATAAGGTCCATCGTTATCCAGGGCTCGTTGTTCGGGTACTAGCGCACTGTACTGGTATTGATAACTGACTCTAAACAGAATTTGACATAAGACGATATTGTGTCCGCAAGTTCAGAAGGGTCAAAGCAGCTGTCCGTAAAAACATCCCACTCTGTTCCTTCAAAACCACCATGTAACTCTTCCATGCTTCAGGTGTCCAGAGTTGAGAAACACGAGTTCAAGGTTTTTTAGTCTTCAAATTTGGTCTGTACTTCGGCAACAAATGCACAGCGATATGATTAGAGCGGCCATGTGGTGTACAGAATACAAACACATCCACAATATTCTTGATCCTCAACTACACTTTCAACACATTCTTAATATCCATAATCCTCAAACATAGAGAATATAAATACATATTTTGTGTTCAAAATACTAAACCACACAGAGTATCAATACATCAACAGTGTCCTTGATCATTAACCACACAGCGTGTCCAACACCAACACATCTGCAGTGTTTACAATACTAAACCACACAGTGTCAACACCGCCCAGTTTCCACGATCCGGAATCACACAGTCGTAACATATACACAGCATCATTGATCATCAACCACAGAGTATTGACACATCCACTTAGTCCATGATCTTCAATCACCCAGAGTATAAATACATCTACACAATAATATACAACACAGAGTGCCAACACATACATAGTGTCCATGATCCTCATCCTCAGTGACAACACATCCACAATGATCATTGTCATCAACCACACAGAGTGCCTACATATCCACAGTAACCTTGACTCTTAACCACACAACTTTCTTCACATCCGCCGTGTTCTTAATCATCAATCATACAGTGTACCAACACATCCACAGTGCCTTCGATCCTCTATCCCACAGTGGCTAACACATCTGCAATGTATTTGAACATCAGTCGAACAGTATTGGTCACACCCGCGGTGTTATTGATCATCAACCAAATTGAATGATATGCATCCACAGTGTCCACGTTAGGAAACCTGACAGAGTACCAACACATTCACTGTGTCCTTGTTAATCAACCACACAGAGTACCAACACACACACACAGTGTCCTTGATCCTCAACTACACAGTTTCAACAAATCCAGTCTCGATGATCCTCAACCAGACTGGGTATTAACACATCCATAATATCCATAATCCTGAAACGTAGAGAAAAGCAATACATATGTTGTGTTCACAATATTAAACCATACAGATTATCAATACATCAAGAGTGTCCTTGATTATCAACCACACAGCGTGTCCAACACCAAACCATTTGCAGTGTATACAATACCAAACCACATAGTGTAAACACACACAGTTTCCACGATCCGGAATCACAGTCTTAACATATACAAAGCTTCATTGATCTTCAACCAGAGAGTATTGACAAATCCACCCTGTCCATGATATTCAATCACACACAGTATAAATACAGCTGGAATTTTCACAATAATATAAAACACAGAGTGCCAACACATACAGTGTTCATGATCTTCAACCTCATTGACAAAACATCCACAATGAACATGATCCTCAGTCAACAGTGTCCAACACATCCACAGTATCCATGATAATCAAATACACAGTGTCTAACACGTTTACACTGTCCATGATCTGCAGTTTCCACAATACTAAACCACGCACAATATCAACACATCAATAGTCTGTGATTTTCAACCACTCAGAGTACCAATACATCAACAGCATCCTTGATCAACAACTCAGATTATGAACTCATCAACAATGTCCATAATCTTCCAACACACAAAGTATAAAACTCCACAGTGTGCTTGTTCCTCAACCATACAATGTCAACACATCCAATCTCTGCGATCCTCAACCAGCACATCCACAGTGTCCATGATCGTAAACACATCCATAGAATCCAAGATTTTCAATGACACAGTGTCAACACAACTGAAATATCCATGGTCATCAACTGCACAGTGCCCAACACATTCACAGTGTTTATAATCCTCAACCACACAGAGTATCAGCATTTTTCGATCATCAATCACACAGTGTACATCATATCCGCAGTGTCCTTGATCATCAATAAAACAGTGTCCCTCAACCGCAGGGAGTACAAATACATCCACAATGTCCATGGTAATCAGTCACTAAGGGTATGTACACATCCACTGATTCCTTGATCATCAATCACACAGTGTTCATCACATTCGCCGTGTTGTTGTTTATTAACCACACAGAGTACCAACACATTCACACTCAATCAGGCAGGGATATTAATATATCCATAGTGTCCATGATAATCAACCACACCGTGTACATACACATGCACTATCTCCATGGTCATCAACCACACAGAGTACCAACATATCCACAGTGTCCTTCGTGATTAACCAGAGTGACTAGCTATACATCGAAATACCTTGACCCTCAACAACATAGTTTTCATCATATCGGCCGTGTCCTTGATCATCAATCACTCAGAATATCAACACATCCACGGTGTCCTTGATCTTCTTCTGGTACAGTGTGAGAATCTAGCAGAGCCTGGAATATGGTAGTAAAAATCCTCCCCGGCTGAGCCGCACATGTCTTTAAGACTTTGTTTTTCACTTAATCAAGGCCTGAAGCTGTGTCTGCGTTAAATCTGGAAACGTTTTCACAACCTCATCCTCAGAGAGTTCAATGTGTTCTGGTACAACAGTCTGTCACAGAGATGTACATTGACCACGAAAATCATTCACATCAAACCGAGCATAAAAACGGTTAAGTTAATTTGCTGCAGTAACAGAATCACCAGTATGGCACACTGGCTGCTTGAATTGTTGCTTACCCATCCTAGTTTTAAGTACATTCCATGCCTCTTTAGTATTAGTACTCCTAAATTTTCCATCGACTTTGTTCTTGAATTCAAGTTTGGCAATCCTAGCATGTCTTCTAAATTTCTTTTCTTTGTCACGATATGCATCCTTCTTTCCCTGCAGAAATGCAAATTTCTTTTAATTAAGGTACATTTTAAGGTCCTTCCTTATCCAGGGCTTGTTGTTCGGGTACAAGCGCGTTGTCCTGGTATTGATAACTGACTCTTCACAGAATATTAACCACACAGAGTACCAACACATTCACACTCAATCAGACAGGATATTAATATATCCATAGTGTCCATGATAATCAACCACACAGTGTACAGACACATACACAATCTCCATGGTCATCAACCACACAGACTACCAACATATCCACAGTGTCCTTCGTGATTAAACAGATTGAGTAGCTATACATCGAAGTACCTTGACCCTCAACAACACAGTTTTCATCATATCCGCCGTGTCCTTGATCATCAATCACTCAGAATATCAACACATCCACGGTGTCCTTAATCTTCTATTGGTACAATGTGAGAATCTAGCAGAGCCTGGAATATGGTAGTAAAAATCCTCCCCGACTGAGCCGCACACGTCTTTGAGACTTTGTTTTCTTTCAATAAAAGCCTGACGCTGTGTCTGCGTTCAATCTGGAAACGTTTTCACAACCTCATCCTCAGAGGGTTCAATGTGTTCTGGTACAACAGTCTGACACAGAGATGTACATTGACATAGTGACCGCAAGTTCAGAGGGGTCAAAGCAGCTCTTCATAAAAAACATCCCACTTTGTTCCTTCAAAACAGCCACGTAACTCCTCCATGCTTCAGGTGTCCAAAGTTGAGAAACACGAGTTCTGGTTTTTTTCCTTTAAATTAGGTCAGTACTTCGGCAACAAATGCACAACGTTATGATTAGAGCGGCCAAGTGGTGTACAGAATACCAACACATCCACAGAATCCTTGATCCTCAACTACACTTTCAACACATCCAGTCTCCATGATCGTCAACCAGACTTGGTATTAACACATCCTTAATATCAAAAATCCTCAAACAGAGAATATAAATACATATTTAGTTTTCACAATAATAAACCACACAGAGTATCAATACATCAACAGTGTCCTTGATCAACAACCACACAGCGTGTCCAACACCAACACATCTGTAGTGTTTACAATATAAACCACAGTGTAAACACACCCCAGTTTCCACGATCCGGAATCACAGTCTTAACATATACACAGCATCATTGATCATCAACCAGAGAGTATTGACACATCCACACTGTCCATGATCTTCAATCACACAGAGTATAAATACATCTGGAGTTTTCACAATAATATACAACACAGAGTGCCAACACGTACATATAGTGTCCATGATCCTCAACCACAGTGACAACACATCCACAATGTACATGATCCTGTCAACAGTGTCCAACACATCCACAGTATCCATGATAATCAAATACACAGAGTGTCCAACAAGTTTACACTCTCCATGATCTGAAGTTTTCACAATACTAATCCACGCACAATATCAACACATTAATAGAGTCTGTGATTTTCAACCACCCAGAGTACCAATACATCCACAGCATCCTTGATCATCAACTCAGAGTATGAACTCATCAACAATGTCCATAATCTTCAATCACACAAAGTATAAAACTCCACAGAGTGCTTGTTCCTCAACCATACAATATATCAACACATCCAATCTCTGCGATCCTCAACCACCACATCCACAGTGTCCATGAGCGTAAACACATCCATAGAATCCAAGATCTTCAATGACACAGTGTCATCACAACTGAAATGTCCATGATCATCAACTGCACAGTGCCCAACACATCCACAGTGTTTATTACCCTCAACCACACAGAGTATCAGTATTTTTAGATCATCAATCACACAGTGTACATCATATCCGCAGTGTCCTTGATGATCAACAAAAGAGTGTCCCTCAACCGCAGGGAGTACAAATACATCCACAATGTCCATGGTAATTAGTCACTCAGGGTATGTACACATCCACTGATTCCTTGAACATCAACCACACAGTGTCCATCACAAACGCAATGTCCTTGATCATCAATCACACAGTGTTCATCATATTCGCCGTGTTCTTGTTTATTAACCACACAGAGTACCAACACATTCACACTCAATCAGACAGGATATTAATATATCCATAGTGTCCATGATAATCAACCACACAGTGTACAGACACATACACTATCTCCATGGTCATCAACCACACACAGTACCAATATATCCACAGTGTCCTTCGTGATTAACCAGAGTGAGTAGCTATACATCGAAATACCTTGACCCTCAACAACACAGTTTTCATCATATCCGCCGTGTCCTTGATCATCAATCACTCAGAATATTAACACATCCACGGTGTCCTTGATCTTCTACTGGTACAGTGTGAGAATCTAGCTGAGCCTGGAATATGGTAGTAAAAATCCTCCCCGGCTGAGCCGCACATGACTTTAAGACTTTGTTTTTCACTCAATCAAGGCCTGAAGCTGTGTCTGCGTTCAATCTGGAAACGTTTTCACAACCTCATCCTCAAAGAGTTCAATGTGTTCTGGTACAACAGTCTGTCACAGAGATGTACATTGACCACGAAAATCATTAACATCAAGCCTAGCATAAAAACGGTTATGTTCATTTGCTGCAGTAACAGAATCACCAGTATGGCACACAGGCTGCTTGAATTGTTGCTTACCCATCCTAGTTTTGAGTCCTTTCCATGCCTCCTTAGCTTTTGCACTCCTAAATTTTCCCTCGACTTTGTTCTTGAATTCAAGTTTGGCAATACTAGCGTCTTCTAAATTCCTTTTCTTTCTCACGATATGCATCCTTCTTTCCCTGCAGAAATGTAAATTTCTTTTGATTCAGGTACACTATAAGGTCCTTCGTTATCCAGGGCTTGTTGTTCGGGTACTAGCGCACTGTCCTGGTATTGATAACTGACTCTTCACAGAATTTGACATAAGACGATATTGTGTCCGCAAGTTCAGAAGGGTCAAAACAGCTGTCCGTAATAACATCCCACTCTGTTCGCTCAAAACCACCACGTAACTCTTGCAAGCTTCAGGAGTCCAGATTTGAGAAACACGAGTTCAAGGTTTTTTAGTCTTCAAATTTTGTCTGTACTTCGGCAACAAATGCACAGCGTTATGATTAGAGCGACCATGTGGTGTACAGAATACAAACACATCCACAGTATCCTTGATCCTCATCTACACTTTCAACACATCCTTAACATCCTTAATCCTCAAACATAGAGAATATAAATACATATTTTGTGTTCAAAATACTAAACCACACATAGTGTCAATACATCAACAGTGTCCTTGATCATCAACCACACAGCGTGTCCAACACCAACACATCTGCAGTGTTTACAATACTAAACCACACAGTGTCAACACCGCCCAGTTTCCACGATCCTGAATCACACAGTCGTAACATATACACAGCTTCATTGATCATCAACCACAGAGTATTGACACATCCAACTTGTCCATGATCTTCAATCACCCAGAGTATAAATACATCTACACAATAATATACAACACAGAGTGCCAACACATACGTAGTGTCCATGATCCTCAACCTCAGTGACAACACATCCACAATGGTCATGGTCATCAACCACACAGTGTGCCTACATATCCACAGTAACCTTGACTCTTAACCACACAACTTTCTTCACATCCGCCGTGTCCTTGATCATCAATCATACAGTGTATCAACACATCCACAGTGCCCTCGATCCTCTATCCCACAGTGGCTAACACATCTGCAATGTACTTGAACATCAGTCGCACAGTATTGGTCACACCCGCGGTGTTATTGATCATCAACCAAATTGAGTGATATGCATCCACAGTGTCCACGATCGGAAACCAGACAGAGGACCAACACATTCACAGTGTCCTTGATAATCAACCACACAGAGTACCAACACACACAGTGTCCTTGATCCTCAACTAAACAGTTTCAACAAATCCAGTCTCGATGATCCTCTACCAGACTGGGTATTAACACATCCACAATATTCATAATTCTCAAACGTAGAGAAAAGCAATACATATGTTGTGTTCACAATATTAAACCATACAGATTATCAATACATTAAGAGTGTCCTTGATTATCAACCACACAGCGTGTCCAACACCAAACCATTTGCAGGGTATACAATACCAAACCACATAGAGTAAACACACACAGTTTCCACTATCCGGAATCACAGTCTTAACATATACAAAGCATCATTGATCATCAACCAGAGAGTATTGACACATCCATGATCTTCATGTCCATGATCTTCAATCACACACAGTATAAATACATCTGGAGTTTTCACAATAATATAAAACACAGAGTGCCAACACATACAGTGTCCATGATCCTCAAACTCAGTGACAAAACATCCACAATGAAATTGATCCTTAGTCAACAGTGTCCAACACATCCACAGTATCCATGGTCATCAAATACCCAGTGTCCAACACGTTTACACTGTCCATGATCTGAAGTTTTCACAATACTAAACCACGCACAGTATCAACACATCAATAGTCTGTGATTTTCACCCACTCAGAGTACCAATACATCCACAGCTTCCTTGATCATCAACTCAGAGTATGAACTCACACACATATGCAGTGTTTACAATATTAAACCACACAGTGTAAACACACCCCAGTTTGCACGATCCGGAATCACAGTCTTAACATATACACAGCATCATTGATCATCAACCACAGAGTATTGACACATCCACCCAGTCCATGTTCCTTGATCATCAACTCAGAGTATGAACTCATCAACAATGTCCATGATCTTCAACCGCACAAAGTATAAAACTCCACAGTGTGCTTGTACCTCAACCATACAATATCAACACATCCAATCTCTGCGATCCTCAACCACCGCATCCACAGTGTCCATGATCGTAAACACATCCATAGAATCCAAGTTCTTCAATGACGCAGAGTGTCAACACAAATGAAATATCCATGATCATCAACTGCACAGTGCCTAACACATACATGGTGTTTATAATCCTCAACCACACAGAGTATCAGCATTTTTCGATAATTAATCACTCAGTGTACATCATATCCGCAGTGTCCTTGATGATCAACAAAACAGGGTCCATCAACCGCAGGGAGTACAAATACATCCACAATGTCCATGGTAATCAGTCACTCAGGGTATGTACACATCCACAGATTCCTTAAACATCAACCACACAGTGTCTAACACAACCGCAATGTCCTGGATCATCAATCACACAGTGTTCATCACATTCGCCGTGTTCTTGTTTATTAACCACACAGAGTACCAACACATTCACACTCAATCAGACAGGATATTAATATATCCATAGTGTCCATGATAATCAACCACACAGTGTACAGACACATACACAATCTCCATGGTCATCAACCACACAGACTACCAACATATCCACAGTGTCCTTCGTGATTAAACAGATTGAGTAGCTATACATCGAAGTACCTTGACCCTCAACAACACAGTTTTCATCATATCCGCCGTGTCCTTGATCATCAATCACTCAGAATATCAACACATCCACGGTGTCCTTAATCTTCTATTGGTACAATGTGAGAATCTAGCAGAGCCTGGAATATGGTAGTAAAAATCCTCCCCGACTGAGCCGCACACGTCTTTGAGACTTTGTTTTCTTTCAATAAAAGCCTGACGCTGTGTCTGCGTTCAATCTGGAAACGTTTTCATAACCTCATCCTCAGAGAGTTCAATGTGTTCTGGTACAACAGTCTGACACAGAGATGTACATTGACCACGAAAATCATTAACATCAAACCGAGCATAAAAACGGTTAAGTTAATTTGCTGCAGTAACAGAATCACCAGTACGGCACACAGGCTTCTTGAATTGTTGCTTACCCATCCTAGTTTTGAGTACATTCCATGCCTCCTTAGTATTAGCACTCCTAAATTTTTCCTCGATTTTGTTCTTGAATTCAAGTTTGGTAATCCTAGCAACTATTCTAAATTCCTTTTCTTTCTCACGATATGCATCCTTATTTCCCTGCAGAAATTCAAATTTCTTTTGATTAAGGTACACTTTAAGGTCTTTCCTTATCCAGGGTTTGTTGTCCGGGTACAAGCGTGCTGTCCTGGTATTGATAACTGACTCTTCACAGAATTTGACATAAGACGACATAGTGCCCGCAAGTTCAGAGGGGTCAAAACAGCTGTCCATAAAAAAACATCGCACTCTGTTCCTTCAAAACAGCCATGTAAATCCATGCTTCAGTTGTCCAAAATTGAGAAACACGAGTTGTAGTTTTTTTGTCTTATTATGTCTGTACTTCGGCAACAAATGCACAGCGTTATGATTAGAGCGGCCAAGTGGTGTACAGAATACCAACACTTCCACAGTATCCTTGATCCTCAACTACACTTTCAACACATCCAGTCTCCATGATCGTCAACCAGACTTGGTATTAACACATCCTTAATATCCAAAATCCTCAAACATAGAGAATATAAATATATATTTTGTGTTCACAATAATAAACCACACATAGTATCAATACATCAACAGTGTAATTGATCATAAACCACACAGCATGTCCAACACCAACACATCTGCAGTGTATACAATACTAAACAACACTGTCAACACCGCCCAGTTTCTACGATCCGGAATCACACAGTCGTAACATATACACAGCATCATTGATCATCAAACACCCATCCACCCTGTACATGATCTTCGATCACACATAGTATAAATACACCTGGAGTTTTCACAATAATACACAACACACAATACCAACAGAAACATAGTGTCCATGATCCTCAACCTCAGTAACAACACATCCACTATGTATATGATCCTCAGTCAACAGTCTCCAACACATCCACACTATCCATCATCATCAAATACACAGAGTGTCCAATACGTATACACTCTCCATGATCTGCAGTTTTCAAAATACTAAAAAGCAGCAGTATCAACACATCAATAGAGTCTGCGATTTTCAACCACTCAGAGTACCAATACATCCACAGCATCCTTGATCATAAACTCAGAGTATGAACTCATCAACAATGTCCATGATCATTAATCACACAAAGTATAAAACTCCACAGAGTGCTTGTTCCTCAACCATACAATATCAACACATCCAATTTCTGCGATCCTCGACCACCATATCCACAGTGTCCATGATCGTAAACACATTCATAGAATCCATGATCATCAACTGCACAGTGCCCAACACATCCACAGTGTTTATTACCCTCAACCACAGAGAGTATCAAAATTTTTCGATCATCAATCCCAGAGTGTACATCATTTCTGCAATGTCCTTGATCATCAACAACACAGTATCCCTCAACCGCAGGGAGTACACATCCACAGTGTCCTTGAACATTAACCACACAGTGTCCAAACACATCCACAATGTCCATGGTCTTCAACCACACAGTATCCAACACAATCGCAATGTTCTTGATCATCAACCACACAGTGTTCATCACATTTGCCGTGTCCTTGGTTATCAACCACACAAAATACCAACACATTCACACTCAATCAGGCAGGATATTAACACATCCATACAGTCCACGATAATCAACCACACACTGTACAGAGACTCATCCACTATGTCCATGGTCATCAACCACTCAGTCTACCTACATATCCACAGTGTCCTTCGTGTTTAACCAGAGTGAGTACCTATACATCGAAGTAGCTTGACCCTCAACAACACAGTTTTCATTTTCTTTGATCTTCAACTACACTTTCAACACATCCAGCCTCCATGATCGTCAACCAGACTTGGTATTAACACATCCTTAATATCCATAATCCTCAAATATAGAGAATATAAATACATATTTTGTGTTCACAATACTAAACCACACAGACTATCAATACATCAACTGTGTCCTTGATCATCAACCACACAGAGTGTCCAACACCAACACATCTGCAGTGTTTACAATACCAAACCACACAGTGTAAACACACCCAGTTTCCACGATCCGGAATCACAAAGTCTTTACATATACACAGCATCATTGATCATCAACCAGAGAGTATTGACACATCCACCCTGTCCATGATCTTCAATCACACAGAGTATAAATACATCTGGAGTTTTCACAATAATATACAACACAGAGTGCCAACACATACATAGTGTCCATGATCCTCAACCTCTGTGACAACATATCCCCAATGTACATAATCCTCGGTCAACAGTGTCTGATAATATATTTGACGATCACAGTATCCATGAGTGTCTGATAATGTATTTGATGATCAGAGTATCCATGATCATCAAATACACAGTGTCCAACACGTTTACTCTGTCCATGATCTGCAGTTTTCACAATACTAAACCACGCACAGGATCAACACATCAATAGTCTGTGATTTTCAATCACCCAGAGTACCAATACATCCACAGCATCCTTGATCATCAACTCAGAGTATGAACTCATCAACAATGTCCATAATCTTCAATCACACAAAGTATAAAACTCCACAGAGTGCTTGTTCCTCAACCATACAATATATCAACACATCCAATCTCTGCGATCCTCAACCACCACATCCACAGTGTCCATGATCGTAAACACATGTATAGAATCCAAGATCTTCAATGACACAGTGTCATCACAACTGAAATGTCCATGATCATCAACTGCACAGTGCCCAACACATCCACAGTGTTTATTACCCTCAACCACACAGAGTATCAGTATTTTTAGATCATCAATCACACAGTGTACATCATATCCGCAGTGTCCTTGATGATCAACAAAAGAGTGTCCCTCAACCGCAGGGAGTACAAATACATCCACAATGTCCATGGTAATTAGTCACTCAGGGTATGTACACATCCACTGATTCCTTGAACATCACAACCACACAGTGTACAGACACATACACTATCTCCATGGTCATCAACCACACACAGTACCAATATATATACAGTGTCCTTCGTGATTAACCAGAGTGAGTAGCTATACATCGAACTACCTTGACCCTCAACAACACAGTTTTCATCATATCCGCCGTGTCCTTGATCATCAATCACTCAGAATATCAACACATCCACGGTGTCCTTGATATTCTACTGGTACAGTGTGAGAATCTAGCAGAGCCTGGAATATGGTAGTAAAAATCCTCCCCGGCTGAGCCGCACATATCTTTAAGACTTTGTTTTTCACTCAATCAAGGCCTGAAGCTGTGTCTGCGTTCAATCTGGAAAAGTTTTCACAACCTCATCCTCAAAGAGTTCAATGTGTTCTGGTACAACAGTCTGTCACAGAGATGTACGTTGACCACGAAAATCATTAACATCAAGCCTAGCATAAAAACGGTTATGTTCATTTGCTGCAGTGACAGAATCACCAGTATGGCACACAGGCTGCTTGAATTGTTGCTTACCCATCCTAGTTTTGAGTGCTTTCCATGCCTCCTTAGCTTTAGCACTCCTAAATTTTCCCTCGACTTTGTTCTTGAATTCAAGTTTGGAAATACTAGCGTCTTCTAAATTCCTTTTCTTTCTCACGATATGCATCCTTCTTTCCCTGCAGAAATGTAAATTTCTTTTGATTCAGGTACATTATTAGGTCCTTCGTTATCCAGGGCTTGTTGTTCGGGTACTAGCGCACTGTCCTGGTATT
Organism: Escarpia spicata; assembly: GCA_963995525.1. Classification (NCBI taxonomy): domain Eukaryota; kingdom Metazoa; phylum Annelida; class Polychaeta; order Sabellida; family Siboglinidae; genus Escarpia; species Escarpia spicata. Next base: position 54,737,490 of record OZ023214.1, on the reverse strand, counting down.
GATAACTGACTCTTCACAGAATTTGACATAAGACGATATTGTGTCCGCAAGTTCAGAAGGGTCAAAACAGCTGTCCATAAAAACATCCCACTCTGTTCGCTCAAAACCACCACGTAACTCTTCCAAGCTTCAGGAGTCCAGAGTTGAGAAACACGAGTTCAAGGTTTTTTAGTCTTCAAATTTTGTCTGTACTTCGGCAACAAATGCACAGCGTTATGATTAGAGCGACCATGTGGTGTACAGAATACAAACACATCCACAGTATCCTTGATCCTCATCTACACTTTCAACACATCCTTAACATCCTTAATCCTCAAACATAGAGAATATAAATACATATTTTGTGTTCAAAATACTAAACCACACAGAGTATCAATACATCAACAGTGTCCTTGATCATCAACCACACAGTGTGTCCAACACCAACACATCTGCAGTGTTTACAATACTAAACCACACAGTGTCAACACCGCCCAGTTTCCACGATCCTGAATCACACAGTCGTAACATATACACAGCTTCATTGATCATCAACCACAGAGTATTGACACATCCAACTTGTCCATGATCTTCAATCACCCAGAGTATAAATACATCTACACAATAATATACAACACAGAGTGCCAACACATACGTAGTGTCCATGATCCTCAACCTCAGTGACAACACATCCACAATGGTCATGGTCATCAACCACACAGTGTGCCTACATATCCACAGTAACCTTGACTCTTAACCACACAACTTTCTTCACATCCGCCGTGTCCTTGATCATCAATCATACAGTGTACCAACACATCCACAGTGCCCTCGATCCTCTATCCCACAGTGGCTAACACATCTGCAATGTACTTGAACATCAGTCGCACAGTATTGGTCACACCCGCGGTTTTATTGATCATCAACCAAATTGAGTGATATGCATCCACAGTGTCCACGATCGGAAACCAGACAGAGGACCAACACATTCACAGTGTCCTTGATAATCAACCACACAGAGTACCAACACACACACAGTGTCCCTGATCCTCAACTAAACAGTTTCAACAAATCCAGTCTCGATGATCCTCTACCAGACTGGGTATTAACACATCCATAATATTCATAATCCTCAAACGTATAGAACAGCAATACATATGTTGTGTTCACAATATTAAACCATACAGATTATCAATACATTAAGAGTGTCCTTGATTATCAACCACACAGCGTGTCCAACACCAAACCATTTGCAGGGTATACAATACCAAACCACATAGAGTAAACACACACAGTTTCCACGATCCGGAATCACAGTCTTAACATATACAAAGCATCATTGATCATCAACCAGAGAGCATTGACACATCCATGATCTTCATGTCCATGATCTTCAATCACACACAGTATAAATACATCTGGAGTTTTCACAATAATATAAAACACAGAGTGCCAACACATACAGTGTCCATGATCCTCAAACTCAGTGACAAACATCCACAATGAAATTGATCCTTAGTCAACAGTGTCCAACACATCCACAGTATCCATGATCATCAAATACCCAGTGTCCAACACGTTTACACTGTCCATGATCTGAAGTTTTCACAATACTAAACCACGCACAGTATCAACACATCAATAGTCTGTGATTTTCACCCACTCAGAGTACCAATACATCCACAGCATCCTTGATCATCAACTCAGAGTATGAACTTACACACATCTGCAGTGTTTACAATATTAAACCACACAGTGTAAACACACCCCAGTTTGCACGATCCGGAATCACAGTCTTAACATATACACAGCATCATTGATCATCAACCACAGAGTATTGACACATCCACCCATTCCATGATCCTTGATCATCAACTCAGAGTATGAACTCATCAACAATGTCCATGATCTTCAACCGCACAAAGTATAAAACTCCACAGTGTGCTTGTTCCTCAACCATACAATATCAACACATCCAATCTCTGCGATCCTCAACCACCACATCCACAGTGTCCATATTCGTAAACACATCCATAGAATCCAAGTTCTTCAATGACGCAGAGTGTCAACACAAATGAAATATCCATGATCATCAACTGTACAGTGCCTAACACATACATAGTGTTTATAATCCTCAACCACACAGAGTATCAGCATTTTTCGATAATCAATCACACAGTGTACATCATATCCGCAGTGTCCTTGATGATCAACAAAACAGTGTCCATCAACCGCAGGGAGTACAAATACATACACAATGTCCATGGTAATCAGTCACTCAGGGTATGTACACATCCACAGATTCCTTAAACATCAACCACACAGTGTCTAACACAACCGCAATGTCCTGGATCATCAATCACACAGTGTTCATCAAATTTGCCGTGTCGTTGTTTATTTACCACACAGAGTACCAACACAATCACACTGAATCAGACAGGATATTAATATATCCATAGTGTCCATGATAATCAACCACACAGTGTACAGACACATACACTATCTCCATGGTCATCAACCACACACAGTACCAATATATACACAGTGTCCTTCGTGATTAACCAGAGTGAGTACCTATACATCGAAGTACCTTGACCCTAAACAACACAGTTTTCATTTTCTTTGATCTTCAACTACACTTTCAACACATCCAGCATCCATGATCGTCAACCAGACTTGGTATTAACACATCCTTAATATCTATAATCCTCAAATATAGAGAATATAAATACATATTTTGTGTTCACAATACTAAACCACACAGACTATCAATACATCAACTGTGTCCTTGATCATCAACCACACAGCGTGTCCAACACCAACACATCTGCAGTGTTTACAATACCAAACCACATAGTGTAAACACACCCAGTTTCCACGATCTGGAATCACAGTCTTAATATATACACATCATCATTGATCATCAACCAGAGAGTATTGACACATCCACCCTGTCCATGATCTTCAATCACAAAGAGTATACATACATCTGGTGTTTTTACAATAATATAAAACACAGAGTGCCAACACATACATAGTGTCCATGATCCTCAACCTCTTTGACAACATATCCACAATGTACATGATCCTCAGTCAACAGTGTCCAACACATCCACAGTATCCATGATCATCAAATACACAGTGTCCAACACGTTTACACTGTCCATTATCTGCAGTTTTCACAATACTAAACCACGCACAGTATCAACACATCAATAGTCTGTGATTTTCAACCACCCAGAGTACCAATACATCCACAGCATCCTTGATCATCAACTCAGAATATGAACTCATCAACAATGTCTATGATCTTCAATCACACAAAGTATAAAACTCCACAGACTGCTTGTTCCTCAACCATACAATGTAAACACATCCAATCTCTGCGATCCTCAACTACCACATCCACAGTGTCCATGATCGTAAACACATCCATAGAATCCAAGATCTTCAATGACGCAGAGATTCAACACAACTGAAATATCCATGGTCATCAACTGCACAGTGCCCAACACATACACAGTGTTTATAATCATCAACCACACAGAGTATCAGCATTTTTCGATCATCAATCTCACAGTGTACATCATATCCGCAGTGTCTTTGATCATCAACAAAACAGTGTCCCTCAACCGAAGTGAGTACAAATACATCCACAATGTCCATGGTAATCAATTACTCAGGGTATGTACACATCCACTGATTCCTTGAACATCAACCACACAGTGTCCATCACAACCGCAATGTCCTTGATCATCAATCACACAGTGTTCATCACATTCGCCGTGTTCTTGTTTATTAACCACACAGAGTACCAACACATTCACAATCAATCAGACAGGATATTAATATATCCAGTGTCCATGATAATCAACCACACAGAGTACAGACACATACACTATCTCCATGGTCATCAACCACACAGAGTACCAACATATCCACAGTGTCCTTCTTGATTAAACATATTGAGTAGCTATACATCGAAGTACCTTGACCCTCAACAACATTGTTTTCATCATATCCGCCGTGTCCTTGATCATCAATCACTCAGAATATCAACACATCAACGGTGTCCTTGATCTTCTATTGGTACAGTGTGATAATCTAGCAGAGCCTGGAATATGGTAGTAAAAATCCTCCCCGACTGAGCCGCACACGTCTTTGAGTGTTTGTTTTCATTCAATGAAAGCCTGAAGCTGTGTCTGCGTTCAATCTGGAAAGATTTTCACAACCTCATCCTCAGAGAGTTCAATGTGTTCTGGTACAACAGTCTGTCACAGAGATGTACATTGAACAGGAAAATCATTAACATCAAACCGAGCATAAAAACGGTTAAGTTAATTTGCTACAGTAACAGAATCACCAGTATGGCACACAGGCTGCTTGAATTGTTAATTACCCATCCTAGTTTTGAGTCCATTCCATGCCTCCTTAGTATTAGCATTTCTAAATTTTCCCTCGACTTTGTTCTTGAATTCAAGTTTGGCAATCCTAGCATGTCTTCTAAATTTCTTTTCTTTCTCACGATATGCATCCTTCTTTCCCTGCAGAAATGCAAATTTCTTTTAATGAAGTTACATTTTAAGGTCCTTCCTTATGCAGGGCTTGTTGTCGGGTACAAGCGCGCTGTCCTGGTATTGATAACTGACTCTTCACAGAATTTGACATAAGACGACATAGTGTCCGCAAGTTCAGAGGGGTCAAAGCAGCTCTCCATAAAAAACATCCCACTCTGTTCCTTCAAAACAGCCACGTAACTCCACCATTCTTCAGGTGTCCAAAGTTGAGAAACATGAGTTCTGTTTTTTTGTCTTCAAATTAGGTCTGTACTTCGGCAACAAATGCACAGCGTTATGATTAGAGCGGCCAAGTGGTGTACAGAAAACCAACACATCCACAGTATCCTTGATCCTCAACTACACTTTCAATACATCCAGTCTCCATGATCGTCAACCAGACTTGGTATTAACACATCCTTAATATCCAAAATCCTCAAACAGAGAATATAAATACATATTTTGTTTACACAATAATAAACCACACAGATTATCAATACATCAACAGTGTCCTTGATCAACAACCACACAGCGTGTCCAACACCAACACATCTGCAGTGTTTACAATATAAACCACAGTGTAAACACACCCCAGTCTCCACGATCCGGAATCACAGTCTTAACATATACACAGCATCATTGATCATCAACCAGAGAGTATTGACACATCCACCCTGTACATGATCTTCGATCACACAGAGTATAAATACACCTGGAGTTTTCACAATAATACACAACACACAATACCAACAGAAACATAGTGTCCATGATCCTCAACCTCAGTGACAACACATCCACTATGTATATGATCCTCAGTCAACAGTCTCCAACACATCCACAGTATCCATGATCATCAAATACACAGAGTGTCCAACACGTATACACTCTCCATGATCTGCAGTTTTCAAAATACTAAACAACGCACAGTATCAACACATCAATAGAGTCTGTGATTTTCAACCACTCAGAGTACCAATACATCCACAGCATCCTTGATCATAAACTCAGAGTATGAACTCATCAACAATGTCCATAATCTTTAATCACACAAAGTATAAAACTCCACAGAGTGCTTGATCCTCAACCATACAATATCAACACATCCAATTTCTGCGATCCTCAACCACCACATCCACAGTGTCCATGATCGTAAACACATCCATAGAATCCAACATCTTCAATGACGCAGAGTGTCAACACAACTGAAATATCTATGATCATCAACTGCACAGTGCCCAACACATACACAGTGTTTATTATCCTCAACCACACAGAGTATCAGCATTTTTCGATCATCAATCACACAGTGTACATCATATCCGCAGTGTCCTTGATTATAAAAAAAACAGTGTCCCTCAACCGCAGGGAGTACAAATACATCCACAATGTCCATGGTAATCAGTCACTCAGGGTATGTACACATCCACTGAATCCTTGAACATCAACCACACAGTGTCCATCACAACCGCAATGACCTTGATCATCAATCACACAGTGTTCATCACATTCGCCGTATTCTTGTTTATTAACCACACAGAGTACCAACACATTCACACTCAATCAGACAGGATATTAATATATCCATAGTGTCCATGATAATCAACCACACAGTGTACAGACACATACACTATCTCCATGGTAATCAACCACACAGAGTACCAACATATCCACAGTGTCCTTCGTGATTAAACAGATTGTGTAGCTATACATCGAAGTACCTTGACCCTCAACAACACAGTTTTCATCATATCCGCCGTGTCCTTGATCATCAATCACTCAGAATATCAACACATCCACGGTGTCCTTGATCTTCTATTGGTACAGTGTGAGAATCTAGCAGAGCCTGGAATATGGTAGTAAAAATCCTCCCCGACTGAGCCGCACACGTCTTTGAGACTTTGTTTTCATTCAATGAAAGCCTGAAGCTGTGTCTGCGTTCAATCTGGAAACGTTTTCACAACCTCATCCTCAGAGAGTTCAATGTGTTCTGGTACAACAATCTGACAAAGAGATGTACATTGACCACGAAAATCATTAACATCAAACCGAGCATAAAAACGGTTAAGTTAATTTGCTGCAGTAACAGAATCACCAGTACGGCACACAGGCTTCTTGAATTGTTGCTTACCCATCCTAGTTTTGAGTACATTCCATGCCTCCTTAGTATTAGCACTCCTAAATTTTTCCTCGATTTTGTTCTTGAATTCAAGTTTGGTAATCCTAGCAACTATTCTAAATTCCTTTTCTTTCTCACGATATGCATCCTTATTTCCCTGCAGAAATTCAAATTTCTTTTGATTAAGGTACACTTTAAGGTCTTTCCTTATCCAGGGTTTGTTGTCCGGGTACAAGCGTGCTGTCCTGGTATTGATAACTGACTCTTCACAGAATTTGACATAAGACGACATAGTGCCCGCAAGTTCAGAGGGGTCAAAACAGCTGTCCATAAAAAAACATCGCACTCTGTTCCTTCAAAACAGCCATGTAAATCCATGCTTCAGTTGTCCAAAATTGAGAAACACGAGTTGTAGTTTTTTTGTCTTATTATGTCTGTACTTCGGCAACAAATGCACAGCGTTATGATTAGAGCGGCCAAGTGGTGTACAGAATACCAACACTTCCACAGTATCCTTGATCCTCAACTACACTTTCAACACATCCAGTCTCCATGATCGTCAACCAGACTTGGTATTAACACATCCTTAATATCCAAAATCCTCAAACATAGAGAATATAAATATATATTTTGTGTTCACAATAATAAACCACACATAGTATCAATACATCAACAGTGTAATTGATCATAAACCACACAGCATGTCCAACACCAACACATCTGCAGTGTATACAATACTAAACAACACTGTCAACACCGCCCAGTTTCTACGATCCGGAATCACACAGTCGTAACATATACACAGCATCATTGATCATCAAACACCCATCCACCCTGTACATGATCTTCGATCACACATAGTATAAATACACCTGGAGTTTTCACAATAATACACAACACACAATACCAACAGAAACATAGTGTCCATGATCCTCAACCTCAGTAACAACACATCCACTATGTATATGATCCTCAGTCAACAGTCTCCAACACATCCACACTATCCATCATCATCAAATACACAGAGTGTCCAATACGTATACACTCTCCATGATCTGCAGTTTTCAAAATACTAAAAAGCAGCAGTATCAACACATCAATAGAGCTGCGATTTTCAACCACTCAGAGTACCAATACATCCACAGCATCCTTGATCATAAACTCAGAGTATGAACTCATCAACAATGTCCATGATCATTAATCACACAAAGTATAAAACTCCACAGAGTGCTTGTTCCTCAACCATACAATATCAACACATCCAATTTCTGCGATCCTCGACCACCATATCCACAGTGTCCATGATCGTAAACACATTCATAGAATCCATGATCATCAACTGCACAGTGCCCAACACATCCACAGTGTTTATTACCCTCAACCACAGAGAGTATCAAAATTTTTCGATCATCAATCCCAGAGTGTACATCATTTCTGCAATGTCCTTGATCATCAACAACACAGTATCCCTCAACCGCAGGGAGTACACATCCACAGTGTCCTTGAACATTAACCACACAGTGTCCAAACACATCCACAATGTCCATGGTCTTCAACCACACAGTATCCAACACAATCGCAATGTTCTTGATCATCAACCACACAGTGTTCATCACATTTGCCGTGTCCTTGGTTATCAACCACACAAAATACCAACACATTCACACTCAATCAGGCAGGATATTAACACATCCATACAGTCCACGATAATCAACCACACACTGTACAGAGACTCATCCACTATGTCCATGGTCATCAACCACTCAGTCTACCTACATATCCACAGTGTCCTTCGTGTTTAACCAGAGTGAGTACCTATACATCGAAGTAGCTTGACCCTCAACAACACAGTTTTCATTTTCTTTGATCTTCAACTACACTTTCAACACATCCAGCCTCCATGATCGTCAACCAGACTTGGTATTAACACATCCTTAATATCCATAATCCTCAAATATAGAGAATATAAATACATATTTTGTGTTCACAATACTAAACCACACAGACTATCAATACATCAACTGTGTCCTTGATCATCAACCACACAGAGTGTCCAACACCAACACATCTGCAGTGTTTACAATACCAAACCACACAGTGTAAACACACCCAGTTTCCACGATCCGGAATCACAAAGTCTTTACATATACACAGCATCATTGATCATCAACCAGAGAGTATTGACACATCCACCCTGTCCATGATCTTCAATCACACAGAGTATAAATACATCTGGAGTTTTCACAATAATATACAACACAGAGTGCCAACACATACATAGTGTCCATGATCCTCAACCTCTGTGACAACATATCCCCAATGTACATAATCCTCGGTCAACAGTGTCTGATAATATATTTGACGATCACAGTATCCATGAGTGTCTGATAATGTATTTGATGATCAGAGTATCCATGATCATCAAATACACAGTGTCCAACACGTTTACTCTGTCCATGATCTGCAGTTTTCACAATACTAAACCACGCACAGGATCAACACATCAATAGTCTGTGATTTTCAATCACCCAGAGTACCAATACATCCACAGCATCCTTGATCATCAACTCAGAGTATGAACTCATCAACAATGTCCATAATCTTCAATCACACAAAGTATAAAACTCCACAGAGTGCTTGTTCCTCAACCATACAATATATCAACACATCCAATCTCTGCGATCCTCAACCACCACATCCACAGTGTCCATGATCGTAAACACATGTATAGAATCCAAGATCTTCAATGACACAGTGTCATCACAACTGAAATGTCCATGATCATCAACTGCACAGTGCCCAACACATCCACAGTGTTTATTACCCTCAACCACACAGAGTATCAGTATTTTTAGATCATCAATCACACAGTGTACATCATATCCGCAGTGTCCTTGATGATCAACAAAAGAGTGTCCCTCAACCGCAGGGAGTACAAATACATCCACAATGTCCATGGTAATTAGTCACTCAGGGTATGTACACATCCACTGATTCCTTGAACATCACAACCACACAGTGTACAGACACATACACTATCTCCATGGTCATCAACCACACACAGTACCAATATATATACAGTGTCCTTCGTGATTAACCAGAGTGAGTAGCTATACATCGAACTACCTTGACCCTCAACAACACAGTTTTCATCATATCCGCCGTGTCCTTGATCATCAATCACTCAGAATATCAACACATCCACGGTGTCCTTGATATTCTACTGGTACAGTGTGAGAATCTAGCAGAGCCTGGAATATGGTAGTAAAAATCCTCCCCGGCTGAGCCGCACATATCTTTAAGACTTTGTTTTTCACTCAATCAAGGCCTGAAGCTGTGTCTGCGTTCAATCTGGAAAAGTTTTCACAACCTCATCCTCAAAGAGTTCAATGTGTTCTGGTACAACAGTCTGTCACAGAGATGTACGTTGACCACGAAAATCATTAACATCAAGCCTAGCATAAAAACGGTTATGTTCATTTGCTGCAGTGACAGAATCACCAGTATGGCACACAGGCTGCTTGAATTGTTGCTTACCCATCCTAGTTTTGAGTGCTTTCCATGCCTCCTTAGCTTTAGCACTCCTAAATTTTCCCTCGACTTTGTTCTTGAATTCAAGTTTGGAAATACTAGCGTCTTCTAAATTCCTTTTCTTTCTCACGATATGCATCCTTCTTTCCCTGCAGAAATGTAAATTTCTTTTGATTCAGGTACATTATTAGGTCCTTCGTTATCCAGGGCTTGTTGTTCGGGTACTAGCGCACTGTCCTGGTATTGATAACTGACTCTTCACAGAATTTGACATAAGACGATATTGTGTCCGCAAGTTCAGAAGGGTCAAAACAGCTGTCCATAAAAACATCCCACTCTGTTCGCTCAAAACCACCACGTAACTCTTCCAAGCTTCAGGAGTCCAGAGTTGAGAAACACGAGTTCAAGGTTTTTTAGTCTTCAAATTTTGTCTGTACTTCGGCAACAAATGCACAGCGTTATGATTAGAGCGACCATGTGGTGTACAGAATACAAACACATCCACAGTATCCTTGATCCTCATCTACACTTTCAACACATCCTTAACATCCTTAATCCTCAAACATAGAGAATATAAATACATATTTTGTGTTCAAAATACTAAACCACACAGAGTATCAATACATCAACAGTGTCCTTGATCATCAACCACACAGTGTGTCCAACACCAACACATCTGCAGTGTTTACAATACTAAACCACACAGTGTCAACACCGCCCAGTTTCCACGATCCTGAATCACACAGTCGTAACATATACACAGCTTCATTGATCATCAACCACAGAGTATTGACACATCCAACTTGTCCATGATCTTCAATCACCCAGAGTATAAATACATCTACACAATAATATACAACACAGAGTGCCAACACATACGTAGTGTCCATGATCCTCAACCTCAGTGACAACACATCCACAATGGTCATGGTCATCAACCACACAGTGTGCCTACATATCCACAGTAACCTTGACTCTTAACCACACAACTTTCTTCACATCCGCCGTGTCCTTGATCATCAATCATACAGTGTACCAACACATCCACAGTGCCCTCGATCCTCTATCCCACAGTGGCTAACACATCTGCAATGTACTTGAACATCAGTCGCACAGTATTGGTCACACCCGCGGTTTTATTGATCATCAACCAAATTGAGTGATATGCATCCACAGTGTCCACGATCGGAAACCAGACAGAGGACCAACACATTCACAGTGTCCTTGATAATCAACCACACAGAGTACCAACACACACACAGTGTCCCTGATCCTCAACTAAACAGTTTCAACAAATCCAGTCTCGATGATCCTCTACCAGACTGGGTATTAACACATCCATAATATTCATAATCCTCAAACGTATAGAACAGCAATACATATGTTGTGTTCACAATATTAAACCATACAGATTATCAATACATTAAGAGTGTCCTTGATTATCAACCACACAGCGTGTCCAACACCAAACCATTTGCAGGGTATACAATACCAAACCACATAGAGTAAACACACACAGTTTCCACGATCCGGAATCACAGTCTTAACATATACAAAGCATCATTGATCATCAACCAGAGAGCATTGACACATCCATGATCTTCATGTCCATGATCTTCAATCACACACAGTATAAATACATCTGGAGTTTTCACAATAATATAAAACACAGAGTGCCAACACATACAGTGTCCATGATCCTCAAACTCAGTGACAAACATCCACAATGAAATTGATCCTTAGTCAACAGTGTCCAACACATCCACAGTATCCATGATCATCAAATACCCAGTGTCCAACACGTTTACACTGTCCATGATCTGAAGTTTTCACAATACTAAACCACGCACAGTATCAACACATCAATAGTCTGTGATTTTCACCCACTCAGAGTACCAATACATCCACAGCATCCTTGATCATCAACTCAGAGTATGAACTTACACACATCTGCAGTGTTTACAATATTAAACCACACAGTGTAAACACACCCCAGTTTGCACGATCCGGAATCACAGTCTTAACATATACACAGCATCATTGATCATCAACCACAGAGTATTGACACATCCACCCATTCCATGATCCTTGATCATCAACTCAGAGTATGAACTCATCAACAATGTCCATGATCTTCAACCGCACAAAGTATAAAACTCCACAGTGTGCTTGTTCCTCAACCATACAATATCAACACATCCAATCTCTGCGATCCTCAACCACCACATCCACAGTGTCCATATTCGTAAACACATCCATAGAATCCAAGTTCTTCAATGACGCAGAGTGTCAACACAAATGAAATATCCATGATCATCAACTGTACAGTGCCTAACACATACATAGTGTTTATAATCCTCAACCACACAGAGTATCAGCATTTTTCGATAATCAATCACACAGTGTACATCATATCCGCAGTGTCCTTGATGATCAACAAAACAGTGTCCATCAACCGCAGGGAGTACAAATACATACACAATGTCCATGGTAATCAGTCACTCAGGGTATGTACACATCCACAGATTCCTTAAACATCAACCACACAGTGTCTAACACAACCGCAATGTCCTGGATCATCAATCACACAGTGTTCATCAAATTTGCCGTGTCGTTGTTTATTTACCACACAGAGTACCAACACAATCACACTGAATCAGACAGGATATTAATATATCCATAGTGTCCATGATAATCAACCACACAGTGTACAGACACATACACTATCTCCATGGTCATCAACCACACACAGTACCAATATATACACAGTGTCCTTCGTGATTAACCAGAGTGAGTACCTATACATCGAAGTACCTTGACCCTAAACAACACAGTTTTCATTTTCTTTGATCTTCAACTACACTTTCAACACATCCAGCATCCATGATCGTCAACCAGACTTGGTATTAACACATCCTTAATATCTATAATCCTCAAATATAGAGAATATAAATACATATTTTGTGTTCACAATACTAAACCACACAGACTATCAATACATCAACTGTGTCCTTGATCATCAACCACACAGCGTGTCCAACACCAACACATCTGCAGTGTTTACAATACCAAACCACATAGTGTAAACACACCCAGTTTCCACGATCTGGAATCACAGTCTTAATATATACACATCATCATTGATCATCAACCAGAGAGTATTGACACATCCACCCTGTCCATGATCTTCAATCACAAAGAGTATACATACATCTGGTGTTTTTACAATAATATAAAACACAGAGTGCCAACACATACATAGTGTCCATGATCCTCAACCTCTTTGACAACATATCCACAATGTACATGATCCTCAGTCAACAGTGTCCAACACATCCACAGTATCCATGATCATCAAATACACAGTGTCCAACACGTTTACACTGTCCATTATCTGCAGTTTTCACAATACTAAACCACGCACAGTATCAACACATCAATAGTCTGTGATTTTCAACCACCCAGAGTACCAATACATCCACAGCATCCTTGATCATCAACTCAGAATATGAACTCATCAACAATGTCTATGATCTTCAATCACACAAAGTATAAAACTCCACAGACTGCTTGTTCCTCAACCATACAATGTAAACACATCCAATCTCTGCGATCCTCAACTACCACATCCACAGTGTCCATGATCGTAAACACATCCATAGAATCCAAGATCTTCAATGACGCAGAGATTCAACACAACTGAAATATCCATGGTCATCAACTGCACAGTGCCCAACACATACACAGTGTTTATAATCATCAACCACACAGAGTATCAGCATTTTTCGATCATCAATCTCACAGTGTACATCATATCCGCAGTGTCTTTGATCATCAACAAAACAGTGTCCCTCAACCGAAGTGAGTACAAATACATCCACAATGTCCATGGTAATCAATTACTCAGGGTATGTACACATCCACTGATTCCTTGAACATCAACCACACAGTGTCCATCACAACCGCAATGTCCTTGATCATCAATCACACAGTGTTCATCACATTCGCCGTGTTCTTGTTTATTAACCACACAGAGTACCAACACATTCACAATCAATCAGACAGGATATTAATATATCCAGTGTCCATGATAATCAACCACACAGAGTACAGACACATACACTATCTCCATGGTCATCAACCACACAGAGTACCAACATATCCACAGTGTCCTTCTTGATTAAACATATTGAGTAGCTATACATCGAAGTACCTTGACCCTCAACAACATTGTTTTCATCATATCCGCCGTGTCCTTGATCATCAATCACTCAGAATATCAACACATCAACGGTGTCCTTGATCTTCTATTGGTACAGTGTGATAATCTAGCAGAGCCTGGAATATGGTAGTAAAAATCCTCCCCGACTGAGCCGCACACGTCTTTGAGTGTTTGTTTTCATTCAATGAAAGCCTGAAGCTGTGTCTGCGTTCAATCTGGAAAGATTTTCACAACCTCATCCTCAGAGAGTTCAATGTGTTCTGGTACAACAGTCTGTCACAGAGATGTACATTGAACAGGAAAATCATTAACATCAAACCGAGCATAAAAACGGTTAAGTTAATTTGCTGCAGTAACAGAATCACCAGTATGGCACACAGGCTGCTTGAATTGTTAATTACCCATCCTAGTTTTGAGTCCATTCCATGCCTCCTTAGTATTAGCATTTCTAAATTTTCCCTCGACTTTGTTCTTGAATTCAAGTTTGGCAATCCTAGCATGTCTTCTAAATTTCTTTTCTTTCTCACGATATGCATCCTTCTTTCCCTGCAGAAATGCAAATTTCTTTTAATGAAGTTACATTTTAAGGTCCTTCCTTATGCAGGGCTTGTTGTCGGGTACAAGCGCGCTGTCCTGGTATTGATAACTGACTCTTCACAGAATTTGACATAAGACGACATAGTGTCCGCAAGTTCAGAGGGGTCAAAGCAGCTCTCCATAAAAAACATCCCACTCTGTTCCTTCAAAACAGCCACGTAACTCCACCATTCTTCAGGTGTCCAAAGTTGAGAAACATGAGTTCTGTTTTTTTGTCTTCAAATTAGGTCTGTACTTCGGCAACAAATGCACAGCGTTATGATTAGAGCGGCCAAGTGGTGTACAGAAAACCAACACATCCACAGTATCCTTGATCCTCAACTACACTTTCAATACATCCAGTCTCCATGATCGTCAACCAGACTTGGTATTAACACATCCTTAATATCCAAAATCCTCAAACAGAGAATATAAATACATATTTTGTTTACACAATAATAAACCACACAGATTATCAATACATCAACAGTGTCCTTGATCAACAACCACACAGCGTGTCCAACACCAACACATCTGCAGTGTTTACAATATAAACCACAGTGTAAACACACCCCAGTCTCCACGATCCGGAATCACAGTCTTAACATATACACAGCATCATTGATCATCAACCAGAGAGTATTGACACATCCACCCTGTACATGATCTTCGATCACACAGAGTATAAATACACCTGGAGTTTTCACAATAATACACAACACACAATACCAACAGAAACATAGTGTCCATGATCCTCAACCTCAGTGACAACACATCCACTATGTATATGATCCTCAGTCAACAGTCTCCAACACATCCACAGTATCCATGATCATCAAATACACAGAGTGTCCAACACGTATACACTCTCCATGATCTGCAGTTTTCAAAATACTAAACAACGCACAGTATCAACACATCAATAGAGTCTGTGATTTTCAACCACTCAGAGTACCAATACATCCACAGCATCCTTGATCATAAACTCAGAGTATGAACTCATCAACAATGTCCATAATCTTTAATCACACAAAGTATAAAACTCCACAGAGTGCTTGATCCTCAACCATACAATATCAACACATCCAATTTCTGCGATCCTCAACCACCACATCCACAGTGTCCATGATCGTAAACACATCCATAGAATCCAACATCTTCAATGACGCAGAGTGTCAACACAACTGAAATATCCATGATCATCAACTGCACAGTGCCCAACACATACACAGTGTTTATTATCCTCAACCACACAGAGTATCAGCATTTTTCGATCATCAATCACACAGTGTACATCATATCCGCAGTGTCCTTGATTATAAAAAAAACAGTGTCCCTCAACCGCAGGGAGTACAAATACATCCACAATGTCCATGGTAATCAGTCACTCAGGGTATGTACACATCCACTGAATCCTTGAACATCAACCACACAGTGTCCATCACAACCGCAATGACCTTGATCATCAATCACACAGTGTTCATCACATTCGCCGTATTCTTGTTTATTAACCACACAGAGTACCAACACATTCACACTCAATCAGACAGGATATTAATATATCCATAGTGTCCATGATAATCAACCACACAGTGTACAGACACATACACTATCTCCATGGTAATCAACCACACAGAGTACCAACATATCCACAGTGTCCTTCGTGATTAAACAGATTGTGTAGCTATACATCGAAGTACCTTGACCCTCAACAACACAGTTTTCATCATATCCGCCGTGTCCTTGATCATCAATCACTCAGAATATCAACACATCCACGGTGTCCTTGATCTTCTATTGGTACAGTGTGAGAATCTAGCAGAGCCTGGAATATGGTAGTAAAAATCCTCCCCGACTGAGCCGCACACGTCTTTGAGACTTTGTTTTCATTCAATGAAAGCCTGAAGCTGTGTCTGCGTTCAATCTGGAAACGTTTTCACAACCTCATCCTCAGAGAGTTCAATGTGTTCTGGTACAACAATCTGACAAAGAGATGTACATTGACCACGAAAATCATTAACATCAAACCGAGCATAAAATCGGTTAAGTTAATTTGCTGCAGTAACAGAATCACCAGTACGGCACACAGGCTGCTTGAATTGTTGATTACCCATCCTAGTTTTGAGTACATTTCATGCCTCCTTAGTATTAGCACTCCTAAATTTTTCCTCGATTTTGTTCTTGAATTCAAATTTGGCAATCCTAACATGTCTTCTAAATTTATTTTCTTTCTCACGATATGCATCCTTATTTCCCTGCAGAAATGAAAATTCTATTGATTCAGGTACACTTTAAAGTCCTTCGTTATCCCGGCCTTGTTGTTCGGGTACAACCGAACTGTCATTGATAACTGACTCTTCACAGTATTTGACAGACGACAGTCCGCAAGTTCAGAGGGGTCAAAGAAGCTGTCCATAAAAACATCCCACTCTGTTCCTTCAAAAGAACCACGTATCTCCTTCATGCTTCAGATGTCCAGAGTTAATAAATACGAGTTCTAGGTTTTTTTGTCTTCAGAATTTGTCTGTACTTCGGAAACAAATGCACACCATTATGATTAGAGCGGCCAAGTGGTATACAGAATACCAACACATCCACAGTATCCTCGATCCTCAACTACACTTTCAACACATCCAGTCTCCTTGATCGTCAACCAGACTTGGTATTAACACATCCTTAATATACATAATCCTCAAACATAGAGAATATAAATACATATTTTGTGTTCACAATACTAAACCACACAGAGTATCAATACATCAACAGTGTCCTTGATCATCAACCACACAGCGTGTCCAACACCAACACATCTGCATTGTTTACAATACTAAACCACACATTGTCAAAACCGCCCAGTTTCCACGATCCGGAATCACACAGTCGTAACATATACACAGCATCATTGATCATCAACCAGACAGTATTGACACATCCACCCTGTACATGATCTTCGATCACACAGAGTATATATACACCTGGCATTTTCACAATAATACACAACACAAAATACCAACAGATACATAGTGTCCATGATCCTCAACCTCAGTGACAACACATCCACAATATACATGATCCTCAGTCAACAGTCTCAAACACATCCACAGTATCAATGATCATCAAATACACAGAGTGTCCAACACGTTTACACTCTCCATGATCTGCAGTTTTCACAATACTTAACCATGCACAGTACCAACACATCAATAGAGTCTATGATTTTCAACCACTCAGAGTACCAAAACATCCACAGCATCCTTGATCATCAACTCAGAGTATGAATTAATCAACAATGTCCATGATCTTTAATCACACAAAGTATAAAACTCCACAGAGTGCTTGTTCCTCAACCATACAATATCAACATATCCAATTTCTGCGATCCTCAACCACCACATCCACAGTGTCCATGATCGTAAACACATCCATAGAATCAAAGATCTTCAATGACGCAGAGTGACAACACAATTGAAATATCCATGATCATCAACTGCACAGTGCGCAACACACCCACAGTCTTTATTATCCTCAACCACACAGAGTATCAGCATTTTTAGATCATCAATCACACAGTGTACATCATATCCGCAGTGTCCTTCATCATCAACAACACAGTGTCCCTCAACCGCAGGGAGAAGAAATACATCCACAATGTCCATGGTAATCAGTCAATCAGGTTATGTACACATCCACAGTGTCCTTGAACATTAACCACACAGTGTCCAAACACATCCACAATGTCCATGGTCATCAACCACACAGTATCCAACACAATCGTAATGTTCTTGATCATCAACCACTCAGTGTTCATCACATTCGCCGTGTCCTTGTTTATCAACCACACAAAGTACCAACACATTCACACTCAATCAGAGAGGATATTAACACATCCATACAGTCCACGGTAATCAACCACACAGTGTACAGACATATCCACTATGTGCATGGTCATCAACCACTCAGACTACCTACATATCCACAGTGTCCTTCGTGATTAACCAGAGTGATTACCTATACATCGAAGTACCTTGACCCTCAAAAACACAGTTTTCATTTTCTTTGATCCTCAACTACACTTTCACCAGATCCAGTCTCCATGATCGTCAACCAGACTTGGTATTAACACATCCTTAATATCCATAATCCTCAAATATAGAGAATATAAATACATATTTTGTGTTCACAATAATAAACCACACAGAGTATCAATACATTAAGTGTCCTTGATCATCACCCACACAGCGTGTACAACACCAACACATCTGCAGTGTTTACAATACCAAACCACATAGTTTAAACAAACCCAATTTCCTCGATCCGGAATCACAGTCTTAACATATACACAGCATTATTGATCATCAACCACAGAGTATTGACACATCCACCCTGTCCATGGTCTTCAATCACACAGAGTATAAATACATCTGGAGTTTTCACAAAAATACACAACACACAGTACGAACAGATACATAGTGTCCACGATCCTCAACCTAAGTGACAACACATCCACAATGTACATGATCCTCAGTTAACAGTGTCCAACACATCCACAGTATCCATGTTCATCAAATACACAGAGTTTCCAACATGTTTACACTGTCCATGATCTGCAGTTTTCACAATACTAAACCACGCAGAGTATCAACACATCAATAGAGTGTGATTTTCAACCACTCAGAGTACCAATACGTCAACAGAATCCTTTATCATCAACTCAGAGTATGAACTCATCAACAATGTCCATGATCTTCAACCACACAAAGTATAAAACTCCACAGTGTGCTTGTTCCTCAACCATACAATGTCAACACATCAAATCTCTGCGATCCTCAACCACCACATCCACATTGTCCATGATCGTAAACACATCCATAGAATCAAAGATCTTCAATGACGCAGAGTGACAACACAATTGAAATATCCATGATCATCAACTGCACAGTGCGCAACACATCCACAGTGTTTATCCTCAACCACAGAGAGTATCAGCATTTTTCGATCATCAATCACACAGTGTACATCATATTCGCAGTGTCCTTCATCATCCAGAACACAGTGTCCCTCAACCGCAGGGAGTACAAATACATCGACAATGTCCATGGTAATCAGTCACTCAGTGTATGTTCACATCCACAGAATCCTTGAACATTAACCACAAAGTGTCCTACACAACCGCAATGGCCTTGATCATCAATCACACAGTGTTCATCACATTCGCCGTGTTCTTTTTTATTAACCACACAGAGTACCAACACATTCACACTCAATCAGACAGGATATTAATATATCCATAGTGTCCACGATAATCAACCACACAGAGTACATACACATCCACTATCTCCATGGTCATCAACCACACAGAGTACCAACATATCCACAGTGTCCTTCGTGATTAAACAGATTGAGTAGCTATACATCGAAGTACCTTGACCCTCAACAACACAGTTTTCATCATATCCGCCGTGCCCTTGATCATCAATCACTCAGAATATCAACACATCCACGGTGTCCTTGATTTTCTATTGGTACAGTGTGAGAATCTAGCAGAGCCTGGAATATGGTAGTAAAAATCCTCCCCGACTGAGCCGCACACGTCTTTGAGACTTTGTTTTCATTCAATGAAAGCCTGAAGCTGTGTCTGCGTTCAATTTGGAAACGTTTTCACAACCTCATCCTCAGAGAGTTCAATGTGTTCTTGTACAACAATCTGACACAGAGATGTACATTGACCACGAAAATGATTAACATCAAACCGAGCATAAAGACGGTTATGTTCATTTGCTGCAGTAACAGAATGACCAGTATGGCACACAGGCTGCTTGAATTGGTGCTTACCCATCCTAGTTTTCCGTCCATTCCATGCCAGCTTAGCTTTAGCACTCCTAAATTTTCCCTCGACTTTGTTCTTGAAATCAAGTTTGGCTCTACTAGCGTCTTCTAAATTCGTTTTCTTTCTCACGGTATGCATCCTTCTTTCCCTGCAGAAATGTAAATTTCTTTTGATTCAGGTACACTATAAGGTCCTTCGTTATCCAGGGCTTGTTGTTCGGGTACTAGCGCACTGTCCTGGTATTGATAACTGACTCTACACAGAATTTGACATAAGACGATATTGTGTCCGCAAGTTCAGAGGGGTCAAAGAAGCTGTCCGTAAAAACATCCCACTCTGTTCCTTCAAAACCACCACGTAACTCCTCCATGCGTCAGGTGTCCAGAGTTGAGAAACACTAGTTCAAGGTTTTTTAGTCTTCAAATTGTGTCTGTACTTCGGCAACAAATGCACAGCATTATGATTAGAGCGGCCATGTGGTGATATCCTTAATATCCATAATCCTCAAACATAGAGAATATAAATACATATTTTGTGTTCAAAATACTAAACCACACAGAGTATCAATACATCAACAGTGTCCTTGATCATCAACCACACAGCGTGTCCAACACCAACACATCTGCAGTGTTTACAATACTAAACCACACAGTGTCAACACCGCCCAGTTTCCACGATCCGGAATCACACAGTCGTAGCTTATACACAGCATCATTGATCATCAACCACAGAGTATTGACACATCCACCTTGTCCATGATCTTCAATCACCCAGGGTATAAATACATCTACACAATAATATTCAACACAGAATGCCAACACATACATAGTGTCCATGATCCTCAACCTCAGTGACAACACATCCACAATGGTCATAGTCATCAAACACACAGAGTGCCTACATATCCACAGTAACCTTGACTCTTAACCACACAACTTTCTTCACATCCGCCGTGTCCTTGATCATCAATCATACAGTGTACCAACACATCCACAGTGCCCTCGATCCTCTATCCCACAGTGGCTAACACATCTGCAATGTACTTGAACATCAGTCGCACAGTATTGGTCACACCCGCGGTGTTATTGATCATCAACCAAATTTAGTGATATGCATCCACAGTGTCCACGATCGGAAACCAGACAGAGTACCAACACATTCACAGTGTCCTTGATAATCAACCACACAGAGTACCAATACACACACAGTGTCCTTGATCCTCAACTAAACAGTTTCAACAAATCCAGTCTCGATGATCCTCAACCAGACTGGGTATTAACACATCCAAAATATCCATAATCCTCAAAAGTAGAGAAAAGGAATACATATGTTGTGTTCACAATATTAAACCATACATATTAAATATACATCAAGAGTGTCCTTGATTATCAACCACACAGCGTGTCCAACACCAAACCATTTGCAGTGTATACAATACCAAACCACATAGAGTAAACACACACAGTTTCCACGATCCGGAATCACAGTCTTAACATATACAAAGCATCATTGATCATCAACCAGAGAGTATTGACACATCCACCCTTTATCGTTTATTTTATCATTGCATTTACCCGTTATTTTACAATACTTAGGCTTATATATAAATATGCATACACTATATACTATGATATTGTTTGCTAATTTAATTTATTTTGTTATTTATTCTCTTAAAAGTGTTTTTATGCTACTAAGATGATTGGCAATTTGTAAACACCCGTGAACGGGGGTCATTAGTCCCGGATTTGATGGTGTATAAATAAAGTTTATTATTATAGTGTCCATGATAATCAACCACACAGTGTACAGACACATACACTATCTCCATGGTCATCAACCACACAGAGTACCAACATATCCATAGTGTCCTTCGTGATTAAACAGATTGAGTACCTATACATCGAAGTACCTTGACCCTCAACAACACAGTTTTCATCATATCCGCCGTGTCTTTGATCATCAATCACGTGTCCTTGATCTTCTATTGGTACAGTGTGAGAATCTAGCACAGCCTGGAATATGGTAGTAAAAATCCTCCCCAAATGAGCCGCACACGTCTTTGAGACTTTGTTTTCATTCAATGAAAGCCTGAAGCTGTGTCTGCGTTCAATCTGGAAACGTTTTCACAACCCCATCCTCAGAGAGTTCAATGTGTTCTGGTACAACAATCTGACACAGAGATGTACATTGACCACGAAAATCATTAACATCAAACCGAGCATAAAAACGGTTAAGTTAATTTGCTGCAGTAACAGAATCACCAGTACGGCACACAGGCTGCTTGAATTGTTGCTTACCTATCCTAGTTTTGAGTACATTCCATACCTCCTTAGTATTAGCACTCCTAATTTTATCCTCGATTTTGTTCTTGAATTCAAATTTGGCAATCCTAGCATGTCTTCTAAATTTCTTTTCTTTCTCACGATATGCATCGTTATTTCCCTGCAGAAATGCAAATTTCTTTTGATTCAGGTATACTTTAAAGTCCTTCGTTATACAGGCCTTGTTGTTCGGGTACAACCGCACTGTCATTGATAACTGACTCTTCACAGTATTTGACAGACGACAGTCCACAAGTTCAGAGGGGTCAAAGAAGCTGTCCATAAAAACATCCCACTCTGTTCCTTCAAAAGAACCACGTATCTCCTTGATGCTTCAGATGTCCAGAGTTAATAAATACGAGTTCTAGGTTTTTTCTTCTTCAGAATTTGTCTGTACTTCGGCAACAAATGCACACCATTATGATTAGAGCGGCCAAGTGGTATACAGAATACCAACACATCCACAGTATCCTCGATCCTCAACTACACTTTCAACACATCCAGTCTCCTTGATCGTCAACCAGACTTGGTATTAACACATCCTTAATATCCATAATCCTCAAACATAGAGAATATAAATACATACTAAACCACACAGAGTATCAATACATCAATAGTGTCCATGATCATCAACCACACAGCGTGTCCAACACCAACACATATGCAGTGTTTACAATACTAAACCACACATTGTCAACACCGCCCAGTTTCCACGATCCGGAATCACACAGTCATAACATATACACAGCATCATTGATCATCAACCAGACAGTATTGACACATCCACCCTGTACATGATCTTCGATCACACAGAGTATAAATACACCTGGAGTTTTCACAATAATACACAACACAAAATACCAACAGATACATAGTGTCCATGATCCTCAACCTCAGTGACAACACATCCACAATATACATGATCCTCAGTCAACAGTCTCCAACACATCCACAGTATCAATGATCATCAAACACACAGAGTGCCCAACACGTTTACACTCTCCATGATCTGCAGTTTTCACAATACTAAACCACGCACAGTACCAACACATCAATAGAGTCTATGATTTTCAAACACTCAGAGTACCAATACATCCACAGCATCATTGATCATCAACTCAGAGTATGAACTCATCAACAATGTCCATGATCTATAATCACAGAAAGTATAAAACTCCACAGAGTGCTTGTTCCTCAACCATACAATATCAACACATCCAATTTCTGCGATCCTCAACCACCACATCCACAGTGTCCATGATCGTAAACACATCCATAGAATCAAAAATCTTCAATGACGCAGAGTGAAAACACAATTGAAATATCCATGATCATCAACTGCACAGTGCGCAACACATCCACAGTGTTTATTATCCTCAACCACACAGAGTATCAGCATTTTTCGATCATCAATCACACAGTGTACATCATATCCGCAGTGTCATTCATCATCAACAACACAGTGTCCCTCAACCGCAGGGAGTACAAATACATCCACAATGTCCATGGTAATCAGTCACTCAGGTTATGTACACATCCACAGTGTCCTTGAACATTAACCACACAGTGTCCAAACACATCCACAATGTCCATGGTCATCAACCACACAGTATCCAACACAATCGCAATGTTCTTGATCGTCAACCACTCAGTGTTCATCACATTCGCCGTGTCCTTGTTTATCAACCACACAAAGTACCAACACATTCACACTCAATCAGAGAGGATATTAACACATCCATACAGTCCACGATAAACAACCACACAGTGTACAGACACATCCACTATGTGCATCGTCATCAAACACTCAGACTACCTACATATCCAGAGTGTCCTTCGTGATTAACCACAGTGAGTACCTATACATCGAAGTACTTTGACCCTCAAAAAAAAGTTTTCATTTTCTTTGATCCTCAACTACACTTTCACCACATCCAGTCTCCATGATCGTCAACCAGACTTAGTATTAACACATCCTTAATATCCATAATCCTCAAATATAGAAAATATAAAAACATATTTTGTGTTCACAATACTAAATTACACAGAGTATCAATACATCAACTGCCCTTGATCATCAACCACACAGCGTGTCCAACACCAACACATCTGCAGTGTTTACAATACCAAACCACATAGTGTAAACACACCCAGTTTCCTCGATCCGGAATCACAGTCTTAACATATACACAGCATTATGGATCATCAACCACAGAGTATTGACACATCCACCCTGTCCATGGTCTTAAATCAAACAGAGTATAAATACATCTGGAGTTATCAAAAAAATACACAACACACAGTACGAACAGGTACATAGTGTCCACGATCCTCAACCTAAGTGACAACACATCCACAATGTACATGATCCTCAGTTAACAGTGTCCAACACATCCACACTATCCATGATCATCAAATACACAGAGTGTCCAACACGTATACACTCTCCATGATCTGCAGTTTTCACAATACTAAACCACGCAGAGTATCAACACATCAATAGAGTGTGATTTTCAACCACTCAGAGTACCAATACATCCACAGCATCCTTTATCATCAACTCAGAGTATGAACTCATCAACAATGTCCATGATCTTCAATCACACAAAGTATAAAACTCCACAGAGTGCTTGTTCCTCAACCATACAATGTCAACACATCCAATCTCTGCGATCCTCAACCACCACATCCACATTGTCCATGATCGTAAACACATCCATAGAATCAAAGATCTTCAATGACGCAGAGTGACAACACAATTGAAATATCCATGATCATCAACTGCACAGTGCGCAACACATCCACCGTGTTTATTACCCTCAACCACAGACAGTATCAGCATTTTTCGATCATCAATCACACAGTGTACATCATATTCGCAGTGTCCTTCATCATCAACAACACAGTGTCCCTCAACCGCAGAGAGTACAAATACATCCACAATGTCCATGGTAATCAGTCACTCAGGGTATGTACACATCCACAGATTCCTTGAACATTAACCACACAGTGTCCAACACAACCGCAATGACCTTGATCATCAATCACACAGTGTTCATCACATTCGCCGTGTTCTTGTTTATTAACAACACAGAGTACCAACACATTCACACTCAATAAGACAGGATATTAATATATCCATAGTGTCCACGATAATCAACCACACAGTGTAAATACACATCCACTATCTCCATGGTCATCAACCACACAGAGTACCAACATATCCACAATGTCCTTCGTGATTAACCAGAGTGAGTATACATCGAAATAACTTGAACCTCAACAACACAGTTTTCATCATATCCGCCGTGTCCTTGATCATCAATCACTCAGAATATCAACACATCCACGGTGTCCTTGATCTTCTACTGGTACAGTGTGAGAATCTAGCAGAGCCTGGAATATGGTAGTAAAAATCCTCCCTGGCTGAGCCGCACATGTCTTTAAGACTTTGTTTTTCACTCAATCAAGGCCTGAAGCTGTGTCTGCGTTCAATCTGAAAACGATTTCACAACCTCATCCTCAGAGAGTTCAATGTGTTCTGGTACAACACTCTGTCACAGAGATGTACATTGACCACGAAAATCATTAACATCAATCCGAGCATAAAGACGGTTATGCTCATTTGCTGCAGTAACAGAATCACCAGTATGGCACACAGGCTGCTTGAATTGTTGCTTACCCATCCTAGTTTTGAGTCCATTCCATGCCTCCTTAGCTTTAGCACTCCTAAATTTTCCCTCGACTTTGTTCTTGAATTCAAGTTTGGCAATACTAGCGTCTTCTAAATTCCTTTTCTTTCTCACGATATGCATCCTTCTTTCCCTGCAGAAATGTAAATGTCTTTTGATTCAGGTACACTATAAGGTCCTTCATTATCCAGTGCTTGTTGTTCGGGTAGTAGCGCACTGTCCTGGTATTGATAACTGACTCTACACAGAATTTGACATAAGACGATATTGTGTCCGCAAATTCAGAGGGTTCTAAGCAGCTGTCCGTAAAAACATCCCACTCTGTTCCTTCAAAACCACCACGTAACTCCTCCATGCTTAGGTGTCCAGAGTTGAGAAACACGAGTTCAAGGTTTTTTAGTCTTCAAATGTTGGCTGTACTTTGGCAACAAATGCACAGCGTTATGGTTAGAGCGGCCATGTGGTGTACAGAATACAAACACATCCACAGTATCCTTGATCCTCATCTACACTTTCAACACATCCTTAATATCCATAATCCTCAAACATAGAGAATATAAATACATATTTTGTGTTCAAAATACTAAACCACACAGAGTATCAATACATCAACAGTGTCCTTGATCAACATCCACACAGCGTGTCCAACACCAACACATCTGCAGTGTTTACAATACTAAACCACACAGTGTCAACACCGCCCAGTTTCCACAATCCGGAATCACACAGTCGTAACATATACACAGCGTCATTGATCATCAACCACAGAGTATTGACACATCCACCTTGTCCATGATCTTCAATCACCCAGAGTATAAATACATCTACACAATAATATACAACACAGAGTGCCAACACATACATAGTGTCCATGATCCTCAAACTCAGTGACAACACATCCACAATGGTCATGGTCATCAACCACACAGAGTGCCTACATATCCACAGTAACCTTGAATCTTAACCACACAACTTTCTTCACATCCGCCGTGTCCTTGATCATCAATCATACAGTGTACCAACACATCCACGGTGCCCTCGATCCTCTATCCCATAGTGGCTAACACATATGCAATGTACTTGAACATCAGTCGCACAGTATTGGTCACACCCGCGGTGTTATTGATCATCAACCAAATTGAGTGATATGCATCCACAGTGTCCACGATCGGAAACCAGCCAGAGTACCAACACATTCACAGTGTCCTTGATAATCAACCACACAGAGTACCAACACACACACAGTGTCCTTGATCCTCAACTACACAGTTTGAACAAATCCAGTCTCGATGATCCTCAACCAGACTGGGTATTAACACATCCATAATATCCATAATCCTCAAACGTAGAGAAAAGCAATACATATGTTGTGTTCACAATATTAAACCATACAGATTATCAATATATCAAGAGAGTCCTTGATTATCAACCACACAGCGTGTCCAACACCAAACCATTTGCAGTGTATACAATACCAAACCACATAGTGTAAACACAATCAGTTTCCAAAATCCGGAATCACAGTCTTAACATATACAAAGCTTCATTGATCATCAACCAGAGAGTATTGGCACATCCACCCTGTCCATGATCTTCAATCACACACAGTATAAATACATCTGGAATTTTCACAATAATATAAAACACCGGGTGCCAACACATACTGTGTCCATGATCCTCAACCTCAGTGACAAAACATCCACAATGAATATGATCCTCAATTAACAGTGTCCAACACATCCACAGTATCCATCATCATCAAATACACAGTGTCTTACACGTTTATACTGTCCATGATCTGAAGTTTTCACAATACTAAACCACGCACAGTATCAACGCATCAATAGTCTGTGATTTTCACCCACTCAGAGTACCAATAAATCCAGAGCATCCTTGATCATCAACTCAGAGAATGAACTCACACACATCTGCAGTGTTTACAATACTAAACCACACAGTGTAAACACACCCCAGTTCCCACGATCCAGAATCACACAGTCTTAACATATACACAGCATCATTGATCATCAACCACAGAGTATTGACACATCCACCCTGTCCATAATCCTTGATCATCAACTCAGAGTATGAACTCATCAACAATGTCCATGATCTTCAACCGCACAAAGTATAAAACTCCACAGTGTGCTTGTTCCTCAACCATATAATATCAACACATCCAATCTCTGCGATCCTCAACCACCACATCCACAGTGTCCATGATCGTAAACACATCCATAGAATCCAAGTTCTTCAATGACGCAGAGTGTCAACACAACTGAAATATCCATGATCATCAACTGCACAGTGCCCAACACATACACAGTGTTTATAATTCTCAACCACACAGAGTATCAGCATTTTTCGATAACCAATCACACAGTGTATATCATATCCGCAGTGTCCTTGATGATCAACAAAATAGTGTCCATCAACCGCAGGGAGTACAAATACATCCACAATGTCCATGGTAATCAGTCACTCAGGGTATGGACACATCCACAGATTCCTTAAACATCAACCACACAGTGTCCAACACAACCGCAATGTCCTGGATCATCAATCACACAGTGTTCATCACATTCGCCGTGTTCTTATTTATTAACCACACAGAGTACCAACACATTGACACTCAATCAGACAGGATATTAATATATCCATATCCGGCGATCTATCACTGCGGCCCTACAACAGCTACACTGGCTCCCAGTGAGAAAGCGCATCGAGTACAAGTTACTCATGGTTGTACACACGGCACTGTATGCAGGCACTCCAGTGTATCTCGCGTCACTGCTACATCGTTACGCACCACGCAGGACCTTACGCTCTGGCGGTGGTCTGCTTTTGAATGTTCCTCACGTAACCCTAGAACGTTATGGTCGCCGGGCATGTGCATGTGCTGGGCCGACATTGTGGAACTCTCTGCCTCTGGAGCTACGCGCGATTCAGAACACTAGATAGTTTGGATAATTATTGAAGACATTTCTGTTCTCAAATTAATATAACCAGACATAATTTAACCTTTGCTTTATTCATGCGTATAGTTTTAATACATTTTTAGTCTTATTTATCTCAGAATCACATTTTAGTATCTATTCAAATTATTGAATGTAAATTAGGCTTTTATATTATTTATTTGGTATTCATTTATATATATTTTTTTATTATATATATATATTTTCCTGTAGGTTCAGCTGTTCAGCACTTTTGCTAATCGTTTATTTTATCATTGCATTTACCTGTAATTTTACTATACTTAGGCTTATATATATATATATGCATCCACTATATACTATGATAGTGTTTGCTAATTTAATTTATTTTGTTATTTATTCTCTTAAAAGTGTTTTTATGCTACATAGATGATTGGCAATTTGTAAACACCCGTGAACGGGGGTCATTAGTCCCGGATTTGATGGTGTATAAATAAAGTTTATTATTATAGTGTCCATGATAATCAACCACCCAGTGTACAGACACATACACTATCTCCATGGTCATCAACCACACAGAGTACCAACATATCCACAGTGTCCTTCGTGATTAAACAGATTGAGTAGCTATACATCGAAGTACATTGACCCTCAACAACACAGTTTTCATCATATATGCAGTGTCCTTGATCATCAATCACTCAGAATATCAACACATCCACGGTGTCCTTGATCTTCTATTGGTACAGTGTGAGAATCTAGCAGAGCCTGGAATATGGTAATAAAAATCCTCACTGACTGAGCCGCACACATCTTTGAGACTTTGTTTTCATTCAATGAAAGCCTGAAACTGTGTCTGCGTTCAATCTGGAAACGTTTTCACAACCTCATCCTCAGAGAGTTCAATGTGTTCTGGAACAACAATCTGACACAGAGATGTACATTGACCACGAAAATCATTAACATCAAACCGAGCATAAAAACGGTTAAGTTAATTTGCTGCAGTAACATAATCACCAGTACGGCACACAGGCTGCTTGTTGTTGTTGTTGCTTACCCATCCTAGTTTTGAGTACATTCCATGCCTCCTTAGTATTAGCACTCCAAAATTTTTCCTCGATTTTGTTCTTAAATTCAAATTTGGCCATCCTAGCATGTCTTCTAAATTTCTTTTCTTTCTCACGATATGCATCCTTATTTCCCTGCAGAAATGCTAATTTCTTTTGATTAAGGTACACTTTAAGGTCCTTCCTTATCCAGGTCTTGTTGTTCGGGTACAAGCGCGCTTTCCTGGTATTGATAACTGACTCTTCACAGAATTTGACATAAGACAACATTGTGTCGGCAAGTTCAGAGGGGTCAAAGTAGCTGTCCATAAAAAAACATCCCACTCTGTTCCTTCAAAACAGCCACGTAACTCCATGCTTCAGGTGTCCAAAGTTGAGAAACACGAGTTCTAGGTTTTTTTTTCTTCAAATTATGTCTGTACTTCGGCAACAAATGCACAGCGTTATGTTTAGAGCGGCCAAGTGGTTTACAGAATACCAACACATCCACAGTATCCTTGATCCTCAACTACACTTTCAACACATCCAGTCTCCATGATCGTCAACCAGACTTGGTATTAACACATCCTTAATATCCAAAATCCTCAAACATAGATAATATAAATATATATTTTGTGTTCACAATAATAAACCACACATAGTATCAATACATCAACAGTGTCCTTGATCATCAACCACACAACGTGTCCAACACCAATACATCTGCAGTGTTTACAATAGTAAACCACACTGTCAACACCGCCCAGTTTCCATGATCCGGAATCACACAGTCGTAATATATACACAGCATCATTGATCATCAACCATACATCCACCCTGTACATGATCTTCGATCACACAGAGTATAAATACACCTGGAGTTTTCACAATAATATACAACACACAATACCAACAGATACATAGTGTCCATGATCCTCAAACTCAGTGACAACACATCCACTATGTACATGATCCTCAGTCAACAGTCTCCAACACATCCACACTATCCATGATCATCAAATACACAGAGTGTCCAACACGTATACACTCTCCATGATCGGCAGTTTTCACAATACTAAACAAAGCACAGTATCAACACATCAATAGAGTCTGTGATTTTCAACCACTCAGAGTACCAATACATCCACAGCATCTTTGATCATCAACTCAGAGTATGAATTCATCAACAATATCCATGATCTTTAATCACACAAAGTATAAAACTCCACAGAGTGCTTGTTCCTCAACCATACAATATCAACACTTCCAATTTCTGCGATCCTCAACCACCACATCCACAGTGTCCATGATCGTAGACACATCCATAGAATCAAAAATCTTCAATGACGCAGAGTGAAAACACAATTGAAATATCCATGATCATCAACTGCACAGTGCCCAACACATCCACAGTGTTTATTACCCTCAACCACAGAGAGTATCAGCATTTTTCGATCATCAATCTCAGAGTGTACATCATTTCCGCAATGTCCTTGATCATCAATAACACAGTGTCCCTCAACCGCAGGGAGTACAAATACATCCACAAAGACAATGGTAATCAGCCACTCAGGGTATGTACACATCCACAGTGCCCTTGAACATTAACCACACAGTGTCAAAACACATCCACAATGTCCATGGTCATCAACCACACAGTATCCAACACAATCGCAATGTTCTTGATCATCAACCACACAGTTTTCATCACATTTGCCTTGTCCTTGTTTATCAACCACACAAAGTACCAACACATTCACACTCAATCAGACAGGATATTAACACATCCTTACAGTCCACGATAATCAATCACACAGTGTACTGAGACACATCCACTATGTCCATGGTCATCAACCTCTCAGACTACCTACATATCCACAGTGTCCTTCGTGATTAACCAGAGTGAGTACCTATACATCGAAGTACCTTGACCCTCAACAACACAGTTTTCATTTTCTTTGATCCTCAACTACACTTTCAACACATCCAGCCTCCATGATCGTCAACCAGACTTGGTATTAACACATCCTTAATATCCATAATCCTCAAATATAGAGAATATAAATACATATTTTGTGTTCACAATACTAAACCACACAGAGTATCAATACATCAACAGTGTCCTTGATCATCATCCACACAGCGTGTCCAACACCAACAAATCTGCAATGTTTACAATACTAAACCACATAGTGTAAACACACCCAGTTTCCACGATCCGGAATCACAGTCGTAACATATACACAGCATCATTGATCATCAACCAGAGAGTATTGACACATCCACCCTGTCCATGATCTTCGATCACACAGAGTATAAATACTTCTGGAGTTTTCACAATAATACACAACACAGAGTGAAAACACATACATAGTGTCCATGATCCTCAACCTCAGTGACAACACATCCACAATGTACATGATCCTCAATCAACAGTGTCCAACACATCCACAGTATCCATGATCATCAAATACATAGTGTCCAACACATTTACACTGTCCATGATCTGAAGTTTTCACAATACTAAACCACGCACAGTATCAACACATCAAAAGAGTCTGTGATTTTCAACCACTCAGAGTACCAATACATCCACAGCATCCTTGATCATCAACTCAGAGTATGAATTCATCAACAATGTCCAAGATCTTTAATCACACAAAGTATAAAACTCCACAGAGTGCTTGTTCCTCAACCATACAATATCAATACTTCCAATTTCTGCGATCCTCAACCACCACATCCACAGTGTCCATGATCGTAAACACATTAATAGAATCCAAGATCTTCAATGACATAGTGTCAACACAATTGAAATGTTCATGATCATCAACTGCACAGTGCCCAACACATCCACAGTGTTTATTACCCTCAACCACAGAGAGTATCAGCATTTGTCGATCATCAATCTCAGAGTGTACATCATTTCCGCAATGTCCTTGATCATCAACAACACAGTGTCCCTCAACCGCAGGGAGTACAAATACATCCACAATGACCATGGTAATCAGTCACTCAGGGTATGTACACATCCACAGTGTCCTTGAACATTAACCACACAGTTTCAAAACACATCCACAATGTCCATGGTCATCAACCACACAGTATCCAACACAATCGCAATGTTTTTGATCATCAACCACACAGTGTTCATCACATTTGCCGTGTCCTTGTTTATCAACCACACAAAGTACCAACACATTCACACTCAATCAGACAGGATATTAACACATCCATACAGTCCACGATAATCAACCACACAGTGTACAGAGACACATCTACTATGTCCATGGTCATCAACCACTCAGACTACCTACATATCCACAGTGTCCTTCATGATTAACCAGAGTGAGTACCTATACATCGAAGTACCTTGACCCTCAACAACACAGTTTTCATTTTCTTTGATCCTCAACTACACTTTCAACACATCCAGCCTCCATGATCGTCAACCAGACTTGGTATTAACACATCTTTAATATCCATAATCCTCAAATATAGAGAATATAAATACATATTTTGTGTTCACAATACTAAACCACACAGAGTATCAATACATCAACAGTGTCCTTGATCATCAACCACACAGCGTGTCCAACACCAACAAATCTGCAGTGTTTACAATACCAAACCACATAGTGTATACACACCCAGATTCCACGATCCGGAATCACAGTCTTAACATATACACAGCATCATTGATCATCAACCAGAGAGTATTGACACATCCACCCTGTCCATGATCTTCAATCACACAGAGTATAAATACATCTGGTGTTTTCACAATAATATACAACACAGAGTGCCAACACATACATAGTGTCCATGATCCTCAAACTCTGTGACAACATATCCACAATGTACATGAACCTCAATCAACAGTGTCCAACACATCCACAGTATCCATGATCATCAAATACATAGTGTCCAACAAATTTACACTGTCCATGATCTGCAGTTTTCACAATACTAAACCACTCACAGTATCAACACATCAATAGTCTGTGATTTTCAACCACCCAGAGTACCAATACATCCACAGCATCCTTGATCATTAACTCAGAGTATGAACTCATCAACAATGTCCATGATCTTCAATCACACACAGTATAAAACTCCACAGAGTGCTTGTTCCTCAACCATACAATGTCAACACATCCAATCTCTGCGATCCTCAACCACCACATCCACACTGTCCATGATCTTAAACACATCCATAGAATCCAAGATCTTCAATGACGCAGAGTGTCAAAACAACTGAAATATCCATGATCATCAACTGCACAGTG
This sequence comes from Escarpia spicata, assembly GCA_963995525.1. Lineage (NCBI taxonomy): Eukaryota > Metazoa > Annelida > Polychaeta > Sabellida > Siboglinidae > Escarpia > Escarpia spicata. The sequence goes on along the minus strand of OZ023214.1, from coordinate 54,702,402 downwards.
CCCAACACATACACAGTGTTTATAATCCTAAACCACACAGAGTATCAGCATTTTTCGATCAACAATCACACAGTGTACATCATATCCGCAGTGTCCTTGATCATCAACAAAACAGTGTCCCTCAACAGCAGGGAGTACAAATACATCCACAATGTCCATGGTAATCAGTCACTCAGGGTATGTACACATCCACTGATTCCTTGAACATCAACCACACAGTGTCCATCACAACCGCAATGTCCTTGATCATCAATCACACAGTGTTAATCACATTCGCCGTGTTCTTGTTTATTAACCACACAGAGTACCAACACATTCACACTCAATCAGACAGGATATTAATATATCCATAGTGTCATTATAATCAACCACACAGAGTACAGACACATACACTATCACCATGGACATCAACCAAACAGAGTACCAACATATCCACAGTGTCCTTCGTGATTAAACAGATTGAGTAGCTATACATCGAAGTACCTTGACCCTCAACAACCCAGTTTTCATCATATCCGTCGTGTCCTTAATCATCAATCACTCAGAATATCAACACATCCACGGTGTCCTTGATCTTCTATTGGTACAGTGTGAGAATCTAGCAGAGCCTGGAATATGGTAGTAAAAGTCCTCCCCGACTGAGCCGCACACGTCTTTGAGACTTTGTTTTCATTCAATGAAAGCCTGAAGCTGTGTCTACGTTCAATCTGGAAACGTTTTCACAACCTCATCCTCAGAGAGTTCAATGTGTTCTGGTACAACAATCTGACACAGAGATGTACATTGACCACGAAAATCATTAACATCAAACCGAGCATAAAAACGGTTAAGTTAATTTGCTGCAGTAACAGAATCACTAGTACGGCACACAGGCTGCTTGAATTGTTGCTTACCCATCATAGTTTTGAGTACATTCCATGCCTCCTTAGTATAAGCACTCCTAAATTTTTCCTCGATTTTGTTCTTGAATTCAAATTTGGCAATCCGAGCATGTCTTCTAAATTTCTTTTCTTTCTCACGATATGCATCCTTATTTCCCTGCAGAAATGCAAATTTCTTTTCATTAAGGTACACTTTAAGGTCCTTCCTTATCCAGGTCTTGTTGTCCGGGTACAAGCGCGCTTTCCTGGTATTGATAACTGACTCTTCACAGAATTTGACATAAGACGACATAGTGTCGGCAAGTTCAGAGGGGTCAAAGTAGCTGTCCATAAAAAACATCCCACTCTGTTCCTTCAAAACAGCCACGTAACTCCATGCTTCAGGTGTCCAAAGTTGAGAAACACGAGTTCTAGGTTTTTTGTCTTCAAATTATGTCTGTACTTCGGCAACAAATGCACACCATTATGATTAGAGCGGCCAAGCGGTATACAGAATACCAACACATCCACAGTATCCTTGATCGTAAACACATCCATAGAATCCAAGATCTTCAATGACGCAGAATGTCAACACAACTGAAGTATCCAGGATCATCAACTGCACAGTGACCAACACATACACAGTGTTTATAATCCTCAACCACACAGAGTATCAGCATTTTTCGATCATCAATCTCAGAGTGTACATCATTTCAGCAATGTCCTTGATCATCAACAAAATAGTGTCCATCAACCGCAGGGAGTACAAATACATCCACAATGTCCATGGTAATCAGTCACTTAGGGTATGTACACATCCACAGATTCCTTAAACATCAACCACACAGTGTCCAACACAACCGCAATGTCCTGGATCATCAATCACACAGTGTTCATCACATTCGCCATGTTCTTATTTATTAACCACACAGAGTACCAACACATTGACACTCAATCAGACAGGATATTAATATATCCATATCCGGCGATCTATCACTGCGGTCCTACAACAGCTACACTGGCTCCCAGTGAGAAAGCGCATCGAGTACAAGTTACTCATGGTTGTACACACGGCACTGTATGCATGCACGCCAGTGTATCTCGCGTCACTGCTACATCGTTACGCACCACGCAGGACCCTACGCTCTGGCGGTGGCCTGCTTTTGAATGTTCCACGCGTAACCCTAGAACGTTATGGTCGCCGGACATTTGCATGTGCTGGGCCGACATTGTGGAACTCTCTGCCTCTGGAACTATGCGCGATTGAGAACACTAGATAGTTTGGAAAATTATTGAAGACATTTCTGTTCTCAAATTAATATAACCAGACATCATTTAACCTTTGCTTTATTCATGCGTATAGTTTTAATACATTTTTAGTCTTATTTATCTCAGAATCACATTTTAGTATCTAATCAAATTATTGAATGTAAATTAGGCTTTTATTTTATTTATTTTGTTTTCATTTATATATATTTTTATATTATATATATATATTTTCCAGTAGGTTCAGCTGTTCAGCACTTTTGCTAATCGTTTATTTTATCATTGCATTTACCCGTAATTTTACTATACTTAGGCTTATATATATATATATATGCATACACTATATACTATGATATTGTTTGTTAAATTAATTTATTTTGTTATTTATTCCCTTAAAAGTGTTTTTATGCTACATAGATGATTGGCAATTTGTAAACACCCGTGAACGGGGGTCATTAGTCCCGGATTTGATGGTGTATAAATAAAGTTTATTATTATAGTGTCCATGATAATCAACCACACAGTGTACAGACACATACACTATCTCCATGGTCATCAACCACACAGAGTACCAACATATCCACAGTGTCCTTCGTGATTAAACAGATTGAGTAGCTATACATCAAAGTACCTTGACCCTCAACAACACAGTTTTCATCATATATGCCGTGTCCTTGATCATAAATCACTCAGAATATCAACACATCCACGGTGTCCTTGATCTTCTATTGGTACAGTGTGAGAATCTAGCAGAGCCTGGAATATGGTAGTAAAAATCCTCCCCGACTGAGCCGCACACCTCTTTGAGTCTTTGTTTGCATTCAATGAAAGCCTGAAGCTGTGTCTGCGTTCAATCTGGAAACGTTTTCACAACCTCATCCTCAGAGAGTTCAATGTGTTCTGGAAAAACAATCTGACACAGAGATGTACATTAACCACGAAAATCATTTACATCAAACCGAGCATAAAAACTGTTAAGTTAATTTGCTGCAGTAACAGAATCACCAGTATGGCACACAGGCTGCTTGAATTGTTGCTTACCCATCCTAGTTTTGAGTCCATTCCATGCCACCTTAGCATTAGCACTCCTAAATTGTCCCTCGACTTTGTTCTTGAATTCAAGTTTGGCAATCCTAGCAACTCTTCTAAATTCCTTTTCTTTCTCCCGATATGCATCCTTCTTTCCCTAAAGAAATGCAAATTTATTTTCATTCAGCTACACTTTAAGGTCCTTCGTTATCCATGGCTTGTTGTTCGGGTACAAGCGCACTGTCCTGGTATTGATAACTGACTCTACACAGAATTTGACATAACACGATATTGTGTCCGCAAGTTCAGAGTGGTTAAAGCAGCTGTCCGTAAAAACATCCCACTCTGTTCCTTCAAAACCACCACGTAACTCCTCCATGCTTCAGGTGTCCAGAGTTGAGAAACACGAGTTCAAGGTTTTTTAGTCTTCAAATGTTGTCTGTACTTCGACAACAAATGCACAGCGTTATGTTTAGAGCGGCCATGTGGTGTACAGAATACAAACACATCAACAGTATCCTTGATCCTCATCTACACTTTCAACACATCCTTAATATCCATAATCCTCAAACATAGAAAATATAAATACATATTTTGTGTTCAAAATACTAAACCACACAGAGTATCAATACATCAACAGTGTCATTGATCATCAACCACACAGCGTTTCCAACACCAACACATCTGCAGTGTTTACAATACTGAACCACACAGTTTCAACACCGCCCAGTTTCCACGATCCGGAATCACACAGGCGTAACATATACACAGCTTCATTGATCATCAACCACAGAGTATTGCCACATCCACCTTGTCCATGATCTTCAATCACCCAGAGTATAAATACATCTACACAATAATATACAACACAGAGTGCCAACATATACATAGTGTCCATGATCCTCAACCTCAGTGACAACACATCCACAATGGTCATGGTCATCAACCACACAGAGTGCCTACATATACACAGTAACCTTGACTCTTAACCACACAACTTTCTTCACATCCGCCGTGTCCTTGATCATCAATCATACAGTGTACCAACACATCCACAGTGCCCTCGATCCTCTATCCCACAGTGGCTAACACATCTGCAATGTACTTGAACATCAGTCGCACAGTATTGGTCACACCCGCGGTGTTATTGATCATCAACCAAATTGAGTGATATGCATCCACAGTGTCCAAGATCGGAATCCAGACAGAGTACCAACACATTCACAGTGTCCTTGATAATCAACCACACAGAGTACCAACACACACACAGTGTCCTTGATCCTCAACTACACAGTTTCAACAAATCCAGTCTCGATGATCCTCAACCAGACTGGATATTAACACATCCATAATATCCATAATCCTCAAATGTAGAGAAAAGCAATACATACGTTGTGTTCACAATATTAAACCATACAGATTATCAATACATCAAGAGTGTCCTTGATTATCAACCACACAGCGTGTCCAACACCAAACCATTTGCAGTGTATACAATACCAAACCACATAGTGTAAACACACACAGTTTCCACGATCAGGAATCACAGTCTTAACATATACAAAGCATCATTGATCATCAACCAGAGAGTATTGGTACATCCACCCTGTCCATGATCTTCAATCACACACAGTATAAATACATCTGGAGTTTTCACAATAATATAAAACACAGAGTGCCAAAACATACATAGTGTCCATGATCCTTAACCTCAGTGACAAAACATCCACAATGAACATGATCCTCAGTCAACAGTGTCCAACACATCCACAGTATCCATGATCATCAAATATACAGTGTCTAACACGTTTACACTGTCCAAGATCTGAAGTTTTCACAATACTAAACCACGCACAGTATCAACACATCAATAGTCTGTGATATACACCCACTCAGAGTACCAATATATCCACAGCATCCTTGATCATCAACTCAGAGTATGAACTCACACACATCTGCAGTGTTTACAATACTAAACCACACAGTGTAAACACACCCCAGTTTCCTCGATCCGGAATCACACAGTCTTAACATATACACAGCATCATTGATCATCAACCACAGAGTATTGAAACATCCACCCTGTCCATAATCCTTGATCATCAACTCAGAGTATGAACTCATCAACAATGTCCATGATCTTCAACCGCACAAAGTATAAAACTCCACAGTGTGCTTGTTCCTCAACCATACAATATCAACACATCCAATTTCTGCGATCCTCAACCACCACATCCACAGTGTCCATGATCGTAACACATTCATAGAATCCAAGATCTTCAATGACACAGTGTCAACACAATTGAAATGTCCATGATCATCAACTGCACATTTCCCAACACATCCACAGTGTTTATTACCCTCAACCACAGAGAGTATCAGCATTTTTCGATCATCAATCTCAGAGTGTACATCATTTCCGCAATGTCCTTGATCATCAATAACACAGTGTCCCTCAACCGCAGGGAGTACAAATACATCCACAATGACAATGGTAATCCGCAATTCAGGATATGTACACATCCACAGTGTCCTTGAACATTAACCACACAGTGTCAAAACACATCCACAATGTCCATGGTCATCAACCACACAGTATCCAACACAATCGCAATGTTTTTGATCATCAACCACACAGTGTTCATCACATTTGCCTTGCCCTTGTTTATCAACCACACAAAGTACCAACACATTCACACTCAATCAGACAGGATATTAACACATCCATACAGTCCACGATAATCAACCACACAGTGTACAAAGACACATCCACTATGTCCATGGTCATCAACCACTCAGACTACCTACATATCCACAGTGTCCTTCGTGATTAACCAGAGTGAGTACCTATACATCGAAGTACCTTGACCCTCAACAACACAGTTTTCATTTTCTTTGATCCTCAACTACACTTTCAACACATCCAGCCTCCATGATAGTCAACCAGACTTGGTATTAACACATCTTTAATATCCATAATCCTAAAATATAGAGAATATAAATACATATTTTGTGTTCACAATACTAAACCACACAGAGTATCAATACATCAACAGTGTCCTTGATCATCAACCACACAGCATGTCCAACACCAACAAATCTGCAGTGTTTACAATACCAAACCACATAGTGTATACACACCCAGATTCCACGATCCGGAATCACAGTCTTAACATATACAAAGCATCATTGATCATCAACCAGAGAGTATTGGCACATCCACCCTGTCCATGATCTTCAATCACACACAGTATAAATACATCTGGAGTTTTCACAATAATATAAAAGACAGAGTGCCAACACATACAAAGTGTCCATGATCCTCAACCTCAGTGAAAAAACATCCACAATGAACATGATCCTCAGTCAACAGTGTCCAACACATCCACAGTATCCATGATCATCAAATTTACAGTGTCTAACACGTTTACACTGTCCATGATCTGAAGTTTTCAAAATACTAAACCACGCACAGTATCAACACATCAATAGTCTGTGATTTTCAACCACCCAGAGTACCAATACATCCACAGCATCCTTGATCATCAACTCAGAGTATGAACTCATCAACAATGTCCATGATCTTCAATCACACACAGTATAAAACTCCACAGAGTGCTTGTTCCTCAACCATACAATGTCAACACATCCAATCTCTGCGATCCTCAACCACCACATCCACACTGTCCATGATCTTAAACACATCCATAGAATCCAAGATCTTCAATGACGCAGAGTGTCAAAACAACTGAAATATCCATGATCATCAACTGCACAGTGCCCAACACATCCACAGTGTTTATTACCCTCAACCACAGAGAGTATCAGCATTTTTCGATCATCAATCTCAGAGTGTACATCATTTCCGCAATGTCCTTGATCATCAACAACACAGTGTCCCTCAACCGCAGGGAGTACAAATACATCCACAATGACCATGGTAATCAGCCACTCAGGGTATGTACACATCCACAGTGTCCTTGAACATTAACCACACAGTGTCAAAACACATCCACAATGTCCATGGTCATCAACCACACAGTATCCAACACAATCGCAATGTTTTTGATCATCAACCACACAGTGTTCATCACATTTGCCGTGTCCTTGTTTATCAACCACACAAAGTACCAACACATTCACACTCAATTAGACAGGATATTAACACATCCATACAGTCCACGATAATCAACCACACAGTGTACAAAGACACATCCACTATGTCCATGGTCATCAACCACTCAGACTACCTACATATCCACAGTGTCCTTCGTGATTAACCAGAGTGAGTACCTATACATCGAAGTACCTTGACCCTCAACAACACAGTTTTCATTTTCTTTGATCCTCAACTACACTTTCAACACATCCAGCCTCCATGATCGTCAACCATACTTGGTATTAACACATCTTTAATATCCATAATCCTAAAATATAGAGAATATAAATACATATTTTGTGTTCACAATACTAAACCACACAGAGTATCAATACATCAACAGTGTCCTTGATCATCAACCACACAGCGTGTCCAACACCAACAAATCTGCAGTGTTTACAATACCAAACCACATAGTGTATACACACCCAGATTCCACGATCCGGAATCACAGTCTTAACATATACACAGCATCATTGATCATCAAGCAGAGAGTATTGACACATCCACCCTGTCCATGATCTTCAATCACACAGAGTATAAATACATATGGTGTTTTCACAATAATATACAACACAGAGTGCCAACACATACATAGTGTCCATGATCCTCAAACTCTGTGACAACATATCCACAATGTACATGAACCTCAATCAACAGTGTCCAACACATCCACAGTATCCATGATCATCAAATACATAGTGTTCAACACATTTACACTGTCCATGATCTGCAGTTTTCACAATACTAAACCACTCACAGTATCAACACATCAATAGTCTGTGATTTTCAACCACCCAGAGTACCAATACATCCACAGCATCCTTGATCATCAACTCACAGTATGAACTCATCAACAATGTCCATGATCTTCAATCACACACAGTATAAAACTCCACAGAGTGCTTGTTCCTCAACCATACAATGTCAAGACATCCAATCTCTGCGATCCTCAACCACCACATCCACACTGTCCATGATCTTAAACACATCCATAGAATCCAAGATCTTCAATGACGCAGAGTGTCAAAACAACTGAAATATCCATGATCATCAACTGCACAGTGCCCAACACATCCACAGTGTGTATTACCCTCAACCACAGAGAGTATCAGCATTTTTCGATCATCAATCTCAGAGTGTACATCATTTCCGCAATGTCCTTGATCATCAACAACACAGTGTCCCTCAACCGCAGGGAGTACAAATACATCCACAATGACCATGGTAATCAGTCACTCAGGGTATGTACACATCCACAGTGTCCTTGAACATTAACCACACAGTGTCAAAACACATCCACAATGTCCATGGTCATCAACCACACAGTATCCAACACAATCGCAATGTTTTTGATCATCAACCACACAGTGTTCATCACATTTGCCGTGTCCTTGTTTATCAACCACACAAAGTACCAACACATTCACACTCAATCAGACAGGATATTAACACATCCATACAGTCCACGATAATCAACCACACAGTGTACAGAGACACATCCACTATGTCCATGGTCATCAACCACTCAGACTACCTACATATCCACAGTGTCCTTCGTGATTAACCAGAGTGAGTACCTATACATCGAAGTACCTTGACCCTCAACAACACAGTTTTCATTTTCTTTGATCCTCAACTACACTTTCAACACATCCAGCCTCCATGATCGTCAACCAGACTTGGTATTAACACATCTTTAATATCCATAATCCTCAAATATAGAGAATATAAATACATATTTTGTGTTCACAATACTAAACCACACAGAGTATCAATACATCAACAGTGTCCTTGATCATCAACCACACAGCATGTCCAACACCAACAAATCTGCAGTGTTTACAATACCAAACCACATAGTGTATACACACCCAGATTCCACGATCCGGAATCACAGTCTTAACATATACACAGCATCATTGATCATCAACCAGAGAGTATTGACACATCCACCCTGTCCATGATCTTCAATCACACAGAGTATAAATACATATGGTGTTTTCACAATAATATACAACACAGAGTGCCAACACATACATAGTGTCCATGATGCTCAAACTCTGTGACAACATATCCACAATGTACATGAACCGTAATCAACAGTGTCCAACACATCCACAGTATCCATGATCATCAAATATACAGTGTCTAACACGTTTACACTGTCCAAGATCTGAAGTTTTCACAATACTAAACCACGCACAGTATCAACACATCAATAGTCTGTGATATACACCCACTCAGAGTACCAATACATCCACAGCATCCTTGATCATCAACTCAGAGTATGAACTCGCACACATCTGCAGTGTTTACAATACTAAACCACACAGTGTAAACACACCCCAGTTTCCTCGATCCGGAATCACACAGTCTTAACATATACACAGCATCATTGATCATCAACCACAGAGTATTGACACATCCACCCTGTCCATAATCCTTGATCATCAACTCAGAGTATGAACTCATCAACAATGTCCATGATCTTCAACCGCACAAAGTATAAAACTCCACAGTGTGCTTGTTCCTCAACCATACAATATCAACACATCCAATTTCTGCGATCCTCAACCACCACATCCACAGTGTCCATGATCGTAACACATTCATAGAATCCAAGATCTTCAATGACACAGTGTCAACACAATTGAAATGTCCATGATCATCAACTGCACAGTGCCCAACACATCCACAGTGTTTATTACCCTCAACCACAGAGAGTATCAGCATTTTTCGATCATCAATCTCAGAGTGTACATCATTTCCGCAATGTCCTTGATCATCAATAACACAGTGTCCCACAACCGCAGGGAGTACAAATACATCCACAATGACAATGGTAATCCGCAATTCAGGGTATGTACACATCCACAGTGTCCTTGAACATTAACCACACAGTGTCAAAACACATCCACAATGTCCATGGTCATCAACCACACAGTATCCAACACAATCGCAATGTTTTTGATCATCAACCACACAGTGTTCATCACATTTGCCTTGCCCTTGTTTATCAACCACACAAAGTACCAACACATTCACACTCAATCAGACAGGATATTAACACATCCATACAGTCCACGATAATCAACCACACAGTGTACAAAGATACATCCACTATGTCCATGGTCATCAACCACTCAGACTACCTACATATCCACAGTGTCCTTCGTGATTAACCAGAGTGAGTACCTATACATCGAAGTACCTTGACCCTCAACAACACAGTTTTCATTTTCTTTGATCCTCAACTACACTTTCAACACATCCAGCCTCCATGATAGTCAACCAGACTTGGTATTAACACATCTTTAATATCCATAATCCTAAAATATAGAGAATATAAATACATATTTTGTGTTAACAATACTAAACCACACAGAGTATCAATACATCAACAGTGTCCTTGATCATCAACCACACAGCATGTCCAACACCAACAAATCTGCAGTGTTTACAATACCAAACCACATAGTGTATACACACCCAGATTCCACGATCCGGAATCACAGTCTTAACATATACAAAGCATCATTGATCATCAACCAGAGAGTATTGGCACATCCACCCTGTCCATGATCTTCAATCACACACAGTATAAATACATCTGGAGTTTTCACAATAATATAAAAGACAGAGTGCCAACACATACAAAGTGTCCATGATCCTCAACCTCAGTGAAAAAACATCCACAATGAACATGATCCTCAGTCAACAGTGTCCAACACATCCACAGTATCCATGATCATCAAATTTACAGTGTCTAACACGTTTACACTGTCCATGATCTGAAGTTTTCAAAATACTAAACCACGCACAGTATCAACACATCAATAGTCTGTGATTTTCAACCACCCAGAGTACCAATACATCCACAGCATCCTTGATCATCAACTCAGAGTATGAACTCATCAACAATGTCCATGATCTTCAATCACACACAGTATAAAACTCCACAGAGTGCTTGTTCCTCAACCATACAATGTCTACACATCCAATCTCTGCGATCCTCAACCACCACATCCACACTGTCCATGATCTTAAACACATCCATAGAATCCAAGATCTTCAATGACGCAGAGTGTCAAAACAACTGAAATATCCATGATCATCAACTGCACAGTGCCCAACACATCCACAGTGTTTATTACCCTCAACCACAGAGAGTATCAGCATTTTTCGATCATCAATCTCAGAGTGTACATCATTTCCGCAATGTCCTTGATCATCAACAACACAGTGTCCCTCAACCGCAGGGAGTACAAATACATCCACAATGACCATGGTAATCAGCCACTCAGAGTATGTACACATCCACAGTGTCCTTGAACATTAACCACACAGTGTCAAAACACATCCACAATGTCCATGGTCATCAACCACACAGTATCCAACACAATCGCAATGTTTTTGATCATCAACCACACAGTGTTCATCACATTTGCCGTGTCCTTGTTTATCAACCACACAAAGTACCAACACATTCACACTCAATCAGACAGGATATTAACACATCCATACAGTCCACGATAATCAACCACACAGTGTACAGAGACACATCCACTATGTCCATGGTCATCAACCACTCAGACTACCTACATATCCACAGTGTCCTTCGTGATTAACCAGAGTGAGTACCTATACATCGAAGTACCTTGACCCTCAACAACACAGTTTTCATTTTCTTTGATCCTCAACTACACTTTCAACACATCCAGCCTCCATGATCGTCAACCAGACTTGGTATTAACACATCTTTAATATCCATAATCCTCAAATATAGAGAATATAAATACATATTTAGTGTTCACAATACTAAACCACACAGAGTATCGATACATCAACAGTGTCCTTGATCATCAACCACACAGCATGTCCAACACCAACAAATCTGCAGTGTTTACAATACCAAACCACATAGTGTATACACACCCAGATTCCACGATCCGGAATCACAGTCTTAACATATACACAGCATCATTGATCATCAACCAGAGAGTATTGACACATCCACCCTGTCCATGATCTTCAATCACACAGAGTATAAATACATATGGTGTTTTCACAATAATATAAAAGACAGAGTGCCAACACATACAAAGTGTCCATGATCCTCAACCTCAGTGAAAAAACATCCACAATGAACATGATCCTCAGTCAACAGTGTCCAACACATCCACAGTATCCATGATCATCAAATTTACAGTGTCTAACACGTCTACACTGTCCATGATCTGCAGTTTTCACAATACTAAACCACTCACAGTATCAACACATCAATAGTCTGTGATTTTCAACCACCCAGAGTACCAATACATCCACAGCATCCTTGATCATCAACTCACAGTATGAACTCATCAACAATGTCCATGATCTTCAATCACACACAGTATAAAACTCCACAGAGTGCTTGTTCCTCAACCATACAATGTCAAGACATCCAATCTCTGCGATCCTCAACCACCACATCCACACTGTCCATGATCTTAAACACATCCATAGAATCCAAGATCTTCAATGACGCAGAGTGTCAAAACAACTGAAATATCCATGATCATCAACTGCACAGTGCCCAACACATCCACAGTGTGTATTACCCTCAACCACAGAGAGTATCAGCATTTTTCGATCATCAATCTCAGAGTGTACATCATTTCCGCAATGTCCTTGATCATCAACAACACAGTGTCCCTCAACCGCAGGGAGTACAAATACATCCACAATGACCATGGTAATCAGTCACTCAGGGTATGTACACATCCACAGTGTCCTTGAACATTAACCACACAGTGTCAAAACACATCCACAATGTCCATGGTCATCAACCACACAGTATCCAACACAATCGCAATGTTTTTGATCATCAACCACACAGTGTTCATCACATTTGCCGTGTCCTTGTTTATCAACCACACAAAGTACCAACACATTCACACTCAATCAGACAGGATATTAACACATCCATACAGTCCACGATAATCAACCACACAGTGTACAGAGACACATCCACTATGTCCATGGTCATCAACCACTCAGACTACCTACATATCCACAGTGTCCTTCGTGATTAACCAGAGTGAGTACCTATACATCGAAGTACCTTGACCCTCAACAACACAGTTTTCATTTTCTTTGATCCTCAACTACACTTTCAACACATCCAGCCTCCATGATCGTCAACCAGACTTGGTATTAACACATCTTTAATATCCATAATCCTCAAATATAGAGAATATAAATACATATTTTGTGTTCACAATACTAAACCACACAGAGTATCAATACATCAACAGTGTCCTTGATCATCAACCACACAGCATGTCCAACACCAACAAATCTGCAGTGTTTACAATACCAAACCACATAGTGTATACACACCCAGATTCCACGATCCGGAATCACAGTCTTAACATATACACAGCATCATTGATCATCAACCAGAGAGTATTGACACATCCACCCTGTCCATGATCTTCAATCACACAGAGTATAAATACATATGGTGTTTTCACAATAATATACAACACAGAGTGCCAACACATACATAGTGTCCATGATGCTCAAACTCTGTGACAACATATCCACAATGTACATGAACCGTAATCAACAGTGTCCAACACATCCACAGTATCCATGATCATCAAATATACAGTGTCTAACACGTTTACACTGTCCAAGATCTGAAGTTTTCACAATACTAAACCACGCACAGTATCAACACATCAATAGTCTGTGATATACACCCACTCAGAGTACCAATACATCCACAGCATCCTTGATCATCAACTCAGAGTATGAACTCGCACACATCTGCAGTGTTTACAATACTAAACCACACAGTGTAAACACACCCCAGTTTCCTCGATCCGGAATCACACAGTCTTAACATATACACAGCATCATTGATCATCAACCACAGAGTATTGACACATCCACCCTGTCCATAATCCTTGATCATCAACTCAGAGTATGAACTCATCAACAATGTCCATGATCTTCAACCGCACAAAGTATAAAACTCCACAGTGTGCTTGTTCCTCAACCATACAATATCAACACATCCAATTTCTGCGATCCTCAACCACCACATCCACAGTGTCCATGATCGTAACACATTCATAGAATCCAAGATCTTCAATGACACAGTGTCAACACAATTGAAATGTCCATGATCATCAACTGCACAGTGCCCAACACATCCACAGTGTTTATTACCCTCAACCACAGAGAGTATCAGCATTTTTCGATCATCAATCTCAGAGTGTACATCATTTCCGCAATGTCCTTGATCATCAATAACACAGTGTCCCACAACCGCAGGGAGTACAAATACATCCACAATGACAATGGTAATCCGCAATTCAGGGTATGTACACATCCACAGTGTCCTTGAACATTAACCACACAGTGTCAAAACACATCCACAATGTCCATGGTCATCAACCACACAGTATCCAACACAATCGCAATGTTTTTGATCATCAACCACACAGTGTTCATCACATTTGCCTTGCCCTTGTTTATCAACCACACAAAGTACCAACACATTCACACTCAATCAGACAGGATATTAACACATCCATACAGTCCACGATAATCAACCACACAGTGTACAAAGATACATCCACTATGTCCATGGTCATCAACCACTCAGACTACCTACATATCCACAGTGTCCTTCGTGATTAACCAGAGTGAGTACCTATACATCGAAGTACCTTGACCCTCAACAACACAGTTTTCATTTTCTTTGATCCTCAACTACACTTTCAACACATCCAGCCTCCATGATAGTCAACCAGACTTGGTATTAACACATCTTTAATATCCATAATCCTAAAATATAGAGAATATAAATACATATTTTGTGTTAACAATACTAAACCACACAGAGTATCAATACATCAACAGTGTCCTTGATCATCAACCACACAGCATGTCCAACACCAACAAATCTGCAGTGTTTACAATACCAAACCACATAGTGTATACACACCCAGATTCCACGATCCGGAATCACAGTCTTAACATATACAAAGCATCATTGATCATCAACCAGAGAGTATTGGCACATCCACCCTGTCCATGATCTTCAATCACACACAGTATAAATACATCTGGAGTTTTCACAATAATATAAAAGACAGAGTGCCAACACATACAAAGTGTCCATGATCCTCAACCTCAGTGAAAAAACATCCACAATGAACATGATCCTCAGTCAACAGTGTCCAACACATCCACAGTATCCATGATCATAAAATTTACAGTGTCTAACACGTTTACACTGTCCATGATCTGAAGTTTTCAAAATACTAAACCACGCACAGTATCAACACATCAATAGTCTGTGATTTTCAACCACCCAGAGTACCAATACATCCACAGCATCCTTGATCATCAACTCAGAGTATGAACTCATCAACAATGTCCATGATCTTCAATCACACACAGTATAAAACTCCACAGAGTGCTTGTTCCTCAACCATACAATGTCTACACATCCAATCTCTGCGATCCTCAACCACCACATCCACACTGTCCATGATCTTAAACACATCCATAGAATCCAAGATCTTCAATGACGCAGAGTGTCAAAACAACTGAAATATCCATGATCATCAACTGCACAGTGCCCAACACATCCACAGTGTTTATTACCCTCAACCACAGAGAGTATCAGCATTTTTCGATCATCAATCTCAGAGTGTACATCATTTCCGCAATGTCCTTGATCATCAACAACACAGTGTCCCTCAACCGCAGGGAGTACAAATACATCCACAATGACCATGGTAATCAGCCACTCAGAGTATGTACACATCCACAGTGTCCTTGAACATTAACCACACAGTGTCAAAACACATCCACAATGTCCATGGTCATCAACCACACAGTATCCAACACAATCGCAATGTTTTTGATCATCAACCACACAGTGTTCATCACATTTGCCGTGTCCTTGTTTATCAACCACACAAAGTACCAACACATTCACACTCAATCAGACAGGATATTAACACATCCATACAGTCCACGATAATCAACCACACAGTGTACAGAGACACATCCACTATGTCCATGGTCATCAACCACTCAGACTACCTACATATCCACAGTGTCCTTCGTGATTAACCAGAGTGAGTACCTATACATCGAAGTACCTTGACCCTCAACAACACAGTTTTCATTTTCTTTGATCCTCAACTACACTTTCAACACATCCAGCCTCCATGATCGTCAACCAGACTTGGTATTAACACATCTTTAATATCCATAATCCTCAAATATAGAGAATATAAA
Source organism: Escarpia spicata (assembly GCA_963995525.1). NCBI lineage: Eukaryota > Metazoa > Annelida > Polychaeta > Sabellida > Siboglinidae > Escarpia > Escarpia spicata. Next base: position 54,685,779 of record OZ023214.1, on the reverse strand, counting down.
TACATATTTAGTGTTCACAATACTAAACCACACAGAGTATCGATACATCAACAGTGTCCTTGATCATCAACCACACAGCATGTCCAACACCAACAAATCTGCAGTGTTTACAATACCAAACCACATAGTGTATACACACCCAGATTCCACGATCCGGAATCACAGTCTTAACATATACACAGCATCATTGATCATCAACCAGAGAGTATTGACACATCCACCCTGTCCATGATCTTCAATCACACAGAGTATAAATACATATGGTGTTTTCACAATAATATAAAAGACAGAGTGCCAACACATACAAAGTGTCCATGATCCTCAACCTCAGTGAAAAAACATCCACAATGAACATGATCCTCAGTCAACAGTGTCCAACACATCCACAGTATCCATGATCATCAAATTTACAGTGTCTAACACGTCTACACTGTCCATGATCTGAAGTTTTCAAAATACTAAACCACGCACAGTATCAACACATCAATAGTCTGTGATTTTCAACCACCCAGAGTACCAATACATCCACAGCATCCTTGATCATCAACTCAGAGTATGAACTCATCAACAATGTCCATGATCTTCAATCACACACAGTATAAAACTCCACAGAGTGCTTGTTCCTCAACCATACAATGTCAACACATCCAATCTCTGCGATCCTCAACCACCACATCCACACTGTCCATGATCTTAAACACATCCATAGAATCCAAGATCTTCAATGACGCAGAGTGTCAAAACAACTGAAATATCCATGATCATCAACTGCACAGTGCCCAACACATCCACAGTGTTTATTACCCTCAACCACAGAGAGTATCAGCATTTTTCGATCATCAATCTCAGAGTGTACATCATTTCCGCAATGTCCTTGATCATCAACAACACAGTGTCCCTCAACCGCAGGGAGTACAAATACATCCACAATGACCATGGTAATCAGCCACTCAGAGTATGTACACATCCACAGTGTCCTTGAACATTAACCACACAGTGTCAAAACACATCCACAATGTCCATGGTCATCAACCACACAGTATCCAACACAATCGCAATGTTTTTGATCATCAACCACACAGTGTTCATCACATTTGCCGTGTCCTTGTTTATCAACCACACAAAGTACCAACACATTCACACTCAATCAGACAGGATATTAACACATCCATACAGTCCACGATAATCAACCACACAGTGTACAGAGACACATCCACTATGTCCATGGTCATCAACCACTCAGACTACCTACATATCCACAGTGTCCTTCGTGATTAACCAGAGTGAGTACCTATACATCGAAGTACCTTGACCCTCAACAACACAGTTTTCATTTTCTTTGATCCTCAACTACACTTTCAACACATCCAGCCTCCATGATCGTCAACCAGACTTGGTATTAACACATCTTTAATATCCATAATCCTCAAATATAGAGAATATAAATACATATTTAGTGTTCACAATACTAAACCACACAGAGTATCGATACATCAACAGTGTCCTTGATCATCAACCACACAGCATGTCCAACACCAACAAATCTGCAGTGTTTACAATACCAAACCACATAGTGTATACACACCCAGATTCCACGATCCGGAATCACAGTCTTAACATATACACAGCATCATTGATCATCAACCAGAGAGTATTGACACATCCACCCTGTCCATGATCTTCAATCACACAGAGTATAAATACATATGGTGTTTTCACAATAATATAAAAGACAGAGTGCCAACACATACAAAGTGTCCATGATCCTCAACCTCAGTGAAAAAACATCCACAATGAACATGATCCTCAGTCAACAGTGTCCAACACATCCACAGTATCCATGATCATCAAATTTACAGTGTCTAACACGTCTACACTCTCCATGATCTGAAGTTTTCAAAATACTAAACCACGCACAGTATCAACACATCAATAGTCTGTGATTTTCAACCACCCAGAGTACCAATACATCCACAGCATCCTTGATCATCAACTCAGAGTATGAACTCATCAACAATGTCCATGATCTTCAATCACACACAGTATAAAACTCCACAGAGTGCTTGTTCCTCAACCATACAATGTCAACACATCCAATCTCTGCGATCCTCAACCACCACATCCACACTGTCCATGATCTTAAACACATCCATAGAATCCAAGATCTTCAATGACGCAGAGTGTCAAAACAACTGAAATATCCATGATCATCAACTGCACAGTGCCCAACACATCCACAGTGTTTATTACCCTCAACCACAGAGAGTATCAGCATTTTTCGATCATCAATCTCAGAGTGTACATCATTTCCGCAATGTCCTTGATCATCAACAACACAGTGTCCCTCAACCGCAGGGAGTACAAATACATCCACAATGAACATGGTAATCAGCCACTCAGGGTATGTACACATCCACAGTGTCCTTGAACATTAACCACACAGTGTCAAAACACATCCACAATGTCCATGGTCATCAACCACACAGTATCCAACACAATCGCAATGTTTTTGATCATCAACCACACAGTGTTCATCACATTTGCCGTGTCCTTGTTTATCAACCACACAAAGTACCAACACATTCACACTCAATCAGACAGGATATTAACACATCCATACAGTCCACGATAATCAACCACACAGTGTACAGAGACACATCCACTATGTCCATGGTCATCAACCACTCAGACTACCTACATATCCACAGTGTCCTTCGTGATTAACCAGAGTGAGTACCTATACATCGAAGTACCTTGACCCTCAACAACACAGTTTTCATTTTCTTTGATCCTCAACTACACTTTCAACACATCCAGCCTCCATGATCGTCAACCAGACTTGGTATTAACACATCATTAATATCCATAATCCTCAAATATAGAGAATATAAATACATATTTAGTGTTCACAATACTAAACCACACAGAGTATCGATACATCAACAGTGTCCTTGATCATCAACCACACAGCATGTCCAACACCAACAAATCTGCAGTGTTTACAATACCAAACCACATAGTGTATACACACCCAGATTCCACGATCCGGAATCACAGTCTTAACATATACACAGCATCATTGATCATCAACCAGAGAGTATTGACACATCCACCCTGTCCATGATCTTCAATCACACAGAGTATAAATACATATGGTGTTTTCACAATAATATACAACACAGAGTGCCAACACATACATAGTGTCCATGATCCTCAAACTCTGTGACAACATATCCACAATGTACATGAACCTCAATCAACAGTGTCCAACACATCCACAGTATCCATGATCATCAAATACATAGTGTCCAACACATTTACACTGTCCATGATCTGCAGTTTTCACAATACTAAAGCACTCACAGTATCAACACATCAATAGTCTGTGATTTTCAACCACCCAGAGTACCAATACATCCACAGCATCCTTGATCATCAACTCAGAGTATGAACTCATCAACAATGTCCATGATCTTCAATCACACACAGTATAAAACTCCACAGAGTGCTTGTTCCTCAACCATACAATGTCAACACATCCAATCTCTGCGATCCTCAACCACCACATCCACACTGTCCATGATCTTAAACACATCCATAGAATCCAAGATCTTCAATGACGCAGAGTGTCAAAACAACTGAAATATCCATGATCATCAACTGCACAGTGCCCAACACATCCACAGTGTTTATTACCCTCAACCACAGAGAGTATCAGCATTTTTCGATCATCAATCTCAGAGTGTACATCATTTCCGCAATGTCCTTGATCATCAACAACACAGTGTCCCTCAACCGCAGGGAGTACAAATACATCCACAATGACCATGGTAATCAGCCACTCAGGGTATGTACATATCCACAGTGTCCTTGAACATTAACCACACAGTGTCAAAACACATCCACAATGTCCATGGTCATCAACCACACAGTATCCAACACAATCGCAATGTTTTTGATCATCAACCACACAGTGTTCATCACATTTGCCGTGTCCTTGTTTATCAACCACACAAAGTACCAACACATTCACACTCAATCAGACAGGATATTAACACATCCATACAGTCCACGATAATCAACCACACAGTGTACAGAGACACATCCACTATGTCCATGGTCGTCAACCACTCAGACTACCTACATATCCACAGTGTCCTTCGTGATTAACCAGAGTGAGTACCTATACATCGAAGTACCTTGACCCTCAACAACACAGTTTTCATTTTCTTTGATCCTCAACTACACTTTCAACACATCCAGCCTCCATGATCGTCAACCAGACTTGGTATTAACACATCTTTAATATCCATAATCCTCAAATATAGAGAATATAAATACATATTTTGTGTTCACAATACTAAACCACACAGAGTATCAATACATCAACAGTGTCCTTGATCATCAACCACACAGCATGTCCAAAACCAACACATCTGCAGTGTTTACAATACCAAACCACATAGTGTATACACACCCAGATTCCACGATCCGGAATCACAGTCTTAACATATACACAGCATCATTGATCATCAACCAGAGAGTATTGACACATCCACCCTGTCCATGATCTTCAATCACACAGAGTATAAATACATATGGTGTTTTCACAATAATATACAACACAGAGTGCCAACCCATACATAGTGTCCATGATCCTCAAACTCTGTGACAACATATCCACAATGTACATAAACCTCAATCAACAGTGTCCAACACATCCACAGTATCCATCATCATCAAATACATAGTGTCCAACACATTTACACTGTCCATGATCTGCAGTTTTCACAATACTAAACCACTCACAGTATCAACACATCAATAGTCTGTGATTTTCAACCACCCAGAGTACCAATACATCCACAGCATCCTTGATCATCAACTCAGAGTATGAACTCATCAACAATGTCCATGATCTTCAATCACACACAGTATAAAACTCCACAGAGTGCTTGTTCCTCAACCATACAATGTCAACACATCTAATCTCTGCGATCCTCAACCACCACATCCACACTGTCCATGATCTTAAACACATCCATAGAATCCAAGATCTTCAATGACGCAGAGTGTCAAAACAACTGAAATATCCATGATCATCAACTGCACAGTGCCCAACACATCCACAGTGTTTATTACCCTCAACCACAGAGAGTATCAGCATTTTTCGATCATCAATCTCAGAGTGTACATCATTTCCGCAATGTCCTTGATCATCAACAACCCAGTGTCCCTCAACCGCAGGGAGTACAAATACATCCACAATGTCCATGGTAATCAGTCACTCAGGGTATGTACACATCCACTGATTCCTTGAACATCAACCACACAGTGTCCATCACAACCGCAATGTCTTTGATCATCAATCACACAGTGTTAATCACATTCGCCGTGTTCTTGTTTATTAACCACAGAGAGTACCAACACATTCACACTCAATCAGACAGGATATTAATATATTCATAGTGTCCATGATAATCAACCACACAGAATACAGACACATACACTATCACCATGGATATCAACCAAACAGAGTACCAACATATCCACAGTGTCCTTCGTGATTAAACAGATTGAGTAGCTATACATCGAAGTACCTTGACCCTCAACAACCCAGTTTTCATCATATCCGCCGTGTCCTTAATCATCAATCACTCAGAATATCAACACATCCACGGTGTCCTTGATCTTCTATTGGTACAGTGTGAGAACCTAGCAGAGCCTGGAATATGGTAGTAAAAATCCTCCCCGACTGAGCCGCACACGTCTTTGAGACTTTGTTTTCATTCAATGAAAGCCTGAAGCTGTGTCTGCGTTCAATCTGGAAACGTTTTCACAACCTCATCCTCAGAGAGTTCAATGTGTTCTGGTACAACAATCTGACACAGAGATGTACATTGACCACGAAAATCATTAACATCAAACTGAGCATAAAAACTGTTAAGTTAATTTGCTGCAGTAACAGAATCACCAACACTGCACACAGGCTGCTTGAATTGTTGCTTACCCATCCTAGTTTTGAGTACTTTCCATGCCTCCTTAGTATTAGCACTCCTAAATTTTTCCTCGATTTTGTTCTTGAATTCAAATTTGGCAATCTTAGCATGTCTTCTAAATTTCTTTTCTTTCTCACGATATGCATCCTTATTTCCCTGCAGAAATGCAAATTTCTTTTGATTCAGGTACACTTTATGGTCCTTCATTATCCAGGCCTTGTTGTTCGGGTACAACCGCACTGTCATTGATAACTGACTCTTCACAGTATTTGACAGACGACAGTCCGCAAGTTCAGAGGGGTCAAAGAAGCTGTCAATAAAAACATCCCACCCTGTTCCTTCAAAACAACCACGCATCTCCTTCATGCTTCAGATGTCCAGAGTTAATAAATACGAGTTCTAGGTTTTTTGTCTTCATAATTTGTCTGTACTTCGGCAACAAATGCACACCATTATGATTAGAGCGGCTAAGTGGTATACAGAATACCAACACATCCACAGTATCCTCGATCCTCAACTACACTTTCACCACATCCAGTCTCCATGATCGTCAACCAGACTTGGTATTAACACATCCTTAATATCCATAATCCTCAAATATAGAGAATATAAATACATATTTTGTGTTCACAATAATAAACCACACAGAGTATCAATACATCAAGTGTCTTTGATCATCAACCACACAGCGTGTCCAACACCAACACATCTGCAGTGTTTACAATACCAAACCACATAGTGTAAACACACCCAGTTTCCTCGATCCGGAATCACAGTCTTAACATATACACAGCATCATTGATCATCAACCAGAAAGTATTGGCACATCCACCCTCTCCATGATCTTCAATCACACACAGTATAAATACATCTGGAGTTTTCACAATAATATACAACACAGAGTGCCAACACATACATAGTGTCCATGATCCTCAACCTCAGTGACAAAACATCCACAATGAACATGATCCTCAGTCATCAGTGTCCAACACATCCACAGTGTCCATGATCATCAAATATACAGTGTCTAACACGTTTACACTGTCCATGATCTGAAGTTTTCACAATACTAAACCACGCACAGTATCAACACATCAATAGTCTGTGATTTACACCCACTCAGAGTACCAATACATCCACAGCATCCTTTGTTCATCAACTCAGAGTATGAACTCACACACATCTACAGTGTTTACAATACTAAACCACACAGTGTAAACACACCCCAGTTTCCACGATCCGGAATCACACAGTCTTAACATATACACAGCATCATTGATCATCAACCATAGAGTATTGACACATCCACCCTGTCCATAATCCTTGATCATCAACTCAGAGTATGAACTCATCAACAATGTCCATGATCTTCAACCGCACAAAGTATAACACTCCACAGTGTGCTTGTTCCTCAACCATACAATATCAACACATCCAATCTCTGCGATCCTCAACCACCACATCCACAGTGTCCATGATCGTAAACACATCCACAGAATCCAAGTTCTTCAATGACGCAGAGTGTCAACACAAATGAATTATCCATGATCATCAACTGCACAGTGCCCAACACATACACAGTGTTTATAATCCTCAACCACACAGAGTATCAGCATTTTTCGATAATCAATCACACACTGTACATCATATCCGCAGTGTCCTTGATGATCAACAAAACAGTGTCCATCAACCGCAGGGAGTACAAATACATCCCCAATGTCCATGGTAATCAGTCACTCAGGGTATGTACACATCCACAGATTCCTTAAACATCAACCACATAGTGTCCAACACAACCGCAATGTCCTGGATCATCAATCACACGGTGTTCATCACATTCGCCGTGTTCTTGTTTATTAACCACACAGAGTACCAACACATTCACACACAATCAGACAGGATATTAATATATCCATAGTGTCAACGATAATCAACCAAACAGTGTACAGACACATCCACACAGAGTACCTACATATCCACAGTGTCCTTCGTGATTAACCAGAGTGAGTAGCTATACATCGAAGTACCTTGACCCTCAACAACACAGTTTTCATCATATCCGCCGTGTCCTTGATCATCAATCACTCAGAATATCAACACATCCATGGTGTCCTTGATCTTCTACTGGTACAGTGTGAGAATCTAGCACAGCCTGGAATATGGTAGTAAAAATCCTCCCCTACTGAGCCGCACACGTCTTTGAGACTTTGTTTTCATTCAATGAAAGCCTGAAACTGTGTCTGCGTTCAATCTGGAAACGTTTTCACAACCTCATCCTCCGAGAGTTCAATGTGTTCTGGTACAACAGTCTGACACAGAGATGTACATTGACCACGAAAATCATTAACATCAAACCGAGCATAAAAACTGTTAAGTTAATTTGCTTCAGTAACAGAATCACCAGTATGGAACACAGGCTGCTTGAATTGTTGCTTACCCATCCTAGTTTTGAGTCCATTCCATGACACCTTAGTATTAGCACTCCTAAATTTTCCCTCGACTTTGTTCTTGAATTCAAGTTTGGCAATCCTAGCAACTCTTCTAAATTCCTTTTCTTTCTCACGATATGCATCCTTCTTTCCCTACAGAAATTCAAATTTCTTTTCATTCAGCTACACTTTAAGGTCCTTCGTTATCCAGGGCTTGTTGTTCGGGTACTAGCGCACTGTCCTGGTATTGATAACTGACTCTACACAGAATTTGACATAACACGATATTGTGTCCGCAAGTTCAGAGTGGTTAAAGCAGCTGTCCGTAAAAACATCCCACTCTGTTCCTTCAAAACCACCACGTAACTCCTCCATGCTGCAGATGTCCAGAGTTGAGAAACACGAGTTCAAGATTTTTAGTCTTCAAATGTTGTCTGTACTTCGACAACAAATGCACAGCGTTATGTTTAGAGCGGCCATGTGGTGTACAGAATACAAACACATCAACAGTATCCTTGATCCTCATCTACACTTTCAACACATCCTTAATATCCATAATCCTCAAACATAGAGAATATAAATACATATTTTGTGTTCAAAATACTAAACCACACAGAGTATCAATACATCAACAGTGTCCTTGATCATCAACCACACAGCGTTTCCAACACCAACACATCTGCAGTGTTTACAATACTAAACCACACAGTTTCAACACCGCCCAGTTTCCACGATCCGGATTCACACAGTCGTAACATATACACAGCATCATTGATCATCAACCACAGAGTATTGACACATCCACCTTGTCCATGATCTTCAATCACCCAGAGTATAAATACATCTACACAATAATATACAACACAGAGTGCCAACATATACATAGTGTCCATGATCCTCAACCTCAGTGACAACACATCCACAATGGTCATGGTCATCAACCACACAGAGTGCCTACATATCCACAGTAACCTTGACTCTTAACCACACAACTTTCTTCACATCCGCCGTGTCCTTGATCATCAATCATACAGTGTACCAACACATCCACAGTGCCCTCGATCCTCTATCCCACAGTGGCTAACACATCTGCAATGTACTTGAACATCAGTCGCACAGTATGGGTCACACCCGCGGTGTTATTGATCATCAACCAAATTGAGTGATATGCATCCACAGTGTCCACGATCGGAAACCAGTCAGAGTACCAACACATTCACAGTGTCCTTGGTAATCAACCACACAGAGTACCAACACACACACAGTGTCCTTGATCCTCATCTACACAGTTTCAACAAATCCATTCTCGATTATCCTCAACCAGACTGGGTATTAACACATCCATAATATCCATAATCCTCAAACGTAGAGAAAAGCAATACATATGTTGTGTTCACAATATTAAACCATACAGATTATCAATACATCAAGAGTGTCCTTGATTATCAACCACACAGCGTGTCCAACACCAAACCATTTGCAGTGTATACAATACCAAACCACATAGTGTAAACACACACAGTTTCCACGATCCGGAATCACAGTCTTAACATATACAAAGCATCATTGATCATCAACCAGAGAGTATTGGCACATCCACCCTGTCCATGATCTTCAATCACACACAGTATAAATACATCTGGAGTTTTCACAATAATATAAAAGACAGAGTGCCAACACATACAAAGTGTCCATGATCCTCAACCTCAGTGACAAAACATCCACAATGAACATGATCCTCAGTCAACAGTGTCCAACACATCCACAGTATCCATGATCATCAAATTTACAGTGTCTAACACGTTTACACTGTCCATGATCTGAAGTTTTCAAAATACTAAACCACGCACAGTATCAACACATCAATAGTCTGTGATTTTCAACCACCCAGAGTAGCAATACATCCACAGCATCCTTGATCATCAACTCAGAGTATGAACTCACTCACATCTGCAGTGTTTACAATACTAAACCACACAGTGTAAACACACCCCAGTTTCCACGATCCGGAATCTCACAGTCTTAACATATACACAGCATCATTGATCATCAACCACAGAGTATTGACACATCCACCCTGTCCATAATCCTTGATCATCAACTCAGAGTATGAACTCATCAACAATGTCCATGATCTTCAACCGCACAAAGTATAAAACTCCACAGTGTGCTTGTTCCTCAACCATACAATATCAACACATCCAATTTCTGCGATCCTCAACCACCACATCCACAGTGTCCATGATCGTAACACATTCATAGAATCCAAGATCTTCAATGACACAGTGTCAACACAATTGAAATGTCCATGATCATCAATTGCACAGTGCCCAACACATCCACAGTGTTTATTACCCTCAACCACAGAGAGTATCAGCATTTTTCGATCATCAATCTCAGAGTGTACATCATTTCAGCAATGTCCTTGATCATCAACAAAACAGTGTCCCTCAACCGCAGGGAGTACAAATACAACCACAATGACCATGGTAATCAGTCACTCAGTGTATGTACACATCTACAGTGTCCTTGAACATTAACCACACAGTGTCCAAACACATCCACAATGTCCATGGTCATCAACCACACAGTATCCAACACAATCGCAATGTTCTTGATCATCAACCACACAGTGTTCATCACATTCAGCGTGTCCTTGTTTATCAACCACACAAAGTACCAACACATTCACAGTATCCGTGATCATCAAATACACAGTGTCTAACACGTTTACATTGTCCATGATCTGAAGTTTTCTCAATACTAAACCACGCACAGTATCAACAGATCAATAGTCTGTGATTTTCACCCACTCAGAGTACCAATACATCCACAGCATCCTTGATCATCAACTCTGAGTATGAACTCACACACATCTGCAGTGTTTACAATACTAAACCACACAGTGTAAACACACCCCAGTTTCCGCGATCCGGAATCACACAGTCTTAACATATACACAGCATCATTAATCATCAACCACAGAGTATTGACACATCCACCCTGTCCATCATACTTGATCATCAACTCAGAGTATGAACTCATCAACAATGTCCATGATCTTCAACCGCACAAAGTATAAAACTCCACAGTGTGCTTGTTCCTCAACCATACAATATCAACACATCCAATCTCTGCGATCCTCAACCACCACATCCACAGTGTCCATGATCGTAAACACATCAATAGAATCCAAGTTCTTTAATGACGCAGAGAGTCAACACAACTGAAATATCCATGATCATCAACTGCACAGTGCCCAACACATACACAGTGTTTATAATCCTCAACCACACAGAGTATCAGCATTTTTCGATAATCAATCACACAGTGTACATCATATCCGCAGTGTCATTGATCATCAACAAAACAGGGTCCCTCAACCGCACGGAGTACAAATACACCCACAATGTCCATGGTAATCAGTCACTCAGGGTATGTACGCTTCCACTGATTCTTTGAACATCAACCACACAGTGTCCATCACAACCGCAATGTCCTAGATCATCAATCACACAGTGTTCATCACATTCGCCGTGTTCTTGTTTATTAACCACACAGAGTACCAACACATTCACACTCAATCAGACAGGATATCAATATATCCATAGTGTCTATGATAATCAAACACACAGTGTACAGACACATACACTATCTCCATGGTCATCAACCACACAGAGTACCAACATATCCACAGTGTCCTTCTTGATTAAACAGATTGAGTAGCTATACATCGAAGTACATTGACCCTCAACAACACAGTTTTCATCATATCCGCCGTGTCCTTGATCATCAATCACTCAGAATATCAACACATCCACGGTGTCCTTGATCTTCTATTGGTACAATGTGAGAATCTAGCAGAGCCTGGAATATGGTAGTAAAAATCCTCCCCGACTGAGCCGCACACGTCTTTGGACTTTGTTTTCATTCAATGAAAGCCTGAAGCTGTGTCTGCGTTCAATCTGGAAACGTTTTCACAACCTCATAGAGTTCAATGTGTTCTGGTACAACAATCTGACACAGAGATGTACATTGACAACGAAAATCATTAACATTAAACCGAGCATAAAAACGGTTAAGTTACTTTGCTGCAGTAACAGAATCACCAGAATGGCACACAGGCTGCTTGAATTGTTGCTTACCCATCCTAATTTTGAGTACATTCCATGCCTCCTTAGTATTAGCACTCCTAAATTTTTCCTAGATTTTGTTCTTGAATTCAAATTTGGCAAATCTAGCATGTCTTCTAAATTTCTTTTCTTTCTCACGATATGCATCCTTATTTCCCTGCAGAAATGCAAATTTCTTTTGATTCAGGTACACTTTAAGGTCCTTCGTTTTCCAGACCTTGTTTTTCGTGTACAATCGCACTGTCATTGATAACTGACTCTTCACAGTATTTGACAGACGACAGTCCGCAAGTTCAGAGAGGTCAAAGAAGCTGTCCATAAAAACATCCCACTCTGTTCCTTCAAAACAACAAGGTATCTCCTTCATGCTTCAGATATCCAGAGTTAATAAATACGAGTTCTAGGTTTTTTGTCTTCAGAATTTGTCTGTACTTCGGCAACAAATGCACACCATTATGATTAGAGCATCCAAGTGGTATACAGAATACCAACACATCCACAGTATCCTCGATCCTCAACTACACTTTCTACACATCCAGTCTTCTTGATCGTCAACCAGACTTGGTATTAACACATCCTTAATATCCATAATCCTCAAACATAGAGAATTAAAATACATATTTTGTGTTCACAAAACTAAACCACATGGAGTATCAATACATCAACAGTGTCCTTGATCATCAACTACGTAGCGTGTCCAACACCAACACATCTGCAGTGTTTACAATACTAAACCACACATTGTCAACAACGCCCAGTTTCCACGATCCGGAATCACACAGTCGTAACATATACACAGCATCATTGATCATCAACCAGACAGTATTGACACATCCACCCTGTACATGATCTTCGATCACACAGAGTATAAATACACCTGGAGTTTTCACAATAATACACAACACAAAATACCAACAGATACATAGTGTCCATGATCCTCAACTCAGTGAAAATACATCCACAACATACATGAGCCTCAGTCAACAGTCTCCAACACATCCACAGTATCAATGATCATCAAATACACAGAGTGTCCAACAAGTTTACACTCTACATGATCTGCAGTTTTCACAATACTAAACCACGCACAGTACCAACACATCAAGAGAATATGTGATTTTCAACCACTCAGAGTACCAATACATCCACAGCATCCTTGATCATCAACTCAGATTATGAACTCATCAACAAAGTCCATGATCTTTAATCACACAAAGTATAAAACTCCACAGAGTGCTTGTTCCTCAACCACACAATATTAACACATCCAATTTCTGCGATCCTCAAACACCACATCCACATTGTCCATGATCGTAAACACATCCATAGATTCAAAGATCTTCAATGACGCAGAGTGACAACACAACTGAAATATCCATGATCATCAACTGCAGAGTGCCTAACACATATACAGTGTTTATTATCCTCGACCACATAGAGTATCAGCATTTTTCGATCATCAATCACACTGTGTACATCATATCTGCAGTGTCCTTCATCATCAAAAACACAGTGTCCCTCAACCGCAGGGAGTACAAATACATCCACAATGTCCATGGTAATCAGTCACTCAGGATATATACACATCCAAAGTGTCCTTGAACATTAACCACACAGTGTCCAAACACATCCACAATGTCCATGATCATCAACCAAACAGTATCCAACACAATCGCAATGTTCTTGATCATCAACCACACAGTGTTCATCACATTCGCCGTGTCCTTGTTTATCAACCACACAAAGTACCAACACATTCACACTCAATCAGAGAGGATATTAACACATCCATACAGTCCGTGATAATCAACCACACAGTGTACAGACACATCCACTATGTGCATGGTCATCAACTACTCAGACTACCTACATATCCACAGTGTCCTTCGTGATTAACCACAGTGAGTACCTATACATCGAAGTACCTTGACCTTCAAAAACACAGTTTTCATTTTCTTTGATCCTCAACTACACTTTCACCACATCCAGTCTCCATGATCGTCAACCAGACTTGGTATTAACACATCCTTAATATCCATAATCCTCAAATATAGAGAATATAAATACATATTTTGTGTTCACAATACTAAACCACACAGAGTATCAATACATCAAGTGTCCTTGATCGTCAACCACACAGCGTGTCCTACTCCAACACATCTGCAGTGTTTTCAATACCAAACCATGTAGTGTAAACACATCCAGTTTCCTCGATCCGGAATCACAGTCTTAACATATACACAGCATTATTGATCATCAACCACAGAGTATTGACACATCCACCCTGTCCATGGTCTTCAATCACACAGCGTACACATACATCTGGAGTTTTCACAAAAATACACAACACACAGTACGAACAGGTACATAGTGTCCACGATCCTCAACCTAAGTGACAACACATCCACAATGTACATGATCCTCAGTTAACAGTGTCCAACACATCCAGAGTATCCATGTTCATCAAATACACAGAGTGTCCAACACGTTTACAATGTCCATGATCTGCAGTTTTCACAATACTAAACAATGCACAGTATCAACACATCAATAGAGTCTGTGATTTTCAACCACTCAGAGTACCAATACATCCACAGCATCCTTGATCATGAACTCAGAGTATGAACTCATCAACAATGTCCATGATCTTTAATGACACAAAGTATAAAACTCCACAGAGTGCTTGTTCCTCAACCATACAATATCAACACATCCAATTTCTGCGATCCTCAACCACCACATCCACAGTGTCCATGATCGTAAACACATTCATAGAATCCAAGATCTTCAATGACACAGTGTCAACACAATTGAAATATCCATGATCATCAACTGCACTGTGCCCAACACATCCACAGTGTTTATTACCCTCAACCACAGAGAGTATCAGCATTTTTCGATCATCAATCTCAGAGTGTACATCATTTCCGCAATGTCCTTGATCATCAACAACACAATGTCCCTCAACCGCAGGGAGTACAAATACATCCACAATGACCATGGTAATCAGTCACTCAGGGTATGTACACATCCACAGTGTCCTTGAACATTAACCACACAGTGTCCAAACACATCCACAATGTCCATGGTCATCAACCACACAGTATCCAACACAATGGCAATGTTCTTGATCATCAACCACACAGTGTTCATCACATTTGCCGTGTCCTTGTTTATCAACCACACAAAGTACCAACACATTCACACTCAATCAGACAGGATATTAACACATCCATACAGTCCACGATAATCAACCACACAGTGTACACATACACATCCACTATGTTCATGGTCATCAACCACTCAGACTACCTACATATCCACAGTGTCCTTCGTGATTAACAAGAGTGAGTACCTATACATCGAAGTACCTTGACCCTCAACAACACAGTTTTCATTTTCTTTTATCCTCAACTACACTTTCAACACATCTAGCCTCCATGATCGTCAACCAGACTTGGTATAAACACATCCTTAATATCCATAATCTTCAAATATAGAGAATATAAATACATATTTTGTGTTCACAATACTAAACCACACAGAGTATCAATACATCGACAGTGTCCTTGATCATCAACCACACAGCGTGTCCAACACCAACACATCTGCAGTGTTTACAATACTAAACCACCCATTGTTAACACCGCCCAGTTTCCACGATCCGGATTCACACAGTCGTAACATATACACAGCATCATTGATCATCAACCAGACAGTATTGACACATCCACCCTGTACATGATCTTCGATCACACGGATTATAAATACACCTGGAGTTTTCACAATAATACACAACACAAAATACCAACAGATACATAGTGTCCATGATCCTCAACCTCAGTGACAACACATCCACAGTATACATGATCCTCAGTCAACAGTCTCCAACACATCCACAGTATCAATGATCATCAAATACACAGAGTATCCAACAAGTTTACACTCTCCATGATCTGCCGTTTTCACAATACTAAACCACGCACAGTACCAACACATCAATAGAGTCTGTGATTTTCAACCACTCAGAGTACCAATACATCCACAGCATCCTTGATCATCAACTCAGAGCATGAACTCATCAACAATGTCCATGATCTTTAATCACACAAAGTATAAAACTCCACAGACTGCTTGTTCCTCAACCATACAATATCAACACATCCAATTTCTGCGATCCTCAACCACCACATCCACATTGTCCATGATCGTAAACACATCCATAGAATCCAAGATCTTCAATGACACAGTGTCAACACAATTGAAATATCCATGATCATCAATTGCACAGTGCCCAACACATCCACAATGTTTATTAACCTCAACCACAAAGAGTATCAGCATTTATCGATCATCAATCTCAGAGTGTACATCATTTCCGCAATGTCCTTGATCATCAACAACACAGTGTCCCTCAACCGCAGGGAGTACAAATACATCCACAATGTCCATGGTAATCAGTCACTCAAGGTATGTACACATCCATAGATTCCTTAAACATCAACCACACAGTGTCCAACACAACCTCAATGTCCTGGATCATCAATCACACAGTGTTCATCACATTCGCCGTGTTCTTGTCTATTAACCACACAGAGTACCAACACATTCACACTCAATCAGACAGGATATTAATATATCCATAGTGTCAACGATAATCAACCACACAGAGTACCAACATATCCACAGTGTCCTTCGACATTAACCAGAGTGAGTAGCTATACATCGAAGTACCTTGATCCCCAACAACACAGTTTTCATCATATCCGCCGTGTCCTTGATCATCAATCACTCAGAATATCAACACATCCACGGTGTCCTTGATCTTCTACTGTTACAGTGTGAGAATCTAGCAGAGCCTGGAATATGGTACTAAAAATCCTCCCCGACTGAGCATCACACGTCTTTGAGACTTTGTTTTCATTCAATGAAAGCCTGAAGTTGTGTCTGCGTTCAATCTGGAAACGTTTTCACAACCTCATCCTCAGAGAGTTCAATGTGTTCTGGTACAACAGTCTGACACAGAGATGTACATTGACCACGAAAATCATTAACATCAAACCGAGCATAAAAACGGTTAAGTTAATTTGCTGCAGTAACAGAATCAACAGTATGGCACACAGGCTGCTTGAATTGTTGCTTACCCATCCTAATTTTGAGTACATTCCATGCCTCCTTAGTATTAGCACTCCTAAATTTTTCCTAGATTTTGTTCTTGAATTCAAGTTTGGCAATCCTAGCATGTCTTCTAAATTTCTTTTCTTTCTCACGATATGCATCCTTCTTTCCCTGCAGAAATGCAAATTTCTTTTAATTAAGGTACATTTTAAGGTCCTTCCTTATCCAGGGCTTGTTGTCCGGGTACAAGCGCGCTGTCCTGGTATTGTTAACTGACTCTTCACAGAATTTGACATAAGACGACATAGTGTCCGCAAGTTCAGAGGGGTCAAAGCAGCTCTCCATAAAAAACATCCCACTCTGTTCCTTCAAAACAGCCACGTAACTTCATGCTTCGGGTGTCCAAAGTTGAGAAACACGAGTTCTGTTTTGTTTTCTTCAAATTAGATTTAACAAGATAACAAGATTGCCATCCAGAAAATTACTCTGGATGGCAGGTGGACCAGGAAGCCTTTTGGCTTATCGAGAGTCCAATACTTTTTATCTACATGTATCCCACCTTTTTAATGTGTGTGTCGATTTTATTTTTAAACATATTCACGCTACTAGCACCAACACAATCAGGAGATAATCTGTTCCATTCAACAACACAGTGTCCCTCAACCGCAGGGAGTACAAATACATCCACAATGTCCATGGTAATCAGTCACTCAGAGTATGTACACATCCACAGTGTCCTTGAACATTAACCACACAGTGTCCAAACACATCCACAATGTCCATGGTCATCAACCACACAGTGTCCAACACAACCGCAATGTCCTTGATCATCAATCACACAGTGTTAATCATATTGGCCGTGTCCTTGTTTATCAACCACACAGAGTATTAACACATTCATACTCAATCAGACAGGATATTAATATATCCATAGTGTCCACGATAATCAACCACACAGTGTACAGACACATCCACTATGTCCATGGTCTTCAACCACACAGAGTACCTACATATCCACAGTGTCCTTCATGATTAACCAGAGTGAGTAGCTATATATCGAAGTACCTTGACCCTCAACAACACAGTTTTCATCATATCCGCCGTGTCCTTGATCATCAATCACTCAGAATATCAACACATCCACGGTGTCCTTGATCCTCTACTGGTACAGTGTGAGAATCTAGCAGAGCCTAAAATATGGTAGTAAAAATCCTTCCCGGCTGAGCCGCACGTCTTTAAGACTTTGTTGTTCACTCAATCAAGGCCTGAAGCTGTGTCTGCATTCAATCTGAAAACGTTTTCACAAACTCGTCCTCAATGAGTTCAATGTGTTCTGTTACAACAGTCTGGCACAGAGATGTACATTGACCACGAAAATCATTAACATCAAACCGAGCATAAAAACGGTTAAGTTCATTTGCTGCAGAAACAGAATCACCAGTATGGCACACAGGCTGCTTGATTTGTTCCTTACCCATCCTAGTTTTGAGTCCATTCCATGCCTCCTTAGCATTAGCACTCCTAAATTTTCCCTCGACTTTGCTCTTGAATTCAAGTTTGGCAATCCTAGCAACTCTTCTAAATTCCTTTTCTTTCTCACGATATGCATCCTTCTTTCCCTGCAGAAATGCAAATTTCTTTTCATTCAGGTACACGTTAAGGTCCTTCGTTATACAGGGCTTATTGTTCGTGTACAAGCGCACTGTTCTGGTATTGATAACTGATTCTACACAGAATTTGACATAAGACGATATAGTGTCCGCAAGTTCAGAGGGGTCAAAGCAGCTGTCCATAAAAATATCCCACTCTGATCCTTCAAAACAACCACGTAACTCCTCCATGCTTCAGGTGTCCAGAGTTGAAAAACACGAGTTCTAGGTTTTTTATTCTTCAAATTTTGTCTGTACTTCGGCAACAAATGCACAGCGTTATGATTAGTGCGGCCAAGTGGTATACAGAATACCAACACATCCACAGTATCCTTGATCCTCAACTACACTTTCAACACATCCAGTCTCCATGATCGTCAACCAGACTTGGTATTAACACATCTTTAATATCCAAAATCCTCAAACATAGATAATATAAATACATATTTTGTGTTCACAATAATAAACCACACAGAGTATCAATACATCAACACAGTCCTTGATCATCAACCACACAGCGTGTCCAACACCAACACATCTGCAGTGTTTACAATACTAAACCACACAGTGTCAACACCGACCAGTTACCACTATCCGGAATCACACAGTCTTAACATATACACAACATCATTGATCATCAAACACAGAGTATTGACACATCCACACTGTACATGATCTTCGATAACACAGAGTATAAATACACTTAGAGTTTTCACAATAATACACAACACACAATACCAACAGATACATAGTGTCCATGATCATCAACCTCAGTGACAACACATCCACAATGTACATGATCCTCAGTCAACAGTCTCCAACACATCCACAATATCCATGATCATCAAATACACAGAGTGTCCACCACGTTTACACTCTCCATGATCTACAGTTTTCACAATACTAAACCACGCACAGTATCAACACATCAATAGAGTCTGTGATTTTCAACCACTCAGAGTACCAATACATCCACATTATCCTTGATCATCAACTCAAAGTATGAACTCATTAACAATGTCCATGATCTTCAACCTCACAAAGTATAAAACTCCACAGTGTGCTTGTTCCTCAACCATACAATGTCAACACATCCAATCTCTGCGATCCTCAACCACCACATCCACAGTGTCCATGATCGTAAACACATCCATAGAATCCAAGATCTTCAATGACGCAGAGTGTCAACACAACTGAAATATCCATGATCATCAACTGCACAGTGTCCAACACATACACATTGTTTATAATCCTCAACCACACAGAGTATCAGCATTTTTCGATCATCAATCACACAGTGTACATCATATCCGCAGTGTCCTTGATCATCAACAAAACAGTGTCCCTCAACCGCAGAGAGTACAAATACATCCACAATGTCCATGGTAATCAGTCACTCAGGGTATGTACACATCCACAGATTCCTTGAACATCAACCACACAGTGTCCAAAACAACCGCAATGTCCTTGATCATCAATCACACAGTGTTCATCACATTCGCCGTGTTCTTGTTTATTAACCACACAGAGTACCAACACATTCACACTCAATCAGACAGGATATTAATATATCCATAGTGTCCACGTTAATCAACCACACAGTGTACAGATACATCCACTATCTCCATGGTCATCAATCACACAGAGTACCAACATATCCACAGTGTCCTTCGTGATTAACCAGAGTGAGTACATATACATCGAAGTACCTTGACCCTCAACAATACAGTTTTCATCATATCCGCCGTGTTCTTGATCATCAATCACTCAGAATATATCAACACATCCACGGTATCCTTGATCTTCTACTGGTACAGTGTGAGAATCTAGCAGAGCCTGGAATATGGTACTAAAAATCCTCCACGGCTGAGCCGCACACGTCTTTAAGACTTTGTTTTTCACTCAATCAAGGCCTGAAGCCGTGTCTGCGTTCAATCTGGAAACGTTTCCACAACCTCATCCTTGGAGATTTCAATGTGTTCTGGTACAACAGTCTGACACAGAGATGTACATTGACCACGAAAATCATTACCATCAAACCGAGCATAAAAACGGTTAAGTTAATTTGCTGCAGTAACAGAATCACCAGTATGGCACACAGGCTGCTTGAATTGTTGCTTACCCATCCTAGTTTTGAGTACATTCCATGCCTCCTTAGTATTAGCACTCCTAAATTTTCCTTCGACTTTGTTCTTGAATTCAAATTTGGTAATCCTAGCATGTCTTCTAAATTTCTTTTCTTTCTCACGATATGCATCCTTCTTTCCCTGCAGAAATGCAAATTTCTTTTGATTAAGGTACACTGTAAGGTCCTTCCTTATCCAGGGCTTGTTGTCCGGGTACAAGCGTGCTGTCCTCGTATTGATAACTGACTCTTCACAGAATTTGACGTAATACGACATAGTGTCCGCAAGTTCAGAGGGGTCAAAGCAGCTGTCCATAAAAAACATCCCACTCTATTCATTTAAAACATCCACGTATCTCCTCCATGCTTCAGGTGTCCAAAGTTGAGAAACACGAGTTCTAGGTTTTTTTGTCTTCAAATTATATCTGTACTTCGGCAACAAATGCACAGCGTTATGATTAGAGCGGCCAAGTGGTGTACAGAATACCAACACATCCACAGTATCCTTGATCCTCAACTACACTTTCAACACATCCAGTCTCCATGATCGTCAACCAGACTTGGTATTAACACATCTTTAATATCCAAAATCCTCTTAACATATACATTGATCATCAAACAGAGAGTATTGACACATCCACCCTGCCCATGATCTTCAATCACACAGAGTATAAATACATCTGGAGTTTTCACAATAATATACAACACAGAGTGCCAACACATACATAGTGTCCATGATCCTCAACCAAGCCTCGGACCCATAAAGTAGGACAGCTTTGACACTGGAGTTGAAGAGCCTGACCTTAGTGTGGGGTGCAATGGATTTGGTATTCCAGATGTTCATGAGTTGTAGGAAGGCGGTTTTGGCTTTGCCAATTCTTGCTGTTCCTCCCTGTTTGTCGATGATGCTTCCGAGGTAGGTAAATGCTTCCACTTCTTCAATGGCACTTCCTTGTAGTGTGATTACTTCTCTATTGGTGCATTGATGCGGAGGGTTTTTGTTTTCCCTTTGTGGATGTTGTGGTTGCCAGCACATTTGTCTTGTATATGTTGATAGTTGTGGGACAATAGGGCTTATGTCATCATCTGCGAAGTCCATGTCATCCACAGCGTCCACTGAATGTCATTTCTTCTCTGTTCTGTAGAAGTCTTCATGACACACTCTATGGCCAGGAGGAAGAGGAACGGCGACAAAAGGCATCCTTGCCGCACTCCGGTCTTTACCTGGAAGGTCCGGATGCGCTGTCCTCCAAGGAGAACCCTACTGGTTATTCCTTCATAGGAGTTCCTGATGAGGTTTACGAGCTTGGTAGGCACTCCATAGTGTCTGAGGAGTTTCCAGAGAGTCTCTCTGTCCACACTATCGAAGGCCTTCTCGTAGTCCACAAAGTTCATGTAGAGCGGGGAGTTCCGCTATACATGTGTATTGACTGCTCCACGATGATTCGCAGTGTTGCAATCTGGTCCACAAATGATCTTTTCTTCCTGAAGCCGGCTTGCTCCTCACATAGGTAGGGGTCCATGACATCTTTTATTCTGTTGAGGATGATACTGTTGAAGAGTTTGCTTGTTACCGAGAGGAGTGCTATGCCTCTGTAGTTGGCACAGTTGCCGAGATCGCCCTTCTTGGGCAGCTTGATGGTGTAGCCCTCCTTCCATTCTTCTGGCACCTGCTCCTCCTCCCAGATCTTCTGAAGAGTGGGTAGAGCATCTTCACTGTTGTGTTTGTTCATTCAAGGCTTCTGTTGGCTGGGCCTGCTGATTTTCTGTTTTTATGCTCGTGGATTGCCCTCCTGCTCTCTTCTCTGGTAGGTTTGCTGGTGTCTATGGGGAGATCGGTTTCCGCGGGGTAGCATCAGGTGAGTTTGTAGGTGCTGGTCGGTTCAATAGTTCTTCAAAATGCTCGGCCCATCAGTTTAGTTGCCCGTCTGCTCTTGTGATGGGATTTCCGTCCTTATCCTTGACTGGATGTTCTGGCTTGCCATATTTGCCGGACAGTTTTCCTTGTTGTGTCGTACAATTTCCTCATGTTGCCATTTCTTGCCGCCTCCTCTGCTTCTTCAGCAAGGTCGTCTATGTAGTGCCGTTTGTCAGACCTTGCACTTCTTTTTACCTCACTGTTTGCTTCTGCGTATTTTTCCTGTGCTCTTACTTTAGATGTTCGAGTACAGCTGTTGTTCACAGCTGCTTTTTTATATATATATATCTTATTCAACGTGTCCGCTGATATCCAGTCCTTCCTCTATGTGTTCCTCCGTCCAAGCACAGCTTGACACATGGATGTCACTGCTTCTTTTACCTTTCTCCAGCATCCTTCAAGAGTGTCCTCTTTGTCTTGTAATCTCTGGAACTTGCTTCTGAGGGTCAGCCTATATTCTTGTTTCTTATGTGTGTCTTTCAGAAAGCTGATGTTGTATTTCCGCCTTACTCCTGATGTTCCCATCCAGTTTCTTTTTAGCTTCATCTTCAACCTAGCCACCAATAGATCGTGGTCTGCGGTTGCATCAGCTCCTCTTCTTACTTTCACGTCCTGTAGTGATCGCCTGAATTTCTTGCTGATGCAGAAGTGATCTATCTGGTTTTTCGTCCGATAATCTGGTGACACCCATGTTGCCTTGTGTATACGCTTGTGGGGGAAGTTGCTGCCTCCTATCACCAGTCTGTTCTGTGCGTACATGTCCGCGAATCGTTCTCCATTCTCACTCATGTGTCCCAATCCCTGGTTTCCCATGATGTCTTCATAGCCTGTGTTGTCTGAGCCGATCTTGGCGTTGAATGTTGATGTCTTTCTGTGACAGGCTCTCTAAGATGTTCTGCAACCTGTCGTAGAAGTAGTCTTTCTTATCTTCACTACTTCCATTTGTGGGAGCATAGCACTGGATGATGTTCATTTGAATCCGTTTCTTCTTTGTCCTGAAGGAAGCTATGATGATCCGTGGTCCATGGGCTTTCCACCTTCTGTGGGTGTCCGGACAGCATCAGTGCTACTCCTATGTGAGGGGCGTTGTCCCCTTCGTGTCCTGAATAGAGTATCACCTCGCCTGTCATCAGCTGTCTCAGTCCTGCTTGAGTCCAACGTGTCTCGCCTATTCCCAGGATGTTAAGGTTGTAAGTTCGCATCTCTGCTGCTACTTGTGAGGTGTTTCCTGTCTCGAACATGTTCCTCACATTCCATGTTCCTATGTTGGTGGCGCTCCCGGTTGATAGAAGGTTGGTCGGCCTGGCGGCTTTCGAGTTTCCCCGGCTTTCACCAACCGGCTTCATACTTCTTCTTGATGAAGATCCTTTCTCTTCCAGGGCCGAGGTTCTTTGAGGCTTTGTTGACGTTTCTGTAGCACAGACTGTTTTACAGGGTGGGGTTACTAACCCCACGCCCAACCCCCGAACCTGGAGGACCGATGGATCGCTCTTTGTCTGACCACTCCCTTTGAACTGTCCGGCATGGGTGACCCTTCCAGGAGCTAAGCGCCCGCCGGCATAGCTCTAAGGCTCTCAATTGCTCTCAAGCCCCCCCCCCCCCCACCACGGCAAGGTGGCGATCCGTTGGGCACAAGTGGTCTTATGACGGGTGTATGAGGGTATATGGTCGATTCCCACGAAACGTTGACAAATGGTGTCCCTAGGGGGGCAAAAATAAACATATACGTATAAAGTTGTGTTTTCTGTAATACGAAAAGAACATACTGTGGTAATCGGAGAATAAGATTGGGCAAGTTAAATCCTGAAATTGAGCATTTGACAGCTAATAGAAATAGCAAGTGTTTAAGTTCTGAAACCATACATCTCCACACAAGTCCCTCTACTTGGAAACTGCTACAACTATTTCATCTCACATTTACCTGTGAAATTTAATTTTCAATATATGTATAACACATTTGTGTTTTAAATTTAGTAAGAAATATGTTTCGGACTTCTTTTTTCATTTTAAGGGGGAGCTTTGAAGTATTTTGCGCTCTCTCAGACTTGATGTTTTATAAAGGTGACTTTCTGTTACATATTACCAATACAAGGGGAATGCATGTTTTATCTTTAAAATACATTCATGGCAAGGTATACACATTGAGCTTTTCAACAGGGTATACCTTATTGACACTGATTTATAACTATCAATTTGTAGACAGTTTAGAATTTGCAGGTGTACAGTTTCATAGAATATACTTTTCAGTACAATGGAGTAAGTTACTGGCGAGACCATTGGACAACTCTAACTTGTTTTAAGAACATTTTGGTATATATCCGACAGGCTAAATTGATTATCTTAGTGATATGTAGGTGATTCTGTCCTATTCTTATTATTCTAATTAAGAAAACGCCGGAAACGTACGGTTTCGTGTATCTCCTCTTATAATGTATATTGTGTATTAACTGTCAAAAGGTCGTGATGTAAGTATTTAAATTGTTTGTACAGACTTTACAGATACCATGCGCTGATGTTACTTCATATATTTTGCAAAAATATTGAGGTGTGGGCTAAAAAAACTGGCGGAGACGTACGGTTTCTTGCTTATGTACGGTTTCAGTAGAATAGAGTATTTTTTCTTATTTGACCACTTTTTAATTAAACTTTGTCCACGTACATACCCGAGTGTAAAGCCATTCCTGTGAGTGTTCCATATATGTGTTTATCAATCATTCTTATCATTTTATTAATATACTGAACAATAGAACATGAATACAATGTTTTCATAACGTTATTTATTTAAAGTCTAACCGACCACTTTTGTAATTTGTCGAAAGGTAATTTTAAGAACAATTAATGAAACTTGAACTGAATGTTCCAAAAGCGCCACCGCTCTCCCATCCTTCTCTTGAACCACCTCTCTGTCGTCCCTCTCCCCCACCACCTGTCTCTCGACCCTTTCCACCACCACTTATGTCTCCCCTCTCCTCCACCACCTGCCTCTCGACCCTTTCCACCACAACTTGTGTCTCCGCTCTCCTCCACCACCTGTCTCTCGACCCTTTCCACCACCACCACTTGTGTCTCCCCTCTCCTCCACCACCTGTCTCTCGACCATTTCCACCACCACATGTCTGCACCCCTCGCCTCCATCACCGGCCTCTCTACCCTTTCCACTACCACCTATATGTCATTCATCTCCTCTTCCCCTTCTCCAGCGCCAGTTGTGTGTTCTCCCAACCAAAACATGTTAGATGGAACACTCCGCCCTTCGTGTAGCAGCAATCCTTGAAGCAGGAAGTACTGCAGATTTTCATGACTGGGCCCGGGACCACAACAGCACGGGTAGACATTATGCCACGGACTTCTGGAACATTCAATGTTTCGATCTCATCCTTGCAGTCCTGGATGACTTCGAGGGTTATCTCCAGAAGGGACATGGTCGTGTTACTAGCACGAATTGCGTGGCAGAACTCTTGGCTCGTGGTGATTACTCTTCCAGCCTTCACTAGGTTGTCAGCCTTCCTTTTCATGCCACCACCCACTCCGTCACAGGGGCCTTTCTCGTGGCCAGCCTCCAACCAAGTCCACGAAGCTCTAAGACTGAACAGTGATGGACATTTTGCAACTAGGGCACATATTGTGCGGTTCCGGTACTGCGAAGTTAGTGAGTCTGTGATGAAGTGCAGAGTCGACCGTTCCGGAAGGATGTCCTTGACTTCCTTCATCAGCGCTTTGATGAAAACAAAAGTTGTCGACACAGTGTGAGCAGTGACCCTTGTAATCCCCACATAGCTCTTGGCACAAAGCTTGCCGTCCTGCTTGAAGTGTACCGCCATTGGGTGTATGGTCACCTGAGACTTGCCATAGTATACTGCCATTATTTCGTCCTGGTATCTGCACACCCAGTTTTCAGCATAGTCCATCTGGACCGTTGCCTCCGTCTTTTCCGCCATGGACTGCTTCAAGATGCGGATCTGGTGATATTGAGTGGTCACCCGATGACAGTGCTCACGGAACTCAGCCATGCCGGATATGAATCGGTCAGTGAAGTCTCTCGTAGTTTGTACAACTTGGGTCAGTTTCACCTTCTTGAAGACTCTGCCCTTGTGTTCAACACCTTGGACTTGCCATGTTCGGTACTGAACTCCTGTCATTGAGAGGCCTTCAAGTTTTCCCCGGATGTCCAGGTCGGTCATCTCGACCAGCAGCGCGGGAGATTGAGGCAGCACTTTCACGGCTTCGACCATCAATGCCACATTGGCATGGCGTTGGCAGAGACATTTAATTAAGTCGGGGACATCTTCAGTTCAGGAAACTGTTCGTCAAGCCAAAGGTGCCTGTTCATCGAACATGGTCTTTTTTGACGGCAACTTGTAGCTGTTTTCTGGCTTTTTCAGAAACTCTGCAACCACCGTCCTATGGGATCGTGCGATCGATGACCTCATGTTCCTCATGAGAGTGCAATTGTCTTGCTGAGGACTTTGGCCATGCGGCGAATTTATTTTCTGTCAGCAAATAAAGCCCTCTTGACTTTCATTGGTGCTTTCTTAACACGGGACACTGTTTCTGTCAAGGGGAGCAATGTGTTTTTGAGCTCCACCCTTGGTGTGACGTCGACAGCTTTGAGGAGCTCTATTGCTGCACGTTCAGGTGATGATAATAGTGGTGACGTAAGTGCTGCTGCCTTCAAATCCAAAGAGACTGACTTTGTCAGTGTAGCACAGAGTCTTTTGACCTCCTTGTCCTTTTCTTCTAATGCCCTCTTCAGCTGCCTGGTCTTCGGGTGTTTGCTGAAAGGCATCTTTACCACCAAGCTGAAAAAAGAAATACGGCTCACAATAATTTATTAGATATACATGTACATGTATAAGAATGACATGAAATTTAATTAATTAACTGGCTGGTAGTATCATGTGAAAGGAAACTTACTATCCGTGCCATTTGGGCGTCTCCTTCTCAAGGGGATCTCGATGACCTCGGGCCAGCTAGTCTGGCCGACTGCCGTCCGGCAGCTGCGTTGGCAGCAGCTTTCACTGTAAGACAAAACATGTATAACAGTACTTGTGTGACGTTGCCGCGGGTATATTTATAATATATTTGTATACCTATGAATCTACATTAAACGTTTACATGTTTACAGACGGTTGATATTTGTTTGAATTGTGATATGAATCAATATTTATATTTCTACAAATTACGTTTTCAAAGTAAACATTTTTATTTATATCTGTAAACATAATACAAAATATATCACGATGCTCTCTCGCCCGGAAGGCCTGCAAGTTCCGGTTCTTCCGTGCTCTATAAGCAGCCAGCTTTTCGGGGAGTATCAAGGCAGCATGCTTCCGGTTCTCCTTGAGTAAAGTAAAACGGTATTGTAAAAAAAAGAAAAAAAATTTTCTATAGTTAGACATATTAGGCTAAAACCAAGAAATACCTGAGTTCTGAATGTTATGATCAATAATTTCTAATAGATAGGTCAGAACAGATGAATATTAATTACATAATGTTCTCTAACAATAAACAACTGAATGGCTGAAGCAATCACTTACACGTGCTCTCTCAGCCTCCGAGGCCCGCCACGTGGGGTCGTTTCTCTTTATATGCCGATACTTCAGGGACCGCAGCTTGTCAGCCTCCTTCTGGGATACTGTCTTGACCCGCTTGCCCATCCCCAGGTCTGAAAAATAAGTTTTAACATGTGTATTCAGTACATACCTAAAATGGTGAAACCGTACGTCACCCGAAACAGTACGTCGAACATGTGTTTAAAACACTTTATATTGCATATATACAGTTGAAATGAAGTTTGTCAGCACCTATGACGTATAAAGATTGGCTTTTGCCACAAAAATACTATACTTAGACGAATACAAGTGCATTACACATTGTAATGTGAATGCTTATCATCAAAATAAATGTCGTCCGTTTTTGTGCATCACTTTCCAGTCTGAACAAGTGAATACGGTTGTAATTTTATTCAATCAACAATATATGTGCTTAGTTTACCCAATATGCCAATAAAAAGCATTATTAGAATTATGACATTGTTGCAATAAAGATATAGTCTTTACACTTGTAAACGGTGAAACCGTACGTCTCCCGAAACCGTACGTCGCATTTCTTTACACTTTTCTGTTCCCGCGCAAACACTGTAAATCACCGATTATCACCCCGCGCGACGATGCAGGCATACTATATATTGAGAACCATTACCAAATGACCCACTAACGGACATAAATAACCTTCGTGCATGGTTCCATCTGTACTATAGTAGCCCGTGACTCCAGTGAATATTACAAAATATGTAGTATCATCAAAATACTTACTTTATAGCAGAATCAGGAACGTTGTGAAGTACCGTTGTTTCCTGTTTTCGCTTGGCGTCATCTGGTTCCCGAAAATAGCGATAGATGAGGTGACTGGGCCGATGAACCAACTGGCAGTTAGAGCCGACGTACGGTTTCGAGAGACGTACGGTTGCAAAGACCCATAAAATCAAAATAAATTGAAGGGAAATGTATCTACAAATTACAATTTTGTCATATAGTTACCTTGTTATATGTTATTTATGACCAATTAATATTTCTTACTAATCTACAAATATCTGCTTACAATACGTATTCAAACTTGTGATGTACGGTTTCATAAAAAACTTCCCCAAATCGGTTTCGTCGCTCAACACAATTTATAAGCCAACACTTTTGGTTTAAAACAGCACAGGACCTATGTATCCAGCTGTGGCACCAAGTTGAGCGTGGAATCTGTGCTATTTAATGAACTGTTGTACTGCATTTTTCTATATGAAAGACTGAAGACGGACGGTTTCAGAAAATTTCCCCAACATAAAAATAATCAGGAAAAATCAGGGTTTTGACCTGAAGTTTAATTTTTTTTACCAATAATGCCCGACACATCGACCTTCATAGGCAAACATTAACTGTATACCTTGCATATGTTGTTCGAATAATACAATGCGTTTTAAAGTACTGATGACATATATTTAACAAAAATAGAGCAAAAATTACTTATTTATTGGGGACGGTACTCAGAGATTCCATGGTACATATACAAAAGTAGGGTTCTCCAGAAAGCCCTAGCGAAGACGCATGCGCACAACATCATTCCAGCCTTCCAACTACTATATTAAATGGCTTATAGACCTGGAACCTGTTTGTCAACGTTTCGTGGGAATCGACCATATGTATGTATATATATGTCGTGTACTGGCCGTGGGCTGTGCGTACAGCGACATTATAGAATGAAGATTCTCGTAGAGGAAGTATGAACACGTTTATTGTGACACATTGATATGTAGAAAAGGAAAAGAGGAAACGAGGCATGGTAAACGGTTCCGCGATCAAGGATCTAACATTCCTCCCCATTTAAGAAAAACATAATTAGTATAATTATAAAAATTTAAACTTTTAACGCAAACAAGAGTCCCTTATACGTATCAATGTCATATCTAAGATAGATAGTATGCCATTGTTTATAGTACTAATCTAGTGCTCTCGCGACTAGCTACAGCTACCGAAACCTAGTCTATTCTGGCTATCTTGATCTATGCATTGTCCGTTATGACAGTAATATAGACTTTACAAGTTCAATCTGTCCGGTGGCTTCACCACTCTGTGTGATCTTCTCAGCGGTACTACCACGTCTGGTACTACACAGGACTGCGACCGTTCAACTGTTGGTGTTGAGATCACCTCTCCTGTGGCGGTACCCGAGTTGCCAGATGATAGTGGTGGTGTCGATGTTGTTCGCTCGAACCGAGGTAGCACTTCACGCTCTGCAAGCCTCGGTGGAAGTTGAGGCTCTTCAACCCTCAGTGGTACCAGACGCTCTTCCGTCGCCTCGATCGGCCTTCTCTCGCGCAAATGATCCTGGTGACGCTTCCACACTCTGTCATCCTGCAGACGTACCGCGAAGGTCAGCGGACCCAGCCGGTTCTATATCACCGTAGCGACCCATTTCGGTTGTCCCTGAAAGTTCAACGCCCAGACACAGTCTCCTGTCATGAAACTTCGTTCCACTGCTCTCTGGTCGTGGCGTTCTTTGTCTTCTTCCTGTTTGCGTAAGACTCGATTCTGAATGGATGGTCGTAGAAGATCCAGTCGTGTGCTCGGTGGTGTCTTCAACACAAACTTTGTTGGAGCTCTGCCGGTTGTAGCTTGTGGAGTTACCCTGTAGCGTGCTAGGAAGGTGTAGAGACGATCTTCTAGGTTGCCATTTGTCTTCTTCAACCCTGCTTTTACAGTCTGAACGGCGCGTTCAGCTAAGCCATTACTGGATGGGTGATAAGGTGAAGACTTGATGTGTTTGATTCCGTTAGCTCGACAAAACTGTTCAAACTCCTCACTGGTGAAACAGCTTCCGTTATATGATACCACTGTGCTTGGTAGACCCAAAATCGCAAACGTCTGTCTTAGCTTCGTGAGAGTTGCACTGGTTGTCGCAGCTGATACAACGTGTGCATCGATGTACTTGCTGTGAGCATCGACTATGATGAGTATCATACGTCCTTCGAACGGTCCCGCATAATCAATGTGTATTCGATGCCACGTTCGTCCCGGCCATTCCCATGGATGTAGTGGTGCCACTGGTGGTTGTTTCCTGTGTATTTGGCATGTCGTGCAGTCCTTAACACACATCTCGATTTCAGCGTCCAAACCTGGCCACCAGAGGTAGCTTCGGGCTAACGCCTTCATCTTCACTATGCCCGGATGCGTCTCGTGCAGTTCTTTCAACAACGTGTCACGACCCTTTGGTGGTACGATGACTCTTGCTCCCCACATCAGCACCCCGTGTTGGACACTCAGTTCGTCTTTCCTTCGAGTGTAACTCTCCCACTCGCGTGGTACATCGCTAGGCCATCCTCCTTCCACGAACCGTATAACTTATGACAGCATCGGATCGGTGGCTGTCCATTTAGCGATGTGTTCTGCCGTGATGCGTGTATCGTTGTAAATGCTAGAACCATTTCCTCCGGGACTGGTACTCGCCCAGGAGTGTCTGGTAGCGGCAAGCGACTCAATCCGTCTGCATGACAGATACTCGTACCCGGTCTGTACTCCAGATGGTACTGATAGTTACTTTTGTAAACAGATCAGATACGTTCGGGATCGGGTACTTGTCTACCTTGACGGCTCTGTTGATGGTTACCTTATAGTCGCCACAAATTCTGACTGCGCCGGTAGATTTCAAGATCGGTACAATGGGCGCGGCCCACTCAGAATACTCCACAGGACGGATGATTCCGGCCTTCTGCATACGATCTAGCTCGTCCTCTACTTTGGCTCGTAAAGCAAGAGGTACAGGTCGAGGTTTACAATACCTCGGTTTAACCGTGTCATCAACGTAGAACTTCGCAGTCAGCCCCTTTAGAGTGCCTAGTCCCTCACTGAATATTGATTCGTAAGGCTTTAGGAAGTCCTCTCTGTCTACCTGGTTCACGGTAGCCCAGTTCACTTTCAACACTGTTAGCCAGTCCCTTCCCAGGAGGTTAGGTCCCGACCCAGGCACTACGATTGCCTGGGTCGGCATCTTTGGTGGGCGTATAGTTATCCACAATGTTTCTAGCTCAGGATGATTTAGTTCGGGCCAATATTTACTTGGAATTGAGTCTCGAACGTAGCAGGCTATACCTCTGTGTTGGCGGCCGTCTTGTCTGTCTCTTCGGTAGATATTGAAACCGGACAGCGAGAGCGGGCCGTCTGGTATGCTGTTGGTGCATCACGTTTCTGTTATAGCTATAACGTCTACCCCGTAGTTGTCCTTTATCACTTTAATTTCATCCAGTTTACTAGACAGCGCTCCGCGGATGTTTGTATTGATTATCGTTGGAAGGTCCCATTTATTTGTTTGAACACATATCAGATTTCTACCGTCAGCACCAGTTCCACAAATGTTCGATTAATTGTTGTTGTTCGATTCATTGTTGTTGTTATTGTGTGTGGGTGGTCGATGACCGATCACGGTGGGTATTCGGTGTTGTTTACGTCCACCTCTGCACCCGCGCTTGGTAGGAGGTCTCGCAGCAATGCCAAGTTTACATAACACTGTCCACGTACTGGCATCCAATCGTGACTTGATAGAATGTCTGCATTGAGCCAGTTGACAAATAGTGTAGGTGTAGAAGGCGTGGACGAGTTCTGTCATGCTTGACCAGGTACAAGCCAATTGACACTGTCACTGAAGCGTGAAGGCCGATCTGCCGGCTGGTTGGGTGTGTCTCTGGTTCTGGTGGTGGTCAAGCCTGACTGATCACTAGTTCAGCAAGGCAATGTCATAAAACCATTAAAAACTCACATATATGTCGCACTTGCATAAAATTTTCCGTCGAATTGTGGTCCACGTATATTCAAAAATCACGTCTGGTAAACAATACGTATATCAGATAGCCACAACTTGTAATAAATCAGATGTTAAACAGCACTTGCAGAGTGCAGCCACATCGGCGCAATACAACACATTTGCGACTTCACTTCTCTGTCTTTCTCATGGAACTTACAGTTTTTGACTAGTTACTGCAATCGTGCATTGAATTGGTCCAGCGTCTCTGACGACGTCTGTTCAGCCTGTCGGAACTTGAATATTTCATATTCTTCATTGCACTGCGGCCTGAAGTAAGCAGTGAGCTTCCGCTTGGTTTCTGCGAAATCATAATTTTCTGTCACCCCCACTGCTTCACTCAATTCAAACACTGCCTCACCAGCATAATGAAGCAACATCGCTCTCATTCTTGTATCGTTCTGAATGTCTTTAGCCACCACAAAGTTCTCAAAGCGCCTCACCCAACGCTCCCAGTGATGGCCTGCGCTGTCAGTCGGCTCCAGCGAAAAATGCGTCACCGACAGTTTCCATTTTCACACAGAAATTAGACGTAGTCTAGTTCAAAGTAACTCGTAGAGTTGTCAGTTTACCTCGTCGCCAATTAATGTCGTGTACTGGCCGTAGGCTGTGCGTACAGCAACATTATAGAATGAGGATTCTCGTAGAGAAAGTATGAACACGTTTATTGTGACACATTGAGATGTAGAAAAGGAAGAGGAAACGAGGCATGGTAAACGGTTCCGCGATCAAGGATCTAACAATATATATATATATATATGTATGCATGTATGATTTTATGTATTTGTATGTGTATGTATACATGTATGTATGTGTGTATGCATGTATGTTGCAATTTGTAACTGTAGATATGTATGTATGTACGTATGCACGTATGCATGCATACACGCATGTCTGTATTATTATTGTTGACTGGGGCTGCGACCGATCCGGTATGTGAGGCAGATTTACAACCTAGAGGAGCCCACCCCTCTCCAGGCTGGTTGACCACAGCCGGTATCCACCAGAAGATGTGACACGCCTTGATCCCGAACACGGTCGTTGAACTCTTCCTGCAGCCCTTCCGCCCTGGCCGTTGACTTCGTCGAGGAAGACATCCGCCCTGTGATGTCGTGCTAGCATCACCGTATTTTATCCATAGGTGGTAGACTCGAGGGGGTGGGAGAGTCTTATTTCATCCCGTACAGGTCAATTGGACCTATCCACTGCTCAGCGTCTATGATTTTGAAATCAGAGTTTTCCTTCTCCTAGATCCACTGCCTGCGAAGGCTAATAAGCTGGGTCTAACCAGGTTTGGAATTATAGTTGTTCTTCTCCTAGATCCCTAGCATACTAGCCTGGGGCCGTAAGGTGCCCAGTTACCGTGGTGTACCACAAGGAGGTCATGTTAGAGTCTTGTCTATGGAGAGGCTATGTACCAGCAGGGAAGGCTTGCACACTTCAGTCCCTTTTCACACCCGTAAAGGGGCTAGCTTGCGGTCGCAGCAGGAAGCGAGAATGTGAAGCGCATGCACTACAAACTACTCACTACACTACGGCACTAGATCTGTGTTACTACCACACCTGTTACTACAGAATATAAATAGCTCTTCTTACTCTATTCTCTTGTGTTTGGGGCATCCCATATGGAAGAAACTAGTGTACACCACTTTCCTTTCTCTTTAGCATTCTTCTCTTTTGTACACGGTAAGAAGGATGTACCCGCTTAGAGGTTAGCGCACTAAACCGTGGGTCAGGCGTGGGGTAAATTTCATTCTAGAATTAACCCTCAATTCCCATTCCGGAATTGTTAAAAAGTTAGTCGGAATTTATCTTGTTTGGTTTTGATACAGAATTGATTTTGTTAGAATTCGTGACTTGTCTGCTTTGTCACTCTAAATCTAGTAACAGCCTGGAAGCTGAAGATAGGATGGTGCTGCATTAGTGGCTGTGCAAAAACATCCCACAACCAACGGTTATGTTGAGAGCCACAGCTGAGCATTACAATTACATTGCAGGCACCGAAAAACAAGAGCGCGCTTGAGAAAACAGAGTGCTGACGATAACTCTGTAAGTATCAGCCGGTAAGCCTCTAGAATCCCAGAAGTTTGGTCAATTTGCACTTGACAAACAGTGACATCAAATGTTTAACAAAGTAGACATATTTGGCACGCAAGAAGTCATCAGAACTCGGGTAGCACTTCCCAACGCATTTACCATACGACTTAATAAGAGAAATTTCAGACTACATGATAAGGTGAAA
This sequence comes from Escarpia spicata, assembly GCA_963995525.1. NCBI lineage: Eukaryota > Metazoa > Annelida > Polychaeta > Sabellida > Siboglinidae > Escarpia > Escarpia spicata. Next base: position 54,649,825 of record OZ023214.1, on the reverse strand, counting down.
TACAAAGCCAAAGAACCCTTCTACCTGGTGTCTTGTCCAGTTGTGAGGAAATGTAGAATAACTGAAGCGCCGTTGGATTATTATATTACATATATGTATTATTTATAAAGCGCCGTTTGTCCGGATAACAAATCTGCTCAAAGGCACTGAATTAACATGCAACCCATTGTGAACTTACATTCATGTGTAAAACCGGGCAATTGTAATGGAGGTGTAACTACTTACATACCTTGAATGAGAACTAGAGGGTTATATAGTTACTGTTATTTACTAATCCATTTATTCTGGTTGCAGTTCTCATTGAGTTGCGATCATTCGTACTGATGTACACAATACATCATGGAAATTGATCTGATCTCTTACACTACAGTGTAAGCGACCTGGGGCATAAAGCAACTACACACATTAAGCATTTAAATCAGTTTTGACAGTCAAAATTAAAACATAAACGTTATCTATGACAATTATATATATTTTTTACTAGCAAGCTAAAAGGACTACTGCAGACGGTTCGGGTTCTGGCTTTGTTTATGCGTCGGCGGTTTCTTTTGGATCCGGTAGCTACTTTAGTTACGTCAGCGCTGTGGCTTTCGCCGTGAAATTTGTGGCTGGAAATGCCGCGTCTAGATTTAAACCTCGCCAGCCAACCACGGGAGTAGCAGAAATCAGCAGAAACATCTAGTCGCTCCCCCAGCTGTTTAGCTTTCTCGATGACGACGTCATCATTAACAACACAACGATGGGAACAGATGTCAAACACCACAGGAACGGGGCAAGGCCGTAGCTAGCCTAAGATAATTGGGAGGGGTGAGGCAGTAAACAAAATAATTTTCAGACGCGGATCCAGGATTTCGGGAGATCTAGTGCCGAACTATTTATGAAAATAGGCACTTTGATCAATAAGTGGGCGCGGAATAAAAAAAATGGCAATTACATAAGTAATATAGGCTATACAAAAAGGGCACTTTTTATATTTGTCTGGGGGCATCTGCCGCCCCCTGCCCCCCCCCGCTAGCTACGGCCCTAATAGGGAAACAATCACAGCATCCCGCATGTCCTTTGGTACTACTCCCTTCCAAACACAACGAGAACAGGTCTGTGCGCTTCTCCAGAAGAATGTCTCCTCCTAGTTTTTATACCTCTGCAGGAAGAACGTCGATGCCCGGGGCTTTGTGGCACTTCAGCTTTGCAATTGCAGATCTGACTTCTCCTTGGGTTGGCGGGTTGCCAAGGTCCATCTTCCCATCTTGCTGCGGAATGTTTGCGATGGAGGTTTCTTGCACGAGGCGTTTGTCCCCAAAGAGACTCCCGTAGTGCTCGGACCATCGGTGCAGATCCGAGTCCTTGTCTGTCAGCAGGTTTGAGCCATCGGATGAACGTAGAGGGACCTGAAGTTCCTTCTTCTAGACTGGCTGCCAAAAAAGAGCCCAGTCTGCCCACCGCAGTTATACCGCATACCGCTGGGGACTCTCTCGTAGCAAACACCAACATTGCTAATTGCCCAATCCGAACCACACTGACGATTGGAGTCAGTGAGCCAACTTTGCCGCTTGTCACAACTCTGACCGCGTGATTTACTCACGCGGTCAATGCTTCGTTCCGCATTGCTGAATTTCTAAGATATGTATAGCGACCAGTTATCTGAAGCACAATATAATGTTAAAGAGCCAGTCGATTCCCCAAAACAGCTGCGGAACCACAATCATGAATAGACGGATTAACGGAGCAATTAACATGGTATCAAGATGTTCACACAGAAACATGCAGATCACGGAACAACCGGATTAGAAAAACGAGACATGACTGTACATACTTACCCGGGGATAGTTACATATATACATTCGTACATAGCTACATACATAAATACATACATATATAGTTACAAACATATATATATATATATACATACACATGTACTACATACCTACATACGTATGTACGTACATATATAGTTACATACATACACATAAATACAGTTACATACATACATAGTTACATGCATAAGTACACATATAATTACATATATATGTACATTGTTACATACATACATTTACAAAATACTTATATACATAGTTACATACACGCATACTTACATACATAAATACGCACATATATACATACATATATAGTTACATACATAGTTACATGATACCTATATACATACATATATAGTTACATACATACATAGTTTTATACACATGTACATACATAGTTACATACAAACACACATAGTTACATACATGTACATTGTCACATACACACATATTACATACATACACACAGTTACATACATACATAGTTATGTACTTATGTACATAGTTACGTACATGCATATACACATGCATACATACATACACATATAGTTACATATATATATACACAAATATATATGTACATACATACATATACAGTTACATACATACATACAAAGTTACATATATACATACATACATACATACATAGTTACATACATATGTATATATATATATATATATATATATATATATATATATACACACTTACATACATACACACATAGTTACATATATACAGTGTTACATACATACATACATACAAAATCACATACAGCACTGTACATATTTACATACATATATACATAGTTATACATACATAGTTACATACTTATACATACATAGTTACATACATATGTATATACATACATACACACATAGTTACATACATACATAGGTAGATACATATAGTTAAATACACATACATACATAGTTACATCCATACATTGTACATACATACAAAGTTACATATATAGTTACATATACATACATACAAACAAATTACAACTGCCCTTTTTCTTTAAATTGACCGTAAGCATGTTCTAGGCCACGACTCTGTTTTGCATATAACAGGATTATGCGACTTTAATTGGGTTCACTAACAAAAGCAATGGTGACTTGGTAAATTTCCCTACACTTAACTTCTTAGCACAGCTATCATACAATATCTATATATAACTAGCCACAGTATGTAACCATGCAATATCAAGTTTAAAATAATTGTTAAATCCTCTATTATTAGTATTTTTCTTTCAAGAACAGAATAGTTCTTATATACTGGTATAGCCAATATCCATGCAATATTCAAAGAGCGCAAAGCAGTTTACACTTCACCCGCTGGTCGACTTATTTACTTGAACTGTTCAGAACACCATCTCAAATTCTCTGAAGCATTCCACCACTCATATATACATATGTATATACATACATACATACTATAATTAACCATTTAGACTCTAACCACTTTAATGAACGCTGTTTGAAAATATCAACTGACAAAGTGTTTGTAGATATGCAAACACTCCCAGAGATAGTGCACCACAATTTGCTCATTGATTAGTATATTTAGAACTGTTTTGAGCAGAATTAATTACCTCTAAATAAGCACAACTTGCAATGTTAGGAAACAAAGTCCAAAAAAGTTAAATGCAACAAATTAGGTTCATCTGTATCTTGGTGATTTTCTATGTGTGCTGCGGGGACTTGAACATTTCATTAAAATTACATGGGATCTAAAGGGTTAACAAGTGAGGATTATTTATTCACATATAGCCAGGTACTCACTTATAGTGAACTGAGGCAATGTGGAGTGAACAAAATTGCCTAGGCTTGAAAATAGCAGCAAGGCGAGGGTACTATCCCACAGGTAGTGAGCTTTACAGATCATTGTGAGTCCACGACTGGCTGCACATTTACGTATGTGGGATCTTTTACTTTTCCTGGCACAGACCTAACTAACATGTAGAAGGGACCATCAGCTGTTAATGCCTCTTCTGAAGGACATATACAAATCAGGTGAATTAAGATGCATAAGCTTAAAACAGCAGCGGGGGACTGATTATGTGCTTTAGATCGACAGCCCAGTGCTCGTGCCTCTCCTGAACACACAATATACAACCAGTTTTCTACCAAGAAAATGTATTGTTTCAATTACATCTTCTACGTTTCAGAATACAGACAACAATGCTTCTGATTTCAGCTGTTTATTCTACACAGAAGGATTTTTCAATTTAATGTGACCTAATGATATAATAAAACAAAATATATCTATGAGTCTACGCTAGCATATTTATGCATAAATCTGACTTTAAAATTAATGTTTCAACATTACCATCGCCAAACACATTATTACCACATTATTGGGCTCATTCTCTTATATACAAATTGATGTACCGGTAGATCACAAAATTCATACAGTAACTATAACTAAACATCACTATAACTAAACATCATATTATTTCTATCAAGTGACATGTTATTATCTGCTTTACACCGGTCACACCATCAAAAGACAGTTGGTGATATTTCAGTAACATCTGTTACAAGTGTCAGTGAAATACTTCAAGGTTCATTCTCAAATATATTTTTTATTTGCATTTACCTTGTATCATGTATGACATGCCAGCTCATTTGCACAAATCTGTTACTTAGTTTTAGGCAAAGGTGGTCTGTCTCAATATACTATATAACATGAGGATATTCACACTTTTGCAAATTACCCAATTAAATAATCAAACTAAATTTTTCGACAACTTTTACAAAAGATTGCACTGCATTTGTAGTTGGTTTGCAAGAGCAGTGCAAGAGCAGATAAACTAGAAATCACATAGAATAGAATGGAATGTGTGTTGATCTATAGACTTGAATAACCAATGCATAGATAAACCTATGTAGGAAACCACTATAATACAAACAAATACAGTAATTCTCCCAATTTGGTGAACATCTTCACTAAAAAAGTTGAAGGTTAACCATTTCATACAACTACAGAATATGAATGAATGCACACATAGATACAATCATAGATTACTCATTCACAAACTACAAAAGTATGTACAATAATGATCTGAAATTATATAACAACTGTGTCATCTACAATAACTCATATCAAACTGTGTAAATAGATAAATAAAAAAAATATTTGTATATGCATAGCCAGCAGATAAATGGCACAACTGCGATGTTAGAATGGGAAATTACTATAAGATTCAAATGAAATATTAATATTATATGTTACTAATGATGGAATTAAACATTAGTATATGTTATGTTTGAAGTGGTTCATCAGACTGGATGGTTCAACTCAACTCTCTTCAAGTTTTTCACAGTCAATTTACCTTTGTTCACATTATAGTTCAACTGGTTTCATTGGACTTCACCCAGGCCGCAGCCAGGGGTCACACCAGTAATAGAACAGCACACGAGTATAGTGTTGCCATCTAGTGGTACATATCTAATGAAGTCTGTTAAACCAACCGAAACATAACGCGAAAAAAGCATAATCATAATTCAACATTAATTTACTGTGTGTGTGTAGTGTGTGTGTGTGGTGTAAACAACACAACAGAGAAATACACAATGGACTAAATGAAAAACTATCACAGTATTTGTTAATATTATCAACAATATAGCATCATTGAACAAGTGACTTTGTATGTCAACATTACTGTTTTCATTGGTGAAAACAAGGACATCAGTAACAGCCCTACAACCACCCCCATAAACTACCCCCTACAATCATCTTTTAGATTTAGAATCCACTGCCAATTGAGTCAACCATTATCAACACTCTATATACATGTGCTACATAACAAAGCTTAGCATCTACACATCATCATGAAAGGCACTTGCAAGTGTTAGCATAGAACCTTGCAACAATGAAAGTATTACTTGGCAATCACAATGAGGAGCTTTCTGCCAAATTCTATTTGTTGCAATCTTACAATATGTTTAATAATACACCCTGTACTCAAGGGATACAACATATCAATCTTTTCTGGTGCTTTCTTCAGATTTTTAAACAACATTCCATTTAAAAACATGATTGAGAAATTAGACTTTAATGAAACATTAACATTGGAATATATCTATGATGATACATATGCAAGCCTGAATGTTGCAAGACATCTACCAACAAATGCCACATATTGACACAAATAAATAAGTTTGCAATTTTTAAAGCTGTTTATACCAGCTAAACAACAAGCTGACAACTGGTAAATCATGAAATAATGACATGTCAGGGTCTCTTACTATCATGACATGGGACAGTTTTTTAATGTTATGGCATCATTATGTCTATTCTTATGTAGTATCTGTTTATGTTTTTGTGTTGTGATGTCTCATTTTGTTTGTTCATGTCTAGTGATGTGTCAGTGTATGTTCTTGTTCTTGTTCACATCACTATGTCTCGTATTGTGTTGTGATTTGTAACTATCTCTTCTTGTGTAGTGATTTTTCAGTATGTCTGTTCCTGTGCTGTGATATGTCAGTTTATGTACTTGCTAGTGACATGTCATTATGTTTTTCCTTGCGTAGTGATGTGTCATTATGTCTGTTCTTGTGTGCAGTCATCTGTGCTGACCCAAGCATGGTCTGAGAGCAGCCCTCCTCAAGACAGTGATAATGACACTGTTTACCACTGTAACTGCACCATTCAAAGCAGCATGCCTCTCGCTTTGTGAACTTGCGATATCCCTGCACCTCAACCTTCTTCAGCTTCAAGTGGTGCTTGCGGTGTGCGATCACCTTGGCGGTGTCAGTGCAGACGAACAGACACCGCAGACAGTGGTAATGTGACATGACACGTGAGTGTTCGCAGTCTATGTGCTGGCAGTCGATGTGAATGCGGAAATGTTCAAAGTCGTCAGCCATGATGGTATCAGTGCGTCGGTGGCGCTTTGTGTGTTGCTGTGTGCGTGCACGGTCACTAAATGCGTGACCACATGTGGGTCGCCCGCAGTGGTAATGAGTGACAGTGTGACGGTATGTACAGTGAGTGAAGCCACAGTCTTCAACATGGCGGAATCGCACGTAACCTTCCGGCACACCATCCTGCCGACACCCTGCTGATATAGGCTGCATTTCCATCGGTGCAACAACATTGTGTACTTTTGTTGTCTTAAGTTGACATTCCACTTGACTGATGTTTGACACATCATCTTTGTCATCACCAATGTTAGCTGTTGTTGTGCAGTCACCACATTCTGATGTTGGAAGTGAGAGATCAATGACAAGGCCGTCACTGTCATCGTTGTTGTCATCGTCAAGTGAAGTCGCTTGTTCCTTGTTAAGCAAGTTTGAGAATGTTGTCAGACTTAGATTGAGGGAGGATGACAATTCATAGCTGGTATCGCTACTGCTGCTGGCATCTGGAGTGCCCTCTATTGGTGCAGTGTCACACTGAGTGGTGGTGGAGGTGGTCTTTGTGCGATGTTTGGCAATGTGCATCTTCAGTCTGATGGGGTTAGAGAAGGCCTGGTTGCACTCGCAGCAATGGTAGTGGTCTTTTTTCTTCAGCTTACAGAACGGCCGCCCACAGTTCTGGTGCATGCCATAATGCATGTTCATCTTGATGGTGAGCCAACTGAGCTGGGGTGACATCACATTGAAGCCCTTCTGCTGCTGCTGTTGCTGCTGAAGGAGCATAGTCAGAGGCAGGGTGCTTGATGTGCTTGGCTTTGGTGCAATTGTCACCAAGTTTGATGATGTTGATAACAGAGGATTGTTTATCATAAGCAGTGTTGATGAGACTGTGGACAATGGCACACTGCTGGTAACATCCTTCATGGTTGACATGGACGCCACAGATATGCCACTACCTGCCACATTTGATGGCACATTAACTACAGACGATGTCAGTGCAATTGGACTGCTGCCGATTGATTGTATGACAATTGGCGCTATGTTTGCCACAGCAACAGCAGTGGTGCAATCTGGTGACTGTGACAGTGCATGTGGTTGTGCTGCCTTAGGTGGTGCTGCGAGTGGGATGAGAGGGCGGATGGCCTGTGGCTGCAAGGACTGCAGGGTCATTGCACCCAGAATGTTTGTTGCTGCCATCTTGGATGTGTTGGAGACTGCTGAAGCCTGGGGCAGGACAGCAGACAGCGACCCATTCACCCCAACAATCGATTTCTTCTGAAGCAACATAGACCGCTCCAGACTAGCCATGTTGTGCTTCTTGTCGTGTTGGATCATGGTGCTGTAACGCACAAACGAGTAGTCACAGCGTGGTCGCACACAGTGGAAGTGGCGACGCACGTGGTTGTTATGGCAATGACCACGGCGACAGTCAACGCTGCGATCAAAGAACTCAAACCCATCAAGAATGTTTATGAAACTATGGAAGTCCCTTGCGTGTAGATTTAGCATGTCACGCCGGTTGGTGGCGTAGTAGCACCGTTGGCGCACGCAGTGATAGTGCTGCTTCTCAGCAATGAACATGCATTTGTTGTCAGGACATATATTATCAGGATCAAACTGCTTGAATCCACAGCTAACCACCAGACATGCCTCAGTGTCACCCCCTATTGACAGCACAAGGCGTTGGATCTCTTCTTCAGACATCTCCATCTTCGGTATGACGGGAATGAGGGTACGGGGGAACTTGGGAGGACGGCCTCGGCGACGATGCATGGAATCAACTGGGACTCGAGGAGTGGATGGAAAGATCCGGCGATTGACGACCCCGCGGGAATACTCGTGGACTTTCTGGTGCTCAAGACGGCTGAATACAGAGTCCTCTTCTGTAAGCACTGTCATACAGTCTGCCTGCAACAACCACACCAACCTCACCTTACAACCACACCAAATACCAACTTACAACCACACCAACCATCAATTTACAACCACACCAACCATCAAACTACAAGCACACCAACCATCAACTTACAATCACACTAACCACCAACTTACACAAAACCAACCATCAACTTACAACTACATCAACCACCAATTTACAACAACACCAGCCATCAATTTTCACAATATGCACACAGCCCGCCTGCAACAACCACACCAGCCATCAACTTACATAGAAAGCACACAGCCCAGATGCAACAACCACACCAACCATCAACTTACATGACCTGCACACAGCCTGCCTGCAACAACCACACCAGCCATGATCTTACACATCCTGCAAACAGACCGTCTGCAACAACCACACCAACCATTAACTTACAGCAACACTAACCATCGACTTACAACCACACCAAAAAAACAACTTACAACCATGTCAACCACCAACTTACAACTACATCAACCTCTAACTTACAACCACACCAACCACCAACTTATAACCACACCATCCATCAACTTACACACCATTCACACAGCCCAACTGCAACAACCACACCAGCCATCAACTTACTCAACCTGTACACAGCCCGCCTGCAACAACCACACCAACCATGAACTTACACAACCTGCATACAGCCTGCCTGCAACAACCTCACCAACCATCAACTTACAACCACTCCAACCGAGAACATACAACCACACCAACCATATACTTACAACCACACCAACCATTAACTTACAACCACACCATCCATAAACTTACACAACATTCACACAGCCCACCTGCAACAACCACACCAGCCATCAACTTACACAACCTGTACACAGCCCGCCTGCAACAACCACACCAACCATCAACTTACTCGACCTGCACACAACTTGCCTGTAACAACCTCACCAACCATCAACTTACAACCACACCAACCACCAATTTACAACAACACCAACCGCCAACTTATAGCCACACCAACTTAAAACCACACCAACCACCAATTTACAACCACTGCAACCACCAATTTACAACCACACCAACTTACAACCATTCCAACAACCAACTTACAACCACACCAACCACCATCTTACAACCACACTAATCACCAACTTACTAACACAACAACAATCAACTTACAATCACACCAACCAATCAACTTACAACCACACCAGCCATCAACTTACACAACATGCAAACGTTCCGCCTGTAACAACCACACCAGCCATCAACTTACACAACAGCACACAGCCCACCTGCAACAACCACACCAATTATCAACTTACACAACATGCACACAGCCTGCCTGCAACAACCATCCCAACCACCAACTTACAACCACGCCAGCCATCAACTTACACAACATGCACACAGCCCTCCTGTAACAACCACACCAGCCATCAACTTATACAACATGCTCACAGCTCACCATGCAACAACCACACCAGCCATCAACTCACACGACATGCACAGCCCACCTGCAACAACCACACCAACCATCAACTTACACGACTTGCACACAGCCCACCTGAAATAACCACACCAGCAGTCAACTTACACAATATGCACACAGCCTGCCTGCAGCAACCACACCATCCATGAACTTACACAATATGCACACAGCCAACCTGCAACAACCACACCAACCATCAACTTACACAATATGCACACAGTGCGCATGCAACAACCACACCAGCCATCAACTTGCAGAACATGCACAGTTTGCCTGCAACAACCACACCAGCCATCAACTTACATGACATGCACACAGCTCACACGCAACAACCACACCAGCCATCAACTTACACAACATGCACACAGCCCACCTGCAACAATCACACCAACCACCAATTTACACGACCTGCACACAGTTCGCCTGAAACAACCATACCAGCTATCAACTTACACAACATGCACACAGCTGACCCTGCAACAACCACACCAGCCATCAGCTTTACACGACATGCACACAGGCCACCTGCAACAACCAACATGCTGCAAAAAACACACCAACCATCAACTTACACAACATGCACACAGCCCGCCAGCAACAATCACACCAACCATCAACTTACACAACATGCACACAGCCAACCTGCACCAACCACACCAACCATCAACATACACAATATGCACACAGCCTGCCTGCAACAACCACGCCAGCCACCAACTTACATGACATGCACACAGCTCGTCAGCAACAACCACACCAACCATCAACTTACACACAACCACATTAGCCATCAACTTACACAACATGCACATTGCCCGCCACAACAACCACACCAACCAACAACTTACATGACCTGCATACAGCTCCCCTGCAACAACCGCACCAGCCATCAACTTACACGACCTGTACACTGCCTGGCTGGAACAACCACAGCAACCATCCACTTACACAACAAGCTCACAGTCCGCCTGCAACAACCACACCAGCCATCAACTTACACGACATGCACACAGCTCGCCTGCAACAACCACACCAGCCATCAACTTACACAACCTGCACACAGCCCGTCTGTAACAACCTCACCAGCCATCAACTTATACAACATGCTCACAGCTCACCATGCAACAACCACACCAGCCATCAACTTACACGACATGCACACAGCCCACCTGAAATAACCACACCATCCATCAACTTACACAACCTGCACACAGCCCGTCTGTAACAACCTCACCAGCCATCAACTTATACAACATGCTCACAGCTCACCATGCAACAACCACACCTGCCATCAACTTACACGACATGCACACAGCCCACCTGAAATAACCACACCAGCAATCAACTTACACAATATGCACACAGCCTGCCCGCAACAACCACTCCATCCATGAACTTACACAACATGCACACTGCCAACCTGCAACAACCACACCAACCATCAACTTACACAATATGCACACAGTGCGCATGCAACAACCACACCAGTCATCAACTTGCAAAACATGCAGTCCGCCTGCAATAACCACACCAGCCATCAACTTACATGACATGCACACAGCTCACCTGCAACAACCACACCAGCCATCAACTTACACAACATGCACACAGCCCACCTGCAACAACCACGCCAACCATCAATTTACACGACCTGCATACACCTCGACTGCAACAACCATACCAGCCATCAACTTACACGACATGCACACAGGCCACCTGCAACAACCAACATGCAGCCTGGCTGCAAAAAATACACCACCCATCAACTTACACAACATGCCACAGCCCGCCAGCAACAATCACACCAACCATCACCTTACACGACTTGCACACAGCCAACCTGCAACAACCACACCAACCATCAACTTTCACAATATGCACACAGCCTGCCTGCAACAACCACGCCAGCCACCAACTTACATGACATGCACACAGCTCACCAGCTGAACAACCACACCAACCATCAACTTGCACGACCTGCACACAACCACACCAGCCATCAACTTACACAACATGCACATTGCCCGCCAGCAACAACCACACCAACCAACAACTTACACGACCTGCACACAGCCCCCCTGCAACAACCGCACCAGCCATCAACTTACACGACCTGTACACTGCCTGGCTGGAACAACCACAGCAACCATCCACTTACACAACAAGCTCACAGTCCGCCTGCAACAACCACACCAGCCATCAGCTTACAACCACACCAACCATCAACTTACACGACCTGCACACAGGCCGCCTACAACAACCACATCAGCCATCAACTTACAACCACAACAACCATCAACTTACAACCACACTAACCATCAACTTATACAACATGCACACAGCTTGCCTGCAACAATCGCACCATCCATCAACAACCACACCAACCATAAATTTACAACCAGATCAACCATCAACTTACACAACATGCATACAGCCCGCCTGCAACAATCACACCAACCACCAACATCCCACAACTTACATAGTGGCAAGATTCTGCACCTCATATGGCAACAGGTTACTCTGTGGTTTTTCTCAAGTGAATGATTTTTATAACCAGCCTTGAAACAACAGAATGTTCAAGTGGGAACAATACACATTCAATTTTTAAACTAAAAGTGTCGATAGACCAACTATTTACAAGTGTGTGAATGCTCTAGGTTCTGACAAGTCCAGAAACATTCTCCCATAAGGCCAATAAATAATTCAAGATTTCTGGGCCAACGAAATTTCTGAAATGATGCAGCATTTAAACTATTTCTCAAGCACACATAGTACATGTTTCAGAGAAACCTGTACACCTTATTTATTATCAAATATTTAATGTTTTAATTTAAGTTTATTGTAGTGGCATATTTTAATAGTAATGATCCAAAATAAGGATATACTTATAGTATTTCAAACTTGAAACTTTAACATGTTCAGAATTTTGTGACAGGCAAAAGAGTGGTGCCATCTATGTCATTGTGTTGACTTACCCACAAGCAGTGGTAGTGGACCTGACGGCGATTGTAGGAACAAGATGCATCACATGACATGTTGGTGTCATATGTCATGTAGCACAATGCTGTGATTCGCTCTTGCTGCTCATGACACCTGTGAGAAACAGACAGACAGGACAAATGACAGACCGTTAAATAGCCTAAATGTGATTGGAGATGATGGACTGACATGTGAGCAAAATCACAGATATTTCTACAGTTTATAGCCTAACCAATTGTTCATATTTACATTGACATCATTATCAGAATAAGCACAAACCAATCTTGTGTGATATTTCTGAGCCAACTGTAGTGCTAACACCTAGTGTCTGAATGCTATTTACTTTGCATGTTCATGGACGCCATCCTTGGATCGGAAGAGCATGCCGCAGCGAGTGACACTGCAGTGATAGTGGTCCTTGTAGAGCATCTCACAGCGCGCAACACACGGGTCATTGGCTGTGTATCTGACAAACAGTGACAACACGTAGGTCATTGGCAGTGTACCTGATAAACAGTGACAACAAATGGGTCATTGGCAGTGTACCTGATATACAGTGACAACACATGGGTCATTGGCAGTGTACCTGATAAACAGTGACAACACATGGGTCATTGGCTGTGTAACTGACAAACAGTGACAACACACACGAGTCACTGGCAGTGTACCTGACAAACAGTGACAACACATGGGTCATTGGCTGTGTACCTGACAAACAGTGACAACACACGGGTCATTGGCTGTGTATCTGACAAACAGACAACACAGAGGTCATTGGCAGTGTACCTGACAAACAGTGACAACACATGAATAATTGACACTGTACCTAACAAACAGACAACACACAGGTCATTAGCAGTGTACCTGATAAACAGAGACAACAATTACCTGGTCAAGTATTTCTTCCACAGTTCATTCTTCTCTTTCCTGTCATTTACTGGCGGCAATGCTGTTGGTGGTGCCACTTCCCTGGAGCCTGACTGTGATGCTGCACTGTCGCATGTAGGCAAGCTGCCATCAGATGTATCATTAATCCCTTCCTCGACTGTCGTGTGTTTATCATCATCATAACTTGGTATAGAAAGATTGAGCGAGTCTCCAAGAGCTTCTCCCTTCAATGTAGAGCCAAGCTGTTCCAGGGATGGACAACAAGATGATACCAGCACTGGACTGCAGCTTACTTCTGATTGCGATGTTCCAGAAAACACCTTACTTGACTCTGTCATCTCGAGTGAGTTTTCAGGTGTACCTGGCAATGACAGGTCTATCACCGTTGATAACGTGTGTGGCGGTGATGAATCGGATTCATTCAGTGAACTTGATTGGTTGATTGCAGCCAGATCCTCGATGTCAATAAACTCTTCTGAGCTGAACACCCTGGGACGCCCAACAACTGCAGATTGCTGTGATGTGGCAGACGCTAACTTGATGGGCTGATGCACTGCGGCAGGCGCTATCTTGATGGGTTGGTGTTGAGTCTTGAAGGACTTGTAGGCCACCTCAAAGTCTCGACGCTCATGTTTACGTTTATGGGAGTAGAGTTGACCCGTTGAGTGCAGAACATAATCACAACCTACAATCAACGTTCCAAACTGTTACACATCAAGACGTAATCACAACCTACAGCCAACGTTCCAAACTGTTACACATCAAGACGTAATCACAACCTACAGCCAACGTTCCAAACTGTTACACATCAAGACGTAATCACAACCTACAGCCAACGTTCCAAACTGTTACACATCAAGACGTAATCACAACCTACAGCCAACGTTCCAAACTGTTACACATCAAGACGTAATCACAACCTACAGCCAACGTTCCAAACTGTTACACATAAAGACGTAATCACAACCTACAGCCAACGTTCCAAACTGTTACACATCAAGACGTAATCACAACCTACAGCCAACGTTCCAAACTGTTACACATCAAGACGTAATCACAACCTACAGCCAACGTTCCAAACTGTTACACATCAAGACGTAATCACAACCTACAGCCAACATTCCAAACTGTTACACATCAAGACGTAATCACAACCTACAGCCAACGTTCCAAACTGTTACACATCAAAACGTAATCACAACCTACAGCCAACGTTCCAAACTGTTACACATCAAGACGTAATCACAACCTACAGCCAATGTTCCAAACTGTTACACATCAAGACGTAATCACAACCTATAGCCAACGTTCCAAACTGTTACACATCAAGACATAATCAATACATAAAACGAGACTTAGGGAGCCATTTGTATTATATTAAACAGATTCCGTTTTGTGTTCAGAGCATGCGATGATGGCTGATGATGCTGACTGTGCGTATACGGTAATCACTTTACAGAATGTAATCTAGGTTCTCGCACCAACACTGGAGACCAAAAACGAGTTACTTGATAGCACGAGGTGTGCACCTCTTCTACTACTCCCCATTTCATTTTTTTATTGTTTCATCTGAATATTCTTGATTTAAAATATAAACGATAATATATGTAACTCCACACATAAAAAACAGGGATGTTGATGGCATCTTTCAGTTGAACATTAACCATGGGCTTTAACGTATACATTTCTTGAATATTTATTCCTCAATGAAATTATATATTTTCATAGCTGAACATATATTAATTATGCCTTAAATAAATATATAAAATAAATATAATCAGTTAGATCCTACTAAGATACACTGTCTTTAGTTTATGATAAAATATATAAATCGTAACGTATTGTCTCTAATTATTACAACAAAACTACAAAAATGCACAAACGAGGTAGCGAATCATTGTTCCTAGAGTGTACTTTCATTTTCTGGTAAGGGATCATCTCAGAATGTCGATGTCCGATATCAGACGAAATTATTTTTGTTTGGGAAGGGTGGGTCTGAGACAGTTTCATCTGGCATCGGACATCGATATTTTATGCTTCTGACTGACACTGCTAATTACATTGGCATCATCTAGTTCTAGTTCTAGTTGTTTCCAGCACTCGGCAACGTTCTATTAACTGACTAGTCTGTATATATATTGTGGTTACAGTGATCTTATGAGGTCTCATTCAACTAGTCAGCCTTTTTCAGAACATTATCGCCAAGCCGACCTTTCTATGCTGGCACTGAGGGTGGTCACTGCCAGGGTGCTTGTCGTCCTCAGTGGTTCTTTTACGTCCCAAATTGAGACGTATTAATGTTTAAAAACTTTCATGTGAAGGAGGGGTGGGGGGCTGAGGCCAGATGAAGGTAATTTCGTCTGATATCGGATATCGACATTCTGATATTTCCCTAAGTGAATTGAATTGTAGACACACCGTGTACCTCCCAGTAGACCTGCTACAAGTTAACAGCCTGTCAATTTCAGCTGTTTATTACACTGCCCAATAGCACAGGTAGCCTGAATTGAATAGGCCTATTTATTGACACTGTTATTTGTACTTGTACTTCGGCGCAACGCTGCTTTTATGTGCTACTACAGGAATATCAGTTTTTCTCAGACATGGAAGTATTGGGGACCGGGGAGTAAATCAAGAAGCATAAATTATTAAAAGTTTCTATTTTTAATTTGTATCAGGCATAAATAACCTGTTTTGCATTCTGAACAGATATTATGTCATTTCTTCTTCTTCAGTTCAGCATATCTCTGCGAGACGTAGCTGCCCAGATGATCGTCTTCCAACCAGTCGCTGATGTCCTGCTCCCATCTTCTCCTTGGTCTTCCCCTTCCTCTCTTTCCCTCCACTTTGCCTTCTAGGACTGTTTTCTCTAAGGAATTATGTCTTTT
Organism: Escarpia spicata; assembly: GCA_963995525.1. Taxonomy (NCBI): domain Eukaryota; kingdom Metazoa; phylum Annelida; class Polychaeta; order Sabellida; family Siboglinidae; genus Escarpia; species Escarpia spicata. Next base: position 54,633,013 of record OZ023214.1, on the reverse strand, counting down.
GATGTGGCAAAAATAACTCAGTTTTAGTCCTTTTATTCTATTCACTAGTTGACAGTTCTTAATGTCTAATTTTTTAAGGATCTCTGCATTGGTTGTTCTTGTTATCCATGGCACTCTTAGGACTTTTCTGTAACATTTAATCTCAAACGCTTGTATTCTTCTCATGTCTTCTTTGTTCAGTGTCCAAGTTTCGCTCCCGTATAGATCTGTTGGGAAAACACAGGTTTTTAAAATTCTTATCTTTGTTGGTATGTTTTGTCCTTTCCATAATTTTTTCAGTTTATTTAGTTTCTGCGTTGCTATGGCTATTCTTCTTCTGATCTCTGATGATGTCTTGCCATCTCCTTGTAGTCTTGCTCCAAGGTATTCGTAGTGGTTCACATTTTCAACTTGCTCCCCGTTGATTGCAATTTCTGTTTTTTCAATGCATTTGTCAGTATCCATGATCTTTGTTTTCTTCACATTAAGTAACAAGCCCTTTTTCTCACTGTGTTCTTTTACAGACATGATTAGGTTTGTTAGGCCGATTGTTGTAGTGGACAGGAGTGCGGTATCGTCTGCGTATCGTAGGTCTCTGATTCTATGTCCATGAATATTCACTTCATCGTATATTGTACTTCTGTCATCTAATTATACATCTCTCATTATGTCTTCTGTGTAGAGATTGAATAGGTATAGAGATAGAACACACCCTTGTCTTACTCCTTTTCCCACTGTAAAGTTTCTGTAGTTGTGTTTTCCAGCTTGACTACTGCTTGTTGGTTGCTATAAAATGATTTCAAGAGGGCGATTATCTTTGGGTGGAAGTTCATGTCGCTGAGCATTTTCCACATCATCTGATGATTCACACAGTCGAAAGCCTTGGAATAGTCGATGAAGCATATTCTTAGATCATTATTTATCTCTCTGAATTTCTTAATCAACATTCTCAGATTGAATATGTCTCTGTTTTCGTTCCAGTGGCAAGGGGTTGCTGGTAGATATGATAATTCATGGTCATCTATATTTACTGTTCAAATGTTACATATTTTACCGCAAGTCATTTAACACTGTAAAAAACCCAACATTATGGTATTTATTATTTTTATGAATTCACTCACCGGGTCGTATACAGTGGATGTGGTTGCTGGAGTTGCTATAGCGACATAAATCATAGCCACATGACTCGTATTTCATGAACTTTTTGAAGCCATCCTTGGCCAACATCTCATCCTTCTGGTGGTACATCTTGTGCTTCTCTGTAACAACATAGTGACAACACAGTGACAACAAGCTGACAATATTATGTTATTATATTATTATGACATTTATTCAATTACTTAAATTTGTTTTTAACAAGAAAGTTATCATTCAATGTAACAAATCCTTAAAACAATAAAAAGATAATACTGGCCAACCTGTCAACAAATCATTACCACATTTTTAAAACATGTCACAATTCTGCCTTCATTTCACACAACAACATCTGTTGAACATTTGGTAAGGATTTGTTGACTGTATATACAGTATGTACATACTGTACATACGCAATACACACCAAGTTATTTAGTATTATGTATAAATTCCTGACGTCATTGAGGCAAATCTAATTAGAACCCCAATGACTGATGTGGAGTCAACATTGGAGTTATAAGAGAAAAATGGACTTCAATAAAATAGGTACATGGAATGTGCAAACTATGTTCCAAGGCAAGCTAGACTTGGTCAAACAGGAAATGACAAGAACCAATACTGATCCAACGGGCATCTCAGAACTAAAATGGATTGGCAACGGCTACTTCAGTTCAGACAAATACACAATCTACTATTCGAGAAATGATACAACCCGATCCAATGGAGTTGCTTTCATATGCTCAAAAATCATCTCTAATCTGTAGTAGGATTCAACCCTCACAATGACCGATGATGCCACTGAAGATCCATGCAAAACCGATCAATGTCACCTTCATCCAAGTCTATGCCCCAACATCTACATCTAATGAAACAGAAATAAACAATTTCTATGAACAACTCCAAGACCTACCGAGTAGCATTCCAAAGAATAATATCATCATTATCATGGGTGACCTGACTATCATTATCCAGAAACGATGGCAAAACTCAATCATGACCACAAACCAAGGTGCAGATTGTGGCACGGATCATGAGCCATTAATTTCAAAGTGAAGCTGAAGAGCATCAAAAAACCACCCCCGCCAACCAGATATGACTTAGAGAATATTCTTAACAATATTAAAACCGATTGAGTCATGTGTGGGACAGCCTGCTCACCATGCCATCTGGAGAGTAGAGGAAGATCAGTTCCTGAAGAAGGCTGCCACAGTAGTTCGAAACATCGAAGTGAGTCGAATTTATGTAGTTGTGAATTAAGAAATTTGCTTATTTATTATTCTTCCAACTTGATGAACATTTTCACGAATATAAGACGAGAGTACGGACAGAACACAGTCCGGAGAATACGTGAATTGGAGTCGTATGAAAAGACGATTGCACGAAACAGAAATCACCTGGTGTTTTCATTGTGCTGCCACGATGAGAGTGTAACACCTCCCAGTCTAAGGCTCAGTTGTTGCATCAAGACACAAAATGCGAGAGACATTATCAGGAAAGCAGAAAAAGACCTGATAAGAGAATGAATTCGCCTAATAAACAACAAACTAGGTGTTTTAACAAATCAGAAAGTAGTGATAACGTGCAAAATCAATGAACAGTTGCCTAGCAACGTGTGTAAACATGTGTTCTCGCACTTAAGGTAGCTAGGGCGGGTATCATGTCAGTTGATTTCTTTATTTTTTCTTCATAGAACATTAGTAGGTGTCAGTAGAAAAATGTGTACTATTAAAAAAACCAAGGCACTAGCGCCATATGTCACCAATCCGTCCTTTAAAAACTAATATTTTTAGTGTGTCTGGGGAAAGTCCCTTTTCAGATTCTTGGAAACTGACGATGTTTCCGTAGTGACGATCATGTGTGCGTCAGCCCAGTTCAAACATCAATTCGTTCACCATGAATGCAGATCGTATAGTCTGGTTATTCTCATGCCACTATGCAGTTGTATTATAATTACCTAAATGCATCACACTGTCAAATCATCAAATACTGGCAGTAGTTTTGTTTATTCTCCGATAATGCCCGACCTCCGCAGCCAGTTGCAATGACATGTGACTGACCCCAGCAGGTGTCATTCAATCTTGTCTACCACAACAAGTTCAACATGTGGCCCTTCGTAACACAATATCATTAGACAGCTTGGCGGGAAAACCTTGGGGGGAAATCTCAGTAATAGAAGTGTTTGTCAAATCGTGTTGAAATAAACCACATGCCAGTGAAAAAGTCAATTTCTAAGCAAAAAACAAGCATCTGGTGACACTTATCAGCAACAACCAGGAAGTATTATGTAACTTTTTATTAAAAAAACTACACCAAAAATTGCACAGGATGGTTTTATGTTTGGTGAAGGGGTCGTGCCAAAAAATGCAGTACGGATTTTTGCTGTCTTTCAACAATGTAGCAACATTTTTATGAAGCTGTTTATAAAACTTAATATGCATTTGTTTACAAAAAAACCGTACGAATGTCAGTAACATATTTGTACTTATAACCATACAAATTTTTCTTTTGAGGAGTTTCTCAAAGTGGAATAAAATGCCATTTTAGGGTGATTTTTGACATATTTTTTAATTGTCTTTAAACACATTTAAATATCACTAAACAACATAAAAATCAATTCTTTTTGGTCTGGAGTATTGTTTAATGGGTTAAGCATTGTCTGAGAAAAAATTGTTACTTTATCTTCAAAACATTTATTAACAGTTCAAAATGGCGACAGATAAACAAACTGAAAAGACTAACAGTAACAGTGAAGATGGCGTCATGCGACGATAACAACATTGATCTGACGGGCACACAACTCAAACAATGGGTGGTGAACATATCAAAGTACAAACTAAATGACGACCAAATGAGAGTGTTCAGTAAGGGATTAAACAATGCAGTAACACCAGACAAACTTCCAGTGGAAGAATTTGTCATAGCCACTGAACAAATTACCGAAGCCATACATCACCAAGAAAGAAAGGCAAGCACTAGCAGAATTGAGGAAAGAAAAGAGCGTAATGATTCTGCCAGCAAACAAGGGGAAGCCACAGTAGTAATGGACACTGAAACATATGAACAGAAAGTCACAACCATGTTATCAGATGACAAGACATATGAGAAACTGAAGAATGACCCTACTCCCAAATACAAGAGAAAGTTAGTATCCATCATAAAGAAGCTGAAAGAGGTGGATAAGATCACAGATGAACAGTACAAGTACCTGTACCCTACAGCAGAGAATGTACCAAGGATGTACTGTACTCCCAAAATTCACGAGCCAGACAACCCACTTAGACCTACTGTGGACTGCACAGGGTCCATAGGTACAATGTATCAAGATCACTGGCAGATCTTCTAGAACCCATCGTAGGGAAGACCACACACAACATCAAGAACTCCAAGCACTGAGCTAATGAAATGGCATGTGTGATAATCGAACAAGATGAAATGTTCCTGTCACATGATGTAGTACCTTTGTTTACCATCACCCCAATTGATGAGACATTGCACATCTTCAGAAAACGACTAGAGGACTCGACACTGAAACTAAGGACAAATTCGGGTGTGAATTCTCCGTTGTCGCATAAGCCGTTTACTCTCGCACTGTTGTTACACGAGGTGTTACTTGGCATCTACCGCCCTCAAGTGCACTTTGTTAGACTTCACCTCGTCCCGACACTCCGGTATTTCTTCTACTCTATATATGCATGGAGAAACTCAACATCAAAGCCACCACTGGGTATAGACTTCATGTTTGCAAACCGCATCGTAATGGTTTCTCTCCACAGAAGAGACCAGATTACATTTCTTTGCTCTGTCGGGTTCTGGACTGGACTGTTCTATTCTACCTTCAAATCTCAGTACCTCCACCCTATACCTAGCATCAGTCATGCTGATGCTGACGCCATTGTAACAATTTCAACAACATCCAATAGGTGATACTCTAAATCAACAAGTATAAAATCTTCATTATAACGACATCCCTATACGCCTTAATGTCATCCTATTTAAACTTACGTCTGTATCACCATATCTATTCATATGGAATGGCCAATCATGTTATAAATATTACACGTTGTATTCGACAATCCTCGCTGTCTACCCTAACTATATTGATATTTGCCCGGTTCTTTAAAATCTGACCTCAGGCCACCACTCCAGTTACAGTATTGCATAACCACTGGATAGCCATCAATGGCCTACAGGGCAACCCTAATACGAGCCAGCCAACCATATATTTACATTGTAACCCTAAATGCAGTCTTTCACAGATGCTACCAGCATATGTTAAGTTCTTAAAATCATAATCTTGACAGGATGTCAACAACAACTGACAGATCATCTCAACACCATTGATGCAATATACAACATCAAGTTCATGTTTGAAGAGGAGAGTGAGTGGTCACTGCCGTTCCTAGACACACTGCTGGTACGGAAACAGGATGGAACGGTCAAACTCCTAGTCTATCGGAAGAAGACCCACACTGACCAGTATCTGAACTTTAGTTCACACCATCCGCTACATCAGAAACTGGGTGTCATCAAAACACTGCTAGACAGATGCTGTAAGATCATAACGGAGCCAGAGGCTAGACAGAAAGAGGAGGAGCACATCATGAAGGCGCTACATCAGTGTGGGTACCCAAGTTGTACCATAAGGAAAATGAAGGAACAACAACAAAACCAGAGGAGAAAGATCAAGGACAGAGGACAGGAATAACACAGACAAATCCATAGGCATGGTTACCTTACCATATGTCCAAGGAGTGACAGAACCGGTATAATGCATACTAAAACATCATGATATAGCATCAACTGTCAGAACACACCGAAATCTCAGAAAAATATTAGTACACCCAAAAGACAAAATGGAAGACAGAAAGAAGACCGATACCAAATCCCGTGTAAGACCTGCAACAAGAAATACACTAGGGAAACGGGAAGAACACTTGGCATGAGACTAGAAGAACATATGAAAGAAGTCGAGACTGTAACAACCAGACGTTTCATTCGAGAAAAAAGGAAAGACTCGACAAACATTGAACACAAGACGGCTGTAACTGACCATGTGGACAGACAAAACCTTGGATCAAGGAGGCTATCGGGATCAGAAAGACTACACCTACAATTAATAGAAATGAGGGGGGGCTACCGACTGAGTCATGTGTGGGACAGCCTGCTCGCCACACCATCTGGCGAGTAGAGGAAGAGCAGTCCCTGAAAAAGTCAGGGACTGGCCGAAACGTCAAAGTGAGTTGAATTTATACAGTTGTGAATTAAGAAATTTGCTTACTTAAATATTAAAACCAAACGCTCCAAAGTAAGTGTTAATTCTTGCTGCCAATATTAAAACCATTTCGAAGCCCTGAACCTAAAAAACAGGAATCCGAAATCTTATGTAGTGAAGGTAAAAGTATCATAATGAACACAGCTGATAAAAACATTCCTAAGAAAAAGTACCTGAAAAGAGCACCTTGGTTGAGCTGGAAAACTCTTGACAAAGCTGAAGAACGCATATAGATCAGAGCAAAACCTTCAAATGTGACCACATGTAATACTTACAGAAAACTAAGCAACAATTCCAGAAACAAACCCGAAAGGACAAGATTTTACAAGATTGCCACCCAGAGAATTAACTCTAGATGGCAGGTGGACAAGGAAGCCCTTTGGCTTATCGAGAGTCCAACCCTTTTATCTACGTGTATCCCGCCCTCCCTTGTGTCAATTTTTTTTTAAACATATTCACACTACTAGCACCCACACAATCAGCAGATAATCTGTTCCATTCATTTACAGTCCTTTGTGAAATTTAGAACTTTCTTATATTTAATCTACACTGCTCCTTTACTAATGTACCTTCATTTCCTCTAGTCTTTCTATCTTTCTTAACTGAGAAAAAATATTTCTATCAATATTTTCATAACCATTTATTATTTTAAACACTTCTATTTGATCTCCTCTCAATCTCCTGGTATTTAGTGTTGTTAAACCACATTCTTTTAGGCGTATTTCATAACTAAGATTCTTCAGCTTTGGTTTCATTTTTGTTGTTCTCCTCTGTACTCTTTCTAGCATATCTATGTCCTTCTTGCGATGTGGCCTCCACATTTGTATACAATATTCTAAATGAGGCCTCACTATTGTTTTGTACAGCGGTATTATTAGTTCTTTTTCCTTATACGCTATATTTCGCGTAATTAATCCAAGGATTTGATTTCCCTTTGAAGCTGCAATTCCGCACTGCTCTGAAACCTTCATATCAGCACTAATGGTTAACCCTAAGTCCTTTTCTTTTATAGTACAGTACCCCCCATTGTATATTCAACATCTTCGTTCCCATATCCTGTGCGGAGGCATTTACATTTCTCAAAATTGAACATTTACCACTTTTCAGACCATTTGATCAACCTGTCAAAATCATCTTGTAAATGCTGTCTATCTCCACCACTTTTAATCCTTCTAGACACTTTTGTATCATCCGCAAATTTCAACACCTTGCTTGTTATATCATCGTCCAAATCATTAATATATATTAAGAATAATATAGGTCCCAGTACTGATCCCTGTGGTACCCCACTCAAAACTGATTTCCAGTTTGAAGCCTCCCCATCAACAACTACCCGCTGTCTTCTGTCAATCAGCCATTTTCTATCCAGTTAATTATACCATTTCTTATGCCATGGGCCTTTATTTTAAGCAGTAACCTTTGACGTGGAATTTTGTCGAAAGCTTTTTGAAAAACAAAGTAGATGATATGTACAGGTGATCCCTCGTCTACCCACTTAGTGATATCTTCCAAAAAACATAACATATTTGTTAAGCATGACCTCGCTTTTAGAAACTCATGACGAGATGGGTTTATGAAGTTATGTTTAACAAGAAAATTGGCATTAACTCCCATAATGCACTTGTCCAGTATGACAAGTACTAATTCATGTTTACTTGTCCCAACAGAAATTTACGTGTCCCACCAAATCATAATAATAATCAAATAGATTTTATCCCGATGCTCTGCTATTTAGGCCGATTTCGAGTGGTTGTAGAAACCTTGCAGGAGAGCTGGTGAGCTGCAATCTCGCATGTAGCACAGTAAAACATTCTTTAAGAAAATGCACACGCATTATCTGTTCTAATTTTGCCCCTACCACCCTCCCCAGAATGGGAAGAAGAAAGAGATGAAATATGAAAAAACTTTATTTGTTAAAAACATATCTTTACAACCTTGCTTATCCACCGTAGCTCCCTAGCGCCTTGACCCATCTGTTGACAACTGGAAAACTACTGATGGATTTTGAGATTGACCAATCCTTTTGTTTTGATGCACCTCTGAGCTTGGTTTCCAAGGATTTAGGTGCAATAGAAGTTATCTTATTATTATTACATATGCATAGCATGCATTTTGACTTAAAAACTGCAGTAATGACAGTTAAAAACAGTAGTAATGACATAATACTGATATAAATGGAGTGACGGAATAGTTGCAACATGTACAGTAAAACATCTGAATAATATTCCTTATAATTTTTGGCTAAATATGCTTGAACCTTTTCGAGTATACCTATGTTATTTTACTTTATATATTATTTTATACCCAAGTTATTTAATTTTAATCCTAGGTCATATCTTTATATTGCATTGATAAGTGTGTCTACTGCTGTTTTAAAGTTCCTCAGGCTTTACCAGTGCAGTAGGGATTCCCATTACACATTAGTTACAGCCCACTGTTTGACACAGCTTAAAACCTACATGCAACTGTCCAGTTTAACAGGGGTCTAGTTGGTTAATGCTGTCTGTTGACACAAGCCTCTGCCAGTGACCATTTACAGATTAGTCTCAGTTTCCATCAAACAATAGCAGGCAGAGAATATTAGCTTCACAATGTGGTGTGGTTTGTAATACACAATCAATTGGCACTCTGTCAACCTAGTCCAGGCAGAAACAGACAAAATGTGAACATTTAGCTTTTTGGGAGGCCCTGGGGTGCCCTTAGAACGATTCAATCAAATACAAATTTCTTGTGTACAGTGACACTACCCTAGGAGACGTCTATGCAAAATTAGAGAAAATGTTACTGAACAGTTTTTTTTAATAACAAAAGACAACCTCTGATCCATGCAAGGCACAGACTCCACATGTGACAGATGTTGTTAGAAAAGGGATTAGTTGTATGACAGGGTTTAGCCAGCAAGTTATAAATAGAACTACTGCTGCAGTAGACAATTTAGTTAGCAAAGTTTGCATTTTAGGGGACCTTTGGTGCCCTTATAATGATTAAATAAAATACAGATTTCTTGTGTATAGTGGCACTACCACATGAAACGTCTATGCAAAATTAGAGAAAAAGTTACTGAACAGTTTTTGCAAAAATAGGCAAAATGTAACAATTTACAAGTTTTGGGGCCCTTGAAGGCCCTATGGAGCCCTTACAACGATTCAATCACATACAGATTTCTCGTGCATAGTGACATATGTCTATACAAAATTAGAGAAAATGTTGCTGCTCGGTTTCTCAGATATGGCAGCTAACGGTGGACGTAGTGATGGCAATAGTCCGTTGGACCTTCAGCCCAAAGGATTAAAAAAACACAACTTGTATAGTATACCTTCAACATAGTTAGTATAGTCTTAAGAACATTATATTAATTAACTAGGAACATACTGCCTCCTTGTAACTAATTAAAATGCAAAGCTAAATGTGTCGTTATATATTCTGACAGGCTTTATGCTGAATTTTGTATAGGCACACATTATTTCACAGCTTAAACTTTAAACAAATAAAAAACTAGCTAGTTAGTTAAGAGTTGCTACTTTCTGTAACTGGTTGCCCAAGTCATGAAGTGATATACGGGTGGACAGTACAAATTGAACACTGTTGCAGGCAATATGCTAATTTGCTCCCATTACTGGCATAATTCCTGAGAGAATAATCTGTTCGACTCTTGACTTCTTTAACTTCCTCACTAGCTGCCTGTATTTCTGTACTATCCCAGTTGTTTCCTCCCTGTCTGCATTATTTGTCCCTAAGTGTACTAGTATAGACCCTCCCTTGCCATGCCCCAATACCTTCTTTACCCTTTCAGTCACATGCTCTACCCTAGCCCCTGGTAAACAAACAACGACGTCCTCCCCTCGCTTAATGTCTTATCTGTCTTTTTCAGAATAGAGTCGCCCATGAACATCCTGTCTTTTCTCATGGCCCCCTCAATCACTGCCTCAGAGTAGCTCCTTCTCCAGTTTGCATCTGTCTGGTTGTTGTCTTTTCCCCCTGCCGTCACATTCTCTTCCGTTCCATTCTTTCCTGTCGCTTTTTCTATTGTCCCCTTTCCTCCTGTCATCTTTTCTTCTAGCACATTTACTCTCACTTTCTTTCATCCCTTCATCTTTCCTCCCATCACATTTTCTTCTTTCCTCTCCCGTCCTATTTCCCCTCCTACCTCCTTCTCTACAGTCACTTTCTCCCCTGTCACCTTCACGGCTGTCACGTTTTCTGTCTTTTGCTGTCTTCTTCCATCTGTCTTCTACTCAGTCTTCTGTTTCACAGTCTTACCAACTGCCTCTGTGGTATCTACCTCTTCACCACCTGAATCGCTGTTGCGTCTCTCCTCGTTCTCTACAGTTTGACCACCTGATGATCTATCCACACTGACCCATTTTCTATTTCTCTGCCGAACACTTTTCCTCCGTCCCTGTCTTCTTATCATTTCCTTGTTCCTTCACACCTGGCACCTTCCCTTCTCTCAGTCTCCGTATCACAACTCTGCTCCTCCTGTGTCGTAGTATTCTCAACTCTCTCCGTGTCATCTCTCTCTGTTCCATCTATTTCCATGTTGAGTCTCACTTCCATCTCCTTCACTATATCCGTCAACTTACACACCTCCTTCATCAAACAGTCCACCGAAAAGTGAATTCGTCTTCTTTGGTCTCTGCCCATGATTTTGGACAGCCAGACAATACAAAATCCACCCAGCTCTGGCAGTCGTTGCAAACTAAGTGTCGTTTTGCCCTGAGTTGCCGCTTGCAAGGTGCCATATTAGAATTTATTTATATTCAAAATAGTTTTATATAGTCTTTAAAAGACTTTTCTGTTTACAATTTACACCAGATTGTTTAGGTTATAGTTAGTTATATTTGTTAACACACAGTGACACACCGTGTCTTATGATGATGATGTATTCAAGTTAGGCTTAGATTCAAAGTTGTCTTTACAAAGACTGTTTCCTGTGTACTAATATTCACTTCATAAGTTTGTTATTTCAGGTTTTAATTACTCATCTAACTACATCGACTATCTCAACTAACCCTATTCTATTGTCATTCATGTTATGTCACAGAACTAGTTAACTTCGCCAGTGACCTACTTTGTAAACAACGTTCCGATTACATGAACATCACTACTTATCGCTCGCAAATCGCCTACTTTTAAACTACCATAGATTACTCCCTCTAGCTAACTTTTAACAACAAATCTTGCTTAATATGTATCTACAACTACGTTATGTATGATATACACTCAATGATATCAAATATCTTGATCAAATATCCTTATATTCTCACAAGTTTGCTATACCAAATTCAAAACAATTCACCACTGGAAGTTCCCGCCAAAGTTTGTTCAAACAAAGAAGCCAAAGAAGCATACTCCAACAACATATGCAAAGAAATTAAAAAGACAATGCAAAGGGCAAATCAAAGGACTTTTTCAAGTATTTACAGCATATTACTGGTAAATTCTCTTCAAAAACTGGGAGCATCAAATTAAAAAATGGCACCATTCTCACAGAAAAAGAAGAGATCTTGGAAAGAATACACTGAGGAACTATATAAGGATAACAATTTCCCTACCTACACTGAGGAATTGGACCACCTGGAACATGATATCCTAAAATCTGAGGTTCAACAAGCTTTACGTGAGTTTGCAAACAACAAGGCCCTGGATGGGATAATATCCCCATAGAACTCTCGAGAACTCTAGGAGAGAAGGGAGAGTGGATATACTCACTGTCATATGCCAATCAATATGGAAAACTGATAAGTGGCCTGCAGACTGGAAGAAATCTGTCTACATCACCATTCCAAACAAAAGGAGATACTAAGCTCTGTGAAAACCACCAAACCATCTCGCTGATCTCACACACCTGCAAAGTATTTCTAAAAATCCTTCGGAAAAGAATCAGTCTTCATAAATGGTTAACTCTCCACTTAGCAAGGTGGTTTCAGAAAACAGAGAGGTAACAGGAACCGTATAGCAAATTTACGATGACTGATGGAGACAGCACGCGAACAAAACAAAGAGGTTTATTTTTGTTTCATTGATTACAGCAAAGCTTTTGACTGTCATTCAAGATATATTATGGAAAACACTAGAAAAGATGGGTGCTCAAAGCATCTTATCAAACTCTTACAATCCTTGTTTTATGACGAACAAGCCACAGTGAGAATAAACCAAGGAGACACTCAATGGTTTAACTTTGGGAAAGGAGTCAGGCAAGGTCGTATACTATTCCCAGCACTCTTCAACATTTACAGCGAACAGATAATCAGAGATTCAATACAAACAACATACAAAGGCTTCAGAATTTGTGACCTGCTACTTCAAAACCTGTGATATGCCAATGACACTACACTGATAGTGGAAAAATGGAGGATCTGGAACAAATGATTAAAACCATAAAAGATAAAAGCAAAGCGGTTGGGCTTCTTCTCGAAGTACTCAAAGACAAAAATAATGATAACTACACAGATCAATGATATCACTATTGGTGGAGAAAAAGTAGAAGTGGTCAAGCAAGTAATTTTTCTGGGATCAAAGATCACCAATGAAGGAAGATGCACTTCAAAAATCAACAGATGACTCACTATGGGCAGATCTGCAATGGCAAGTCTGGGCACAATCTGGAAAGACCGGGATATATCAATTGTCACAAAAAGTAGAATTGTACAAGCCATGGTTTTCCTCATGACAATGTATGCTTCTGAAACATGGACCACAACTGAAGATAATCGAAGCTTTTGAGATGTGGTACTGGCGCCGCACGTTAAGGATCTTGTGGACTAAAAAAGTGAAGAACAGTTCAATACTAAATATATTGAATAATCCAAAAACACTTGACAGATCTACCCTTCGCCAAAAACCTAATTTACTCTGGCCATGTCACGTGAACTTCACATCTGGAAAAAATCATCATGCTGGGAATGACTGAGGGAGAGAGGAAAAGAGGTTGACCCAGAACCAGACAGCTAGATGAAATTAAAAACAAAACGACCCTGACGATAGAACAACTCGGCCAGGCAACACCAAGCAGGCGAGAATGGAGGAGGTTATGCTGGAGAGTCGCCAAAAGTCGGATCTGACTTGGTGGCAAAAGGTGACAATGTGGTAAATTCCTGTTTAGAGCCCTATGTAATTACAGCCATTTATTTTTAAAAGGTTAGTTTTACCCTATGATTAGCAAGTGGTAATATTTCAATGTGCTAAGTATGCACATACCCATGTCAGCCTTGTTCTTGAAGGTGTAGTTGCACTGTGGCCGTCGACAGTGGAAATGTGTGGTGCGTTGGCCATAGAACACACAGTTGAGGGAGCCACAGTCTTCTGTTGCTCGGAATCGCTGGAAACCCTCCTGTGCAATAGCTGAGTTCTTGCGATGGTAGTTGGCATGCATCTGCACATCTGATGTGCTGATGTAGACTTTATTACAGCCAGGCTGTGAAAAGAAATACAGTGATGATGTGATTAACTGACTGACACATGGCTTACAACCTGCTGTGAATGTTGTCTCAACCCAGATGATTACACTTAGAAATCCTTCCACAATCCTCATCTCACTTCACATTCATTTCGAGAAATGTTGAACCTATTTGGTACTCATTATGACATGCTAACTCTTTGGTACAAATATTTTATTTTGATTTGGTAAAACCACATTTATTATACTGTTCACACACTACATATCAATTAACCCAATTCACAATGAGCTAAACATTTGAGGAGGGAGTTTTAAAATAAATATTACATTGTATAAAAGACACTTCGGGAAATATGATTGGGGTGTATCTGCAGATAGAGGATCTTTGCAGGAAGCAGAGTGCAGTGATGAAGCTACCTTGCAGATCGACAGTGGTAATGTGTCTGACTGAAACTAACCTGCAGGCAGTGGTAGTGTGTCTGACTGAAGCTAACCTGCAGACAGTAATAATGTGTTGTACTGAAACTAACCTGCAAACAATGATGGCGTGTCTGACTGAAACTAACCTGTTAACAGTGGTAACCTGTTTAACTGAAACTAACCTGCAGACAGTGGTAACCTGTCTGACTGAAACTAACCTGCAGACAGTTGTAAGGTAACTGACTGAAACTAACCCGCAGACAATTATAATGTGTTGTACTGAAACTAACCTGCAGACGGTTATAATGTGTTGTACTGAAACTAACCTGCAAACAATGAATAATATGTCTGACTGAAACTAACCTGCAGACAGTGGTAATGTGTCTGACTGAAGCTAAACTGCAGACAGCGATAATGTGTCTGACTGAAACCAACCTGCAGACAATGGTAATGCGTCTGGTGGCCATAATGGGTGCAGGATCCAAACTTGCCCTCACAGCTGTCCGTGGGACTGTACCGCATGAAGCCATGCTGCAGAGAATCATCTCGCTTCTTGTGCCACTTGAAATGTCGAATCATCTCCTCTTTTCTCACAAACACCTGCACATTGCAGCACTGATACCATTAGTGTCAATATAACAAACCATATCAGCTGCATCTTCAGCAAGAAAATAATATGGCAGCATGAACGCAAAACAAACTTATTGTGAGGTTGTCTGTTCCATTGTGGTAATTATATGCAAAAAATAACTGAATCAGTTGTCTTAAATATGGGAACCTTACAAAAATGCTGAACATCAAAGCACCTTGGGAATAACAAAGCAGGTCTCTGCAATATTGCCAATACAGCATGTTTACAATCTGATTGTTTTCTTTACAATTTGAACATATACTGTACCTCGGTCAAGATATTCAAATTGTGCACATTGTTTATGGCTTGTTGCTTAGCAGGCAGTACATTTATTTTTAATATCAACAACATTATATGAAAAATTGAGGAACACACAGGCTCATTTTAACACAATGTAGCATGCATATCGATATGGTTCATTAAACTCCAAAACGTGGCAGCACCAATCTTTATATTTCACATAAACCGCAAGATGTCAGCACTGAAACTAATTCAAATAATTTGTCTGCCTACAAAAGTAATCCATTTAGAGCAGCGGTTCCCAATCTTTTTTTCATGCATACCCCCTGAGGTTTGAGATGATCGTCAAGGTACCCCCATCATTTTAACATAACATATATAAATATAGTATATATATATATATACTCTATAATAAACAATATTGTACACTCGGTTCATGATAACACATGTTATTAATGATACAAAACAAAATTATGTACCAGATTTATAATAACAAATATTTAAAAACTAGCTTTTTCAAAATTAGGGACTCAGTTCAGGAAACAGTTTTAGACAAGCAGATTTGGAGATCATCCGTGACATAGAAGTTTGGTCTTCATGCTAAACAATGCCGAGAATCTATGTTCACATAAATAAGTGGACGGAAAATCAACAATGCCCATAACCCCCCACGGGCACATCGTCCAGGCTCAGATAAAACACGAGATACGAGAATGTGGCCAGGGGAAGATGTTCAACAGCATCATGGAAGACGGTGGAGTTAATCATGAACTCCAAACAGTCCTCCTAACTTGCATGTCGATAATCCCTTGGCCACAAAATATTTGGAGACTTTTTGGAAGACACCCTTGCCCTTCATAGTGAATTCTAAGGGATGAAGTCTCTTCCTTGGAATCTCCTCTTTGGTGCAAAGCACAACCACGCGTAACACACAAGATGGTGAAATTCTTACTTTCAGCCATCCCTTCATGTACCCCTAGAAAACCTCTCCAGTTTGGGTACTGATGATTTAGTGGAAGTCACCACAAACACATTCTGAAAAATTCTACTTTCAGTTATGGAACTTTTCATAGGCATTTTCAGATTCAACTATATATGAATATTAAATATTTTGATTGCTTAATATCAACAGAAATGAAGATCACTTAAATCAATATCCTGTTAATTGTAAATATATAATAGCCAGTCACCCATTTATTTGTTCACTTTAGGCGATGTGAAATAAATAATTGTATACATACATGCATACACAGATGTATGTCCACACATATGTATGCATGCAAGCAAACAGTGTAAATTTGGTAACATCTACAAAGTTACAAGATGCTTTCTTATAGAACACAATCCATATTGTAAGGAAACGTTTCTTAATCAAACCAATAACCTTTCTGATCAATTGCAATTATGCTATGCATGCAATATATGAACAATGTGCAGCAGTGCAAGAGAGAAATGCTGCATACCTTGAAGTCACAGTCAAGACAATGGAAGTGTTCCTTGTATGCCATCAGGGAGCAAGACTTCTGGCCACAGTTCTCACCACACTGGTACCTGCCAGGAGCAAGAGGCAACTCTACTGAACATCGCTCCAAACCATGCAGACCGTGGAGTCATGTCAGTGCTGATCACTTGATCACATATTGTCTGTAACGTTTGAGTGGCAATATGACAATGAATTGACACTGGATTGACTGACGTACATGAATTAGGACAGATAATTCAGGCCTTGAATTTGGCAAACTAGAGGGAAAGTAAGGTGACCATGATTTTATAGATTGGAGTTACCATTTTAAGTCATAGCCAATTTGGCAGTGATCCATTGTTTAGTTTGCAAAGCATGGCAGCCAGTTACCAGGGCACTGTGGAAAATGCCACATGGTCACCACCAAACTTGAGTCTTATTATTTAGAAGCTACATTGGCCATAAAGATAACCAACAATGTGACTACCTTAAGTCTTTTAAAATTTCTTTTCACGTAAAATAATTTTCAAACTGTAACTAAAAACATTTTAAAGTGGTAAGTCCATAACACTGTTCTTAGGCCCTCACTTAATTCCAATATACCACAGTGTGTATTCCAGAGTGTATTGGCATGCGTATTCCAGAATGTAGTACTGTGAGTATTGGAGTATGAATTCCCAGCGAGTATATTGCAGCATGTATTCCAGTGTGCATACTGCAACGTGTATTCCAGTGTGCATATTGCAGTGAGTATATTGCAGTGTGTATTCCAGTGTACATATTGCAGTGTGTATTCCAGTGAGTGTATTGCAGCATGATTTGCACTGTTCATTCCAGTGTGCTCCAATATGTGTTCCAGTGTATATTCCACTATGTAATAGATAGATATTCCAGTGTGTATTTCAGCATGTTTACTGCAACAAGACTGATATTATCAGGTGTAAGTTGAACAAGGGCTGGGTCCAGTTACATAATTGTAATTGCATTTGTAATTGATTACAGACAATGCTGTAATTGTAATTGATTCTTGTGTTGAGAATAATGTGTAATTTAATTAATTATTTTGTGTAATTGTGTAACAATTACATAAATCAGTTTCCAATCTACAAAATAATAAACCATGCAATACATCCAATGCCTAAGTTGTGATCCCAATGTGTTATTTACGTAAAATTATTGCTAATTAATGAAGACCCCATGAAGCTGGCAGTGTCTAAGACTACTGTTTGCTCAGAGGGTGGATTAGCACCTGTCACTGTCCAAGAGTCAAGAACCCCTTTGTTCCTTAGCCAAGCTGCAAGGTGCTAGAGCAAGCTGGTTAAACTAGTCTAGAGGCTGTCTGACTCTGAGTCACAGCACTTCCTCAGAAGAAGATTCTAGCAGTTCTTAGCAGTTAGCACTGTTTTATGAGAGCAACAAAAGCATTTCATTATGGATTTCCTGGCTTGTTTAATTACTTGCAACAGCAGTTATTTATTTTTCAATTAATTCTACTTCGTGATTGACAAGCTCAAACCTGTGCATGCCATTTCGTTTATAATCTTTTCGAAGCGGCTATTTGATCGGATACGGTTGAATAGCCAGTGGGTCTATTCGTCTGGATACGGTCGAATACCCTCGGGGACTATTCGTCCAAATGCGGTCGAATAGCGTAGGGCGGTACCCAGGCTATTTGTCTGGACAAATTTCTCGCGTGATTTGACCTCTCGCAGAAGTTAAATTCAAATTCGCACAATTGAGATCTTCAATCTTTTACATCGAGCTATCATATTTGACAATTATACAACATTGACATGCATTTGACACAGGAAGAAATAAAAGGAAACAGAAATGAAAAAATGGGCCAAGAGGCCACAAAGTCATTTGGAATAATACGTCGATATGTGACCCTGGCTGACCAAATGAGTGATAAGTCGAAAGAATTGTAACATTGTTTTCTTACATTCTTGTAAAGGTTGGGTAGGGTGCTTTAAATGGTTTCACAAATTATGACTGCTACCAAAATTGGCAAAGTTATGGAGCATTGAACATGGTGGGGTCAAAAAGTGAAAATGAAGAAACCAGCTGTTGAAGTGTTACATTATATATGCAAATGGATTGCATAGAAATATTACACGCATCACATTCAAATGTGGCACACAGTATGTATGTTATGTTGCAATGATACACTGGAAGTACAAATGTGCTGCTACAAAGACTTATCAAGTTATGCCAGATTATGTCTTTATGTGTAAAACTAAGAGGACAGATTGTTTGAGAGCAAAAGGTAGACTAAAGAAAATTAAAAATTGGCAAAGTTATGGAGCATTGAACATGGTAGGGGTCTAAAAGTGAAAATGAAGAAAACGGCTGTTGAAGTTTTACATTATATATGCAAATGGATTGCATAGAAATATTACACGCATCACATTCAAATGTGGCACACAGTATGTATGTTATGTTGCAATGATACACTGGAAGTACAAATGTGCTGCTACAAAGACTTATCAAGTTATGCCAGATTATGTCTTTATGTGTAAAACTAAGAGGACAGATTGTTTGAGAGCAAAAGGTAGACTAAAGAAAATTAAAAATTGGCAAAGTTATGGAGCATTGAACATGGTAGGGGTCTAAAAGTGAAGAAAACGACTGTTGAAGTTTTACATTATATATGCAAATGGATTGCATGGAAATATTACATGCATGACATTCAAATGGGGCACACAGTATGTATGTATGTATGTTATGTTGCAATGATACACTGGAAGTACAAATGTGCTGCTACAAAAACTTATCACGTTATACCAGATTATGTCTTTATGTGTAAAACTAAGAGGACAGATTGATAATGTTATACTTAAAAACAGCCCCACATAACTAATTATAGTTACTGTTAAGATGTTTAACCTAGTTCTATTATCTGACATTGTGCCAACAGATTGGTGTATTGGGATCATTAAGCTACAAACATAGCAGCAGACATTGGGACAGTGTGAGTGCTGCCTGGCTAAATGGATGCAATGGTGCTTTGAAGTTAGTTCTTCTGCCAACTATCCTTTTCACACAAGCCTATAGGTTTAGTGGCTGCCATCACACTACTGAGCTTAAACTACCATGCAGGTGTGAAAAACGTCCTGATGTATTTGAACTTGAGCCACTAATTAACTGTCCACCAAGCCGTAGCAGAGCAGTGTTATAATAATAATCCACAAGTTAAGTGGCAGCGATCTTCCTTTTATCATTCATGTGACGTTTCTTGTGAGCAGGGCGGACAAATGGTTATTATACGTAGACAGGTACAGAAAGAAACTGACGTTTTCTATAAAAAGAACACGTTTGCCTTTCAATGGCATGTATTTCCTATTGTTGCCATTTCTGCCGGGCAGAAACAGTTTCTGCCCGGCATAAATCAAACAACCCTGTAGGTAATTATTAATCAAATGATTTTTTGGTGAATCATAGTTACAGATCATTAAGGGTTATGATGGAAGTAAAATGTTGACATGTTTACTGTTCATTTATTGTACCACGTCTTGCATTTAGAGGAATAATTATAATAGAAAATAAAATGTTGTGGCACATATTTTTAAATACATGCATTGATGAAAAACCGGGAATTACTTTTCTGTGGCCTAAGAATAACTAATTTCACAAACTTCCTGCTTATATAAAGCAACTGCATAAAAATATATATCCATGCAAAACACATACTCCACATGTGGCAGGTGTTTTGGGATGGGGAATAGTGTTCTGTTTCTGGCACAATACACAAAATCTACTGTTAGGGGATAGTCTCAAGGGCCCTTCTCAAAACCACATCACTAGATAGTGTAAACATTTTGCATTTTGGGGGGCTGTGTCATGTAATGTAGAGTTACCACAAGGAGAAAACTTGTCTCCTTTGTTATTTGATATTTACCTGAATGATTTTGAACACCGTTAGTCATCATTATAAGGGACTTGACATGGCAGCTGGTGAAATTTACAACAACCTTAGTGATGATGATGTAGACATTTTCTTGCAAATGTATGTTCTACTATATGCTGATGATACTAGAATAATTCAATCAAATACAGATTTCTTGTATATAGCTGAACTATGTAAACTCTTCTAATTGTTGACATTTGGTTGTTTCAGGATGACCCCTTAGAATGTAGGCACAACTGTCCAGGGGTCTAGTGGGCCCTGTTTATTGACACAAGCCTCTGCCAGTGACCAATTACAGATTAGTCACACTTCCTATCAGGCAGCCACAGTGAGGTGTGATAGATGTTGTAGGAAAAGGGATTAGTTGAACAAAAGGACTGTAAGCATGATAGATCTGCTGGTGCAGCAGACAATTTAGTGAGCAAATTTAGCATTTTAGGGGACTTTGGTGCCCTTAGAATGATTCAATCAAATACACATTTCTTGTGTACAGTGGTGCTACCACAAGAAATGTATATGCAAAATTAGAGAAAAAGTGACTTAAGAGTTTTGAAAAAATAGGCAAAATGTGAAAATTTACCAGTGTTGGGGTCCTTCTGGGGGGGGGGTCATTAGGTGCCCTTAAAATGATTCAATCAAATACAGATTTCTTGTGTACAGTGACACTACCACATGAAATGTATATGCAAAATTAGAGAAAAAGTTGCTGAACAGTTTTTAAAAAAAATAGTCAAAATGTTACATTTTTACCAGTTGTGGGGTCCTTGGAGGCCCTAGGGAGCCCTTAGAATGATTCAATCAAATACATATTTCTCATGCATAGTGGCAGTGCCCTAAGATATGTCTATGCAAAATTAGAGTTGCTGAACGGTTTCTGAGATATGGCAGCTAACGGCGGACGGCATACGGTGGTCGCAGAGTGATGGAAATAGTCCCTTGGACCTTCGGCCAAAGGACTAAAAAGGAAAAAGAGAGTAGAGGTAACCAGTGTTCAGGTATCAGACAAATTCGGCAAACGTAGTGGCCCCCCGAGGATATCTTCAGACCGACATAGCTCTAGCTCATCAACTACCCTACTTTGGTTGCCCCACATTGGCCATGTAATTCAAAGTATATGAGAGGTGAGCTCCCTCTTGAAGGATACCAAAGTGGGAGACTCTGCTACACTAGATGGGAGGGAGTTCCAGATAGGAAAGAAACTGTATTTAAAAGTGTAGGTTCTGGTAGAAAGTTGTAGGAAATAGCGGGAATGATTTGATCAAGTTCTGCCGAGTGCTGGAGTGAGATACTGTTCAGGGGAAATATCGACAAGGTTGTTACAGATCTTATAGAACATTGTGAGTTGGAGTTTGGTTCGTCTAGCTTCCAGAGACTTCCACTTCAGGTCATCGAGCATTGATGTTACACTGCTGGTGTTGTTGGACCTGTTGGTGACGTATTGTGCGGCTCTTCTCTGCACGGCCTCAATCTTTTTCTTTCCCTCGGCGGTGGATGGGTTCGAGACAGAACAGCAGTATTCAAGGTGTGGTTGTACCAGGGCAACATAGGCGTTGGTTTTTGTTGTCCTATTTTGCATTTTGAGATTTCTCTTCAAGAATCTGATCATGCTAGTCGCTTTCTCGGTCACCCTGTTGATGTGTTGTTTCTAATTCAGGTCTGTCGTGATGTCAACACCGAGGTACTTGGAGGTGGATGAGTGCCCAAGTGAGTGGCCTTTCAGCTTGTAGTTGAACATAACGGGGTTCCTTAATGTTGTACAGGAAAGGATGTTACATTTCTGGGGTGAAACTCTATTGACTTTCCCACTGCAGTAAGGTGTTGTGATCGTCTTGGAGAAGCTGACAATCTTCTATAGATGCTACTTGCCTATACACAATGCAGTCATCTGCAAACAGCCAGGTTCTAGAGTGCAGGCCATCAAGAAGGTCATTGATAAAGATAAGAAAAAGAATGGGTCTTAGCACTGTTCCCTTGGGTACTTTGCTGACCACTGGTGCTGTGTCAGATTTGATACCATCTACTACCACTTGCTGGGTACAGTTGGAAACGAAGGCCCTGATCCAGTGTATCATGCTACCCTGGACTCCATAATGGGTCAGCTTGCGGAACAGATGCTCTGGCGGTTGGATGCGAGTTTGCGGATTTTGAAAGTTTATCAGCAGCTGTTGTATGTTTTGAAAATAGAAACTTTATACAGTTTTATAAATGCGACAGTAGAACAATCGAAGCAGATGTCAGAAGAAACATGCGCAATACATACAATGTGTCCATCAAATATGCAAATATTACATATGCTTGCGTGCACGGAGGCAGAAGATACCAAAGCGACTTGAAGGGGAAGCGACCTCATCAAAGGTATTATTTACGCTTTCTGAATTCTTTATACTGTGACTACGTATCATTACGCGGCATATTTCGGGTCATTATGCAGCATGTTTCAGGCAATAATATATTAAATAAGTATGTTACGCTTTATGCAGGCCTATACATTATGGTCTTCATATAATTTCCGATTTAATTAGTTGGCTAGAAAGGCACTGGGTAAAATCACTGAAAGATAATGGAAATATTTCAACTGTTTTACTTGAACTGTTGTTGTGTCTTATTGCTAGATGAATTTTGTCTATTAACTTTGTAAACACATTACGGATCACTTAGATTCCTGAACTATTATTCCAACCAACTGTAAATTTTGTGCACTTGTTTCGTTTAGTTTATTCAGGAAAGCATGTCCTGCACAAGTCAAAGTCACTGCCAAAAAAGACGGACAGAGACTCGTCATAAAGGAGATGAACCTTCAGCGTACCCACCCTGTCAGTGAGGTAAGGTGAACTACATACAAAATGTCATATGCCGATTTGCTAGCAAGATGATCTACTTTTGAGGGGAGTTTTGTTTTAGGAGCATAGTTTTGGATAGGTTTGTTTGCATGCTAATTAACACGGACATGGTCTGGAATGCACCCCCTGAGTTTTAATTTAATACAGATATGCTGATTTGCTAGAAATAAAGCTACTGGAGCACATCTTGAAGATCATTTGGGATTTAAACCAGAGAGAGAGGAACAACCGATGCTATTTTTGTGCTGAGACAGATCCAAGAGAAGACTCTAGAGGGACAGAGGAAGTTCTACAATGCATTCGTAGACCTTGAGAAGGCACATGATATAGTACCAAAAAAACTGATGCCTAAGACAGAAGGGAGTGCCGGAGAAGTAGGTGTGGATCAAGGTGCAAACACTGTAGTTAGAACGCTGCACGCTAGCTTTGAGATAGGAGTGGGATTGCACCATGGCTCAGCACTAGTTCCACTACTCTTTATTATCATACTAGATGTGATCAGCGAGACTTGCAGAACCGGATTGCAAATGGAGACCTTATATGCAGACGATCTGTCCCTCACTGCGGAGTCCTTGTTGAAACTGGAAGAGAAGGTGCAGAAGTGGCAGGGAACCCTAGAGAAGAAAGGGCTCAAAGTCAACACAGCAAAGATGGAAATTCTAGTCAGTTTGAGAGGAGCGACAAAAAGCAGAGTCAAGATAGTGGACATCCATGGAAAGAAGTTAAACCAAGTCACCAAATTCAGGTATCTAGGATCTGTGATACAGGAGAACGGAGGCTGTGAAATGGCTGTCAAGGCAAGAGTCAAGGCAGCCAGGCAGAAGTGGAAGGAAACAAGTGGAGTTGCGATGCCTAAGCTGCGTTTTTGCCGCTATTGCCTGGAGACACTGCGGTATCGCTGAACTCCCTACTACTACTACTACTACTACTACTACTACTACTATTACTACTACTACTACTAGGCATGCTAATGCAATGTTCCTAATATGATGTTTCAGTCATCCTCAGCTGGCTAGTACGGGACATACGAGACACAGCATTGACTGGACTAGCCAGTTAATGGAGGAAGACGATGTTGAAATACGCCCAAAGTGTCTTCCGGCCATTATCACCGATCGCAGTGTGTATATCTTCAGAGAAAAAAGATACTTCACTTCTGAAGCACGGGCTCTTGTTGTGGGCGTGATTAAGGCAAAGATGGCAGAACCACAGTAGATGTGCCCCATCTGTGAAAGAGACACTGACAACTCTGTTGAAGATGGACACACAACTCTTGCATGCGATTCGTGCCTGGAGTGGTACCACTTGACCTGTCTGGGGAAGAAATCGCATTCCAAAGCAAAGACAAATATGGATTTGTGCAAGCTGCCACAAAGATGTGCAAGCATAGCAGAGATGTGACCAGTGTGAACATTGTTTAATTGTACATGTTAATATAGTGGTGGATATGTTTGCGCATTAGTTGTGGTTTTCTGTACAGTATACAGGTTTTTCTCATCTGATTTATACATGTTGGATTATAGTTGTGCCGTATATTATATCATATATCAGTTGACTCAGATGTTGAACTGTTTTAATGTTATCACAACAAATATTACTACAATAAGCTATGCAATAATACCCTTTGTATGCCTCCATTGATATCATTAAAATTGTTGAATGTTCTCACTCTGATTACATCTTGGACGTTGAAGCTACAACAAGATTTAAGTTATTCATTACACTGATTAAGATTTACAGATATTATTTAGGACCACAATTTACATACATATATATCAGTCGGAGCCTCGGAAGCCTATATTATTTAAGTATGAGAAATTGAAATACCCCTGGATAACCTTGTTTAATTCCCATTGTTTGAAGACTGATAGTAACGACACCTGGCGAACATGTGCAGATATATAGTATTTTGCGTAAGAGCGAACAGAAATTACATCTCGTTTTTATAAGCAACCTGGAATCCTATGAAATTATAAGCGAACGCAGTCAAACATAAAAACATTTCAATTGGAACTCATACGTCAGAACGTAAGCAGTGGTTCAATATACAGTCGCGCCTCGTTATAACGCGGTAGTCGGGGTCCACGAAATGAATCCGCGTTATAAACGAGGCGCGTTATAAACGTGGCGCGTTCCCATATCTGCCGTCAGGGGCGCTACGACGACGACCGACACCGCTGCTGCACGAAGAACGCCATCGAAGCCAACCAGTGTGCACGTCGCGCAGTCTATACGCAGTTTATGAAGCTTATTAAACTGCCAGCCAATGTCAATGTGTATTCTGTTTAAATGTCGTACACTTTTGGACACTGTTGAACTGAATAAAATTCATGAATTGTGTACCGTTTTTAAATAAACAACGGACCAACAAGCCACGGTCAACTGACCGATAATATGGTACCGCTGACGTAAGATCTAAAATAATGACCTGGCACTCAGCAGCCGAATATGCAAATGATTTGAGAAACGCTGTGTTAGAGTTTATTAAGGATTTAAAGCTATAAGTACGCTCACAATTGGCTTAACTTCGTCTTTCAATCAATATCAAAATACCAATTTAGAAAGCACATTTACCATGCCGAACAATATTACGATTCACCAATTCATATGCGGTTGACGAATTAATATTTTGGCGCACCAGTACAGGCAGTAGCTTTGCGTTCATCGCAGCGAAAAGCTAATATTTGTTACGCAATGTTAGCTTACTGATCTTGTCTACTAAGCTGTATTAAAACGTATTTAACCCATTCTTAAGCCAGGCGTATTTGTGAATTTCAATTGCACTTTACAAGTCGCCCGGCGCCGAAACCAGGCGAACTGGCGATCCGCGGAAGCCATGACTGAGCATGACTAGCAGATTGGAAACGATTCGTTTGATGTCGGTGCAAAACAAACAATACCTCGCTCCATATTTACTGTTCCTAAAGTTAAAACTGAACATAATTATAGTCAACGAAACTTTGATAGCATTGGCAGTGCAGAATAAACAACGGCAACGTAGTGACGCGCCTCACACTTGATTCGTTGCAGTTGTACGTCAACGTTAAATTTATTGTTCAGCAACTAGTCTTAATATACACATGCCGTGGACAAAGACGGGGATAACTTCACACAAAACAATTGACAGTTATTACCGTGTTAATATAGTTTGTCATAGCGCCCATGTTCCCCCTGGCGGCAGAAATTCGGGGTCCACGACCGACCGCGTTATAACCAGGCGCGTTATAACGAGGCGCGACTATATATAGATATATATATATACATACACATATATATATTGAACCACTTCTACTAATCGTGGGTGTTTTACGCAGTTTTAACAAAAATTTGAACAAATTCTTCGGTAAGATAAGATAAGATAATGCTTTATTGTCTCAACTATGGAGTTGAGAAATTTGTCTCGGGTGAGAACAGACATGACTGCAATATGTACATAAAACCATTAAAAAAACCAGCAGATAAATAATACATGCATACACATTACTTATTCTAAAATGACAAGTGACCCTGTGTGCTAAATCTGTAACACCAGTTCAGTCACATTAGTGCAAACAACCTTTCACAAAATGTCTTTTGAGTGAAGTACTAACGGAAATAGACATGTAAAATAAAAATCTCGTAATGTCAAAAACAATATTTTATACGGTCAAATAGCCATGGCTATTTGACCGTATCCAGTCAAATAGCATGGCCTAATATTTTTGGTAATCTGTAATTGTAACTGAAAACTTAATGGCATAATTGTGATTGATCTGAAAATTGTAGAAGTGTAATTGTAATGACAAATAAAAAAACTCATTGTAACTGTAATTGATTTGGTTTTGCGTAATTGGACCCAGCCTGGGTGGACCCAGGGTGTAACTATTTTTCAAGTAAAACACCTGAAACAAGGATAAACAATTTGTTTGTTCCCTTTAAAATTACCCCCATATTTTACTTGAAGTTATTCATTTGTATTTAATAAAAGAAACTGATGATGTGGGATGTTTGTGACATGTGGCCATGCCTTAATGAATAAACCACACATGACAAGTACAAAAAACAATGTCTCCAACAAACATGACAACATAACAAATACCTGCACATTGGCAATGCACAACTACAAGAGCAGAGTTACAAATCAACCCACGTGCATTTTATCAACACAGACATGCAGAATTTATGGCCAATTTTAAGTGGAATTGCTTGGAAAAAGAGAAAAAATAGAGACAGCTTGCAGGTGACATGTTGGCATGTGATGGAGTGTGTGATGGAAAGTTGTATTAATGTGCCATTGTTGGTTGCCGATCAGATACACTGTAGAATGTCATTGTGCAATGGTTGCCACAGATGGACAGTGTCAGAGAAGTCCAGCGATGGTTAGTATGCAGTTGTATGCGAATTGTCTCCAGCCAGCAGCCAACCCCACAAACACTGATGATATCATGTAAAAACTACACATGGACTACTTGTAACAATCAGTGTAACTAAAGTCATTCTCATAGAGCTTGACAGCAACTTCCTGTCTACCTGGGACCTTTCTAATACAAAGTCTGTCTTGTTGCTATGTACATTATTTTAGGTTTCAATCAAAATTTCGACCCATCAGAGGGTCTCTACAGAATGCATCATTCATATAGTACACACAATAAAGTTTACCGTGGTTCAATTCAGTAATTAAACAACTGTTGTCTTTGGAAATAAACAGCTATGAAAATATGTCTAACCGCATTACATAATTTCTGTAAAATTTTTAGATTTGTATTTTTTAGATTTGTACGTTTCATAACTATCATGCTAAGACTCACCGTTTCATGTACTTGCCATAGTTAGGGAGCAGACTGCGACCATCAGGGGAGACCGACCCAGCCAACTTTGGTGCCAGAGATGGATCAAAGCAAGCTTTTATATAGGCAGAGCTTGTTGCAAAACTGTTTGCTACTGCTTGTTTCGCTGTAAAGATAACAACATCACAAGTGAACAGTGTAAACTGTTCAGAATACATTTACTAGCTGCCATTTTGTTAAATGTAGATATCTCTCATTTTGTATAGTATTCTAGTTTTGTACAGTTTTCTATAGAAAACTATAAATTGATTATGGAAATTTTAATTTCCTACATAATTCTATAGAATAATCTGCAGAATTATATCGAATTTTCTATACAATTCTATAGTTTTAGAGAACGTATAGTTTAATGTAGGATTCTATAGAAAACTATAGTATATTCTATAGAATTCTAGTTTTTAGAGAATCTATAGTTTTCTGTGGGATTCTAGAAAACTATAGACAATTCTATAGATAACTGCAGACAATTCTACAGAATTCACTGGAAGTGTAATTCCTGTAGAATTCTGTAGAATATTCTATAATTTTTGTGGTTTCTGAAATCTATAATTTAAAAATCTATAGAAAACCATAGAATATCCTATAGCAATTATGGCGTCTTTTATTTCTGTAGGATTCTATAGAATTCTAGTTTTTAGATAATATATTATTTTCTGTAAAAATCTACAGAAAACTATAGAATATCCTATTGTTTTTTTTAGTTTCTGTGGAAACTTTTAACCATTATGTTTTAGAAAGATATATTAACTTTTTTGTTATGTACATGTGGTGGTATGTGGTACCAGTATGTCTTAAATTAAAACAATGCTACTGTATTATTTTATACCAAAACATTCAGCTGAACATAATTAAGTTTTGGATCTGCGCCGCTACCGCATCCCATAATATTATTACCCGTGAGTCATTTCGGCGCGCAACGTTCAAACTTCAAACCGAAGAACACCAAAAGAAGTCAACAGATTACGGACAGAATCATTATAATGAAGAAATTTCGGCCATTCATGCCACGAGACAAACAGTAGGATGTTGCTGTGTGTTGTTTTTATAACTATTTGATCCACAGAGTAAAATACTGTTAACAATATTACAAAATAGTTAGACAGCCGTTTGTGCAACCGCCAATTCCAATCTGCATCGATGCAATGATTTTACCTTGTTTTCTATACCAAATCGATCATTCCGTCACCCCATAATGTTTGCGTATGTCAATTATTGTTTGAGGTACACAACGAGCATTATTTTCTTATCAATTATTCTACATTTAGCCAGTTAGTAAAGTGGCCTCAGCCAGCTAGAGTAGATTTGCCTCAATTGTCGCTCATTTCGGTTTATGTACCAAGTAACCAACTGCACTGCCATGCCCACGTGAATGACAGCTAATAAAAACAAGTAAAATGCAACACAGACTGTTAAAAATTACCCTAAATTAAATAACAATAGAATGTGAATATGTGATCGATGATATGTGTGTTTCATGTTCAAACCGAAACGATGTGAACTTATTTTATTGTGGGCTTTTTACTTTTTTTGTGATGCATAGCCAGGAACTAGTGTAGCCTGTAGGTATATAATTAATGTTTTTAGATATAAACATCAAGTCTATGCTAATGTCTGTGATGCCCAATGGTAATGCCAATTATTTAAACAATTTATTTTGATTCATAATAAAAATATTAACAATTTAGTTGTCTGTTTGACAATGTTAATGTTACTAAGCCTGATAATAGTGATATATAAAGGTTGATTACTGCCACAGTACTAGCCAGAAATTATATGGGTACCGACTACTGCCGATAATGGGAACCGGTCGAGGGGACTGGACTCAAATCCAACTATCGGCCACCGTTTTTTTTATTTTGGCAATTTCGTTCTCTTGGAAAAGACACTAGGCCATTGGTCCCTTCTAGGTGTTGTCTGCCAGAGGAAGTAAAAGATCCCATGCATGGGGTAAATCAGCTAATGCATCCATCCTGTAGTGGACTTACTACCTGTTGGGCCTGTAGATGAGGATAATATGAGATAAAACCACAGTGCAATATTGTAATAGGACTTTGCTGAATAATTTTCCAGATCCAGAATATCAGTATTTGTCAAAATGTTCAATTTTTTAGATTTATGATGTATAATTAATATAAGCCACACATATTGTATTTTTATTGTGTTCTGTTCCATTTATTTCAGGTTGATGTCATCAATGATGTAAAAAAGCAAGATTTGTCCATTCTGACAGCAATTATACCAATATAAGTGGTATATTGTTTGTGTATATGCATTCTGAAATGTTGAATATTATAATAACATATAATTATAATGTATATTGGAGTACAGAACTCAGAATCAGTTTATTTGACCAATAAATATGGTACATGTGTAAGGTTTCAGGGCAAAGCGCAATATATCAACACTCAATTATACGTTTTGTCCTAAAAGTGTAAATATCATCTTAAAATTGACATGATAATGAATATCTCAATAAAACAAAATCATAATGACCGATATCTAGACCCAAACTGGGTTACAGTAGAACCTGTCTTGGATAACCAACTGTTTTCTCGGTTCCTCTTGAAATTGACCATATTTTCAATGTTTATTGACCAGTCATGGGCAACCACCCACCTTGAGACCACTTTTGTTAGGCTGAAGTGGCAGTCACTCAAGACAGGTTCTACTGTACATTTCAATTCTGCAATTTCGCCTAGGCAAATATGTTACCCGAGCGACATGACGTTTATTGTATTTTGCCCTTAAACCCTTCCTACATATACTATTGTTATGCACTGGTAATATTGCATGAGTGTATAAATACATATTAAATAAAGTGTTGTATGCCACGTTCAAAGTAATGGAAGAAAATCATTCAGCCATGCCAATTATGTTCAATCAGAATGACTGACTCAACAACAGTTTCCAATCTAAAATTCAAGAATCTTGCTTAGAGTCACTATCAACTGTTCATCTCTACCCTCTTGACACTATGATGCCAAGTGATTTCGGTTTTCTCTTTCTACCACATATGTTTTCCTTGCTCTCTTTGTCAATATATCAAATGGAGTACCAAGGTGTACCTGTATCAACATACCATGTTGTACCTGTTTCAAAATACCGTGGTAGTATACCAGCAGATATAGGTCAAATGCATTGACATATATTTAAATACAAAAAATCCTGAAGGCCTCAAATATGACAAAATGAAAAAGTATATATATTTAAATACAAATATGTATTTCAGATACTTTTCAGAATTCTTTTTACAAAACCGCCAATAGCACAAATAATTGCAAATCTTATATTGAAATATGTTGTTTATCAACATAATTTGACAATATTATGTACAACAATGACATGAGAAGTCGCTTACTGACTGGCAATCTTTGGTGTTTGTACCAAGGTGTACCTGTATAAAAATACCATGTTGTACCTGTATGAAAATACCATGTTGTACCTGTTTCAAAATACCATCGTATACCTGAATACAGTGTATATCAAGTCATTGGAACAGGGGAGGGGGCGTTCCAAAAAACCCACCTTGAGGTTCTCCAGACATCTCGATCTGCACCCCCTTGAAGCTCGCCGAAAACCTAAATTTGTACCAAAAATGCACCCCCTTTCCCCAAAATTGAGGGCTAATCCTATCTCCAGCCCCCATACAAAATGCACACCCCTTCCTAAATGTTGGGGGGCTAAGCTCCTAATCCACAAATATTGGGGACTAAGCCCGCCCTGGTAGGTTCCAATGCCTGTGTAAGTAAAATAAGTATTACCATGTTTAATTTGTTTCCTACATGGATGTATAGTGATGTATATTTTGATAGAATTTCAAAATGATAATTATTCTGAATTTTTACTATAGCAGTAATATATGTAATGTCTCCAACAGTATTTTTCTTGCTATCCCTGTTGTGAATGTCATTGTGACATGTAGTCTGTGCTATTTCAGATAATGGCTCATTACTGTACACGAGTATTTAAGGATTAATGTCTTGACATGTTGTATCCTCAATAGTCAATTTGTTGTATTTATCATATATTTAATTGTTCATATTGTATTATAATGTATACATAAAGATTTGATAAATGATTTGTGTCATTATTAGCATTGCTTGCATTTATGTACATATATGCTCAATAGACTTTATTTTGTATTTGTTTTATTTGGTCATTCAATCTGCTTGGATATTACTGTACATTGCCTGTATGATTAATGTATTTGAATATGATATAATAAAAATATTTGAAGATTAATGTGCACCTCTGTTAATGAGTATGTCATACAGAATATTTTCTACAGGATATATTCTGTAAGATATATCCTACAGAAAAATTAGCCTATAGGAAATATTTTGTAGTATATTTCCTATAAGAAATATTCTATAGAAAATTCTACAGAAAGTGCAAAAATCCTATAGAATATTCTATAGAAAATACTATAGGATTTTTTCTATAGGATATTTTCTATAGAAAACTACGCGCAAAAATCCTATAGAATATTCTTTAAAAAAACTATAAAAATTTCCTGTAGTTTTCTATAGAAAATCTAGTTTTTTTGCTAAGGGGCATCTCAGGCACCAAAGTTTCAGGGATTATGAACTCACGAGTTTAACGTAACTCCTCTATTTGTTCAAAATACCCTATATTTCAGTTGTTCGAGTTATTGGTGTTTTAAGGATAAATCTAATTTGTTTACTAAGTAACACGTAATCAGACAATCAATATGCCTGCATGCTATGAACCTCACTAAAACTTGTATATTACTATGTTAACATCTGTATGAATACAGCAGGAAACGAGGTATTTTCCTGTGTATGTGTGTACACCCGAATGGTTTCGTCTACCTATCCGTTTTTGTTGCCTTTTGATATTTTGCTGAATCTCACATTAGATATGTCACTGGTCAGATATATACTAGTAGTAAATGAATTCTGTCACAACTGCAGTAAAACAGTGGTAGAGTGTGTGTGCCCTGAAATGTTTTCCCTTTTTCTAAATTCTGAAGAATTTAACTAAACACAAATTTGCTAACAAGTTGTATGGACGTTATTTAATTAAATAACTGGCACTGATTTAGAATATAAATTCAATTAGCAAAATATATCTTAAGATTTTATGAAAACAGAATATTCGATATATGCTCAGTAGAAACCGTCTAGATCAGTATACTTTCCCAATTACGCTGCAGTACGCAAGCAGAAATATCGTTTCAATAAAAGCTTGGACAAACTCTTCCATAGGATATTCATTTTCGAAATGTCAACCATTTATTTAATCAAATCTGTGCAAACAAATTGTTTGAAAAGTTGCTTTGAATGAAGTACTTACATTTTTAAAATAGCAAAACTGTATGGTAAAACACTGACAATAATATCTGTTAAGTATGCAAAGTTGATTTATATTTATGTGTCTAAATTAGATAAATGTTTCTTTCATCACATGTATTTTAGCAACCATACTTTTTAGTTTAAGATTGAGTTCAACAAAATGCATTCTTTTTCCGTTGCTTATACTAACTTATGTAAACACAGCCCAGCTCTAATGAAAATCATGGCATTTTCAAGCAGTGATTATAGCATGCAACACAATTGACCGAAGTAACTATATAATTATGTCGGCTGTAGCGCCATCCGAAGTATGGGTATTTTTGCTAGTAATATATAAATGTGTTTTTATTGTGAACAAACCAGAGACAAATGTTAGTTAAAAGGTAATGTGCATTCTTGTTTTTTTGAAATAATCAAATGTTAGTTGGTAATACAATATTTGTAAATTATAACCAATATTATATTATTGGAAGATTTCCTGTATTCATATGTCAAAAGTACTTACATAGGTATTTATTTTCAGCCACCTGCAAAGCCATGTATAATTACATGAGCCACAAACTCATTTATACAGCTTGGTGTACCAGGTTGAGGATGTCAATGAATTCATCATCCTCATCACCAAAGCCTACATATAGTATAATGACATCAATATTCTTTTTGCACTGTGAAAACTATAACCATTATACATTACAAGCTTGAATGTCTAGTCATATGACATTAATGTTTGTGATATCATACTTTGTAGGTGATCTACTCTTTGATATTGGTAACCGAACTAATAGTAACAGTCAGGCAGCTTAACAACTTGATGGGGACAGCCCAAATAAAATTAAAAGGACCACTTTTTTGCAGCTTCATTGAACAATAAGATTTCACTTTTTGATCTGAGTCAGCAAATGTTTAAGCAGGTCCATATTTTTCATCCCCACTGAATTGATATATGCTGTTTTACCACCTTTTCACATGGGCTATAGGACAGACTGGATAAAACCCATTTTTGGGTGGGTCCATGGGCCTGATTTCTCAGAGTTTGAAAAAGCACGCCTTTCCAGCATTGAGGATGGCTTCTCTGCCCAGAAAAATAAATCAGAGCAAGTACTGAATCTAGTTCAAACTATTAGTATAATATGGGAAACCCATCCAGAGAAGACAGTCTGAACTACAAATGTTGATGTCATCTGGAATACATACCTC
The DNA here is from genome assembly GCA_963995525.1 of Escarpia spicata. NCBI lineage: Eukaryota > Metazoa > Annelida > Polychaeta > Sabellida > Siboglinidae > Escarpia > Escarpia spicata. The sequence goes on along the minus strand of OZ023214.1, from coordinate 54,598,391 downwards.
GCCAGCAGCATCAAATAATCTATGGGAGAGAAAGGGACTAGAAGTAAGGTAGCCGGGCACAACAAGGTACCAAGAACTGGAAAGACTTCCTTCAAGATGATAGCAACAAGCAGGAGCTCTATGCATTGCTCTCCATCAAGGTTGCAAATGTCTACTGTCCAAGTGGGAAGGAAGTGTGAGTCCAACTATGACATGCTGCAGTGTGACCACTGATAACTTTTGACAGCCCCGCTATCTCTTTTGATTCTCTGCTACCCTCTGGGAAGTGCTGAAGGTCAAACCAGTCCACTCCTGAATGTTGTCTTCCCACCTCTTCCTGTGTGTCTCTTTCTTCCTCCTGGTCTATACCTTGCAGGATGGTTTTTGCACTTACCAACTTTGGTTTCGTTTTTTGACTGTCATCAGGTCTTCAAAGAGTCAAATGACTTGCTTGAATCTGTTGCGGGACATCTCCATTGGTGATATTGTCCTTGTATAAGATGTGTGGGATCTTGCACTAACATCTCATCTCCATGACACTGATCCTTCTTTGCAGGTCTGCTGTAATGGGGTGTCTTGCAAGCGTAAAGGAAGATTGACATCATAAAGGAGTGCATCAGTTTGATTTTGGAGCTGAGTGAGATGTTATTATCATTGGTTACAGGATAAAGAAGAAGACAAGAAGAATGTGACCACGAGGAAGCAGACACACAACTGCTGATCGATGTGCAGAATGCCTTGGAACAGGGATCAACAATATGTTTGATACCCACAATGGACACAGATGTCCTAATGCATTTGATCGGCAATTTTTATGGGCTTCTCAGTTTCTATCTAGCTGCAAACACTTGACTAGCTTTTGGGACAGGCAGAAACATTATTCAACTTAACCATTTCAGTACGACAGGCCGGATTACTGGCCACACGGCCTGTGACACTACAGTACGACAATTAGGCCGGTTTTTCAGCATTGATGATGTCTGCTATTCAAGTAAGTTTTACTGACAATTATCCATTTTATGGAGGCACATGTTATAAAGCGTCTTTAAGGCTGATGCCTTAGCATTTCAACAATAGTAATCGTGGATTATCGCTCAGTAAATTTATTTAGAGATTTTGCGGTTTTTGTATAACTGTGCAAAAATCTTAGAGAGCGGTAATGGCGGGCGATGTTAGTTATGACAGCGATGGCGATTTATGATGTAATAGCTTACTTAGACATATTGTTTATAGTTTTAATGATGTATTGATCGAAATAACGTTTTACAGACGTTATCTATGGTGGCAAGTCTGAAACTAACAGCAGCAGCAGGGTTCAATCTACGATCTTGGACAAATGGGCCAAGGGCCCATATAGGTTGTAAAAGGGGGCCATTTTTTTTAACATTGCACCTATGGCAGGGACTGAAAATCCCTCCAGGAATTGAGTAATTAAACATTACTAATGACTTAATGTGGAGTTCTTGTAGTATATTGATTTCCCTTCTATGTGTTGCATCTAAATAACATTTGGATGTTTGTCTGAATTTCCTGAACAAGGATATGGGCAATACTGCAGTCAAATACAGTACAACCTGATATTCTTTGAACAAGTGTGGAAAACCGGTACCACACAGACTATACATTTCACAGGGCTGAGGATGTAATTATAAGTATTACACTTCTTCTTGCCCTTTTTCGACAATTATACATCCATAATTTAATAATTAGTTACTTTATTGTCTGTTGTTGTTGAAATAAATTTTATAAATAATAAATAATAAGCTACTTTATCATGCCTCTTGTTGTTGAAATAAAAGTATCATTAATTCATAAAAAATGTAGTCCTTACATATAACATTTGTTTCTAGGGATATAAAGCCATTCAGCCACTAAAAAAATAGTAGCAGGGTAATAGACGAGGTTACCATGGTGAAGTTAAAAAGCCAGGTTAACACTAGGGTAATAAAACAGGGACGACATGACGTCAGTATTCGTTCGTGTCCCTAAGTTTTGGGACAGTGAATCTGAGAATAATTTTTTGGCATGCTATGTTTTGGGACAGCTGATAATTTAAGTATTTTTATAAGTTGCAACATATATGGTCATTACTGTAAGCAGTGACAAATATTTGGTGATGTTAACCGTTCTGTACCTACCCCCAATGGAGAAATGTAGTAACACAACAGAAGTTGATTGATTGGGGAAAAATAATGGAGCCACCCCAAGAACTGGTTGATGTCAATCACAAACTTAAAGCTACTATAACATAAGGAAGCTGTGGAAATAATCTGGTATTTTTATCCTACTTGTCCCTGGGCCTATATCCCCCAAATATGTTGCTAAACTGCCTGACTTTAAGTAGTACTAGACGGACATAGAACACATTTGAACAATACGTCAGTCAAATCATAGCATAAATATTTAGAATTGTGCACATATATAATCGTTATAAAAAGGCCAAAGGAATCAGCCCGGGTAGGCTCAGTTTTAAGTGCACAGCTTTTGGAAATAGGTTGGATTTCAGCATTGAAGATTTGGTAAATTCTTAGTATTCAGAATGATGCCAAGAATAATTTGTTTGGTACAAAATGGGGGTCAGATTTCAGTGCACAAGATTGGAGGATAGGTTGCATTCTACAGCATATATATATTTTGGACCACTCCCTAAAACTGTAGATGTCCATTGTCATAGACCTATGCAGATTTTCTTGAAAAGAATTTTGGCTGCATTTTATTCTCCATGCAACATCAATGAACTCAGCTGCCTAGTACCTTATAATATATGTACATCTTTGTTTGAAGTAATCACTGATTAACGAACTTTACAGAACATGTGTTGACTAAACTCACCTTGAAATGATGATATTTTAGTTGTTGCTGTTGCAGTTATTGCAGCCAATTCAGAGGCACTGCTTATGATGGAATCATCTTTTAAATTTAATCCAGGGTCCATCACTTGTTTTGTAGGTAGCAATACACGTGTACTTCCAGTGATGTTTCCTATACAAAGAAATGAGCCAATTGAAGGAGAGTTGACACTGCCGAGTATACTGCTAATAGCTAAAGCAAGAACACAACTGCTCACAACTTCTAATGTCATTATACAAATGTTGTTGTTTCAGACATTCATATAGTTCATTTAATCACAGCTCTTGCACAATGGGAACAGAATTCTAAGTAGTTCATGTGTAAGTAGTGGAAAAAAGGTGTTAGCACATCTTTGCAAGGATCAGTGAACCATGTCAAAGCTTGGTGAACCATGTCAAAGTTGACCTCTTCACTAACTGCTTTATTTATGTTACTATGAAGATTCCCGATTAGTCATGGTATCCTTACAACTGCTTCACATTAACTCTGCTTGTAGTAACCAAATAATAAGTCTGTGGTCCACCAATCCTGATTAGCAGTTTCAAACAATTCTAACATCAACCCCCTCCTACACCAGTTTATGTTAAGATACTTCATGAAAAACATGATATCGTAAACACTGTTGGCCTGAAAATAACTCGATGCAAATGTATCACGTACGGCTGCCTTTTCTTCCCTTGGAAGTAATGTCATTTTGCTATTATTTGCAAAAACCAAAGCATTTCACAAGCACTGTACATTGAAAGTTTGGATTGTTTCAAATCCAAAAATAAGTGTTTACAGAATACAGTCATAACTGAACTTCAGAAAGCTTGCGTGAAACCACAGTAGTATGATGGGTAATGCATAACAACACTACGTGGGATTGACTTTCAAAGTTAGTGCAGCAATATGAAATATTCATATCCAATCTGGGTAGGTGCATGATTGACTTCAATGCTGCTTGGTTTTGTATACATTGTGTTCTCATGGAAACGACATAGCCACACTACCAGTTCACCAGGCACAATTGATCACAAGGAAACTGTGTAAACTGAGGCAGGTTACATGCAGTGCAGAAACCCCCCAGCTCAGCAGGCACACTCGGGTCACACATACAGTAGCTTTAATTATTAAATCATTCCTACGAATGTTACTGTAGCAACCAATTATACAGTCAACCATAGGCAAATAAATTTCACTGCGAAATGACAAGTGAAGCATGACAGCGTCAGTGCTCTGCATGCTGTACCTCTGTTAGCTCTGCATAACTGACCATGCATAAATATGATTTTTAAATTTGTATATAAGTATATAAACCCGTTGTCATGACAATATGTTCCTTTCCAACAGGAATATCGCTACAAACAAGTGAACATCATTCACACAAAATCTAAAAATCCAAACAATAACTGGAAATGAGAGTTTGACAATTATTGTGCTTGCATTTCATGTTATGACCTACAACATACGCCCTGCCCTGTATTTGACATGCACATTTTGTCTTGAACTTCATCTGAACACCAAAAACATAGAACTTACAAAGTCATTGGTATAACAATGTCTTAGCATTAGCCGTCATCGTGTTGGTGAAACATTAGTGGACAGTGCATTGAGCAAGAAAATATGAAAACAAAAGGAAGTACATTGTTTAATGACAGGATAAGTGGCTTAGGAAAAGAAAAAACCATGGCAGTATTATGGGATAATAAAACAATAACAAAACAGTAACAGGTATAAACAGTCATTACACAGCAGATAAATGGTTCATAACTATCACTGTCAAATAAACACCTGTCAATTTCATGGCTTTGTTTTTCAAAGTTTCATATATATGTCAAAATGAGGCCTGAAGTAATATTTCCTTTATAAGATATCGTGCTAGTTTCAGAAGAGGTTAATAAACAACTTACTTGTCTTATTAAAACAGAAATGTTACAATTTACATTTTAAAATAATACATAAAACTATTAACTTAATATTTTTTTTAATTTAAATATACTAAATTATTATTTATTTTATTTTATTTGTTTGCATGCCATTTTGGTATGACTTTCTGGCGGATTAAATTTTCTGGCACTTAAAGATACCAAAAACATATTTTGGTCAATCATTTTCATTTAATCTAAAAATATAAAGCAGTTTATCAGGCACTAGTCAACCATGACCAATTCTGATCTTTCTAAATTATATATTTTCCTTTACAAAACAACTTTCAGAAAAAATCACATTTATTAAATAAAATCTGAACAGTACAGACATGTATGTTGAGTTCCAGCCTATCCTTTTGCAGTGAAATTCCATGGCAGCTGCTTTATGTATTTCACATATTTTAGACAGCCCTTGTTGAACCATGATGACTGATAATGTATTTTGATTAAAGAAAAGTTATTTTGGTGCTATTTGTGAACACATGGCATGTTTATGAGAGACGCAAGTCTTTATTTTGTTTAAAAAAAAAGTAAGATGGATGGAATAACTGTATTTAAATGCTTCAGAATTCTCTTACTGAAAGTCAAATGGTTAGCTGATGAATGCGAAACTAGGTAGATCATGCAAGGCCAGTCATTTGGGAACTACCAAAATTCACACCCTCTTCAATGACACCAATCTATTTGTTATTACAACAAATCGCATATCAAATATTTAGCAACTGATGTGACATTAAATAGGTGAAACATTAATGAACTGAAAGTTGGTGTAAATGAACCTATGAAACTAATGCATCACATGATAAGCAACATGTTTTTATTAAAGTACGAAATGTAGACTCAGCCCTTTTTGTACACACTGCTAAGTAAATAGAAAATGGATACAATTACTGTTCAATTAATAACAATACTAAATAATAATAATACAATATATAATAGTTAAATGTACTATATACACACACACACACACACTTCCACACATACATATTAATTGCTGAATTGTGTTGCCATTAATAAGAAACAAATGTTTGCAGTGTAAACAAGGTTCTTAATTGCAACAGTATACTGGAATTCCTTCAAAGTGCTTCTGTAGGAACATCAAAGAAGCACATGTGAGTGTTAAAAAACATTAAAGAGGCCATTGATAACATACTGGGTATGATATATACATGCATGTCAGGAACAATGCCCTCGTGTGGGTAATGTAGATCTTGTTGGATGTACCAAGGATGAGTGGTTGTCACATTTATTGAGTTTAAATGGTTATCATTTTGCCCTCTCTCCCCTTCCCCCTCCCCCCACCCCTTTCTCTCTCTCCCCCTCTATCTCATTCTTCAAATAACATTTTATTTATTTCCAACCATCATTGGAAATGACAAGAGCAATACAACACTATGGTATAAATATATAATCAATTAAACTAGTAATTTATATAAATTGCATTGGAATGCTAAGCATTTCATATTGTACATTTAATTGTGCTCTACGAAAAGATACCTTGTTGCTGTGAGTTTGGTAATTGTATAGTAATTGTAATGGTAAATAATGCAAATTCAATCACTCTTCATTCCATAATTCCCAGGACAGTTTTAAAGAAACCTCAATGGTGGAGAAAATGGTCTATTCAATGACTGGCAGAAAATATGGATTTACTTACCGGAAATAAAATAATAATAAAAACGGTAGATATTATAATATATTTAAAACATAAAGAAAAACAGTGAGAATGAAACCGACCACTGCAGAATTAAATGCTATGTGACTTATTACATGTAGAAGGACTGCAACACAGATAACAATCAACACAGCCTAAGTCAGTATTAACAAAACTTACAAAAGCTCTGACTAAAAAGTATCTATCTTAATCAAAGCACTAAAAGAACTCTAAAAGGCAATTGTCATATGTCAGACGAATGAGGGCGCACTAACTACACAAAGGCAATATCTCCCTCCAGTGTAACCCGACATCAAACGGAGACTGCTATCAGTTTAGTTTCTTTAGACACATAGCGTTTGTAGGTGTACACTCAAAAATATAGATAAAATTATTTGTTCGTACCAAAATCACACACCTTGATGGTCACACATGGCCGCCCACACAGAATGGCAGCAGAGAATGGGAGCTGTGTGGAGCTGAATTACATGTCTAATCTTTTTTATAAATACCAAAGTTGTAGAGGAAGTATTATCACAGAATAGGGAAATTGAGGTGTTCGAATGATGTTGTAAGCAGTAAAACCTTGTCCCATATCAACAACCCTCACAATTCTATCCCTTCATGCAACCTTGTCCCACATCAACATCCCTCACAATTCTATCCCTTCATGCAACCTTGTCCCATATCAACATCCCTCGTTTCTCTCATGCATGGTTGGACTGAGAGGCAGGTGATTGTTTTATTATCCCATTTTAGTTGCAAAGGTAACACTAAACCTATTACAATTACAGATCAGCTACATGTTATATACTGCTGCTGAGCACTGCTGTATAAATAAATGGCTTAAACAAATGTCCACATTTAAACAAAACTGTATTACATGTGTATTATGGGACTAAATGTCAAAACACCAATGTGCTCCAACACAACAGAAAGCAATTTTACCTGTTTCTTGCTTAATTTCGAACAGTCCACATTACAAACTGGGTAACTGTGTGCAGCAACATATTTCTTTTTCATGACATGTGCAACTGGTTTGGCATCATTGTGATCTAAAGAAAATTGGATTTAAATGCAACAATCAATCTGTAAATTTACTTCATGTTGTGAAAGCTTTCGTGTCAAGTTGTGTAAACTTGAAATTTAGATGAATCCATGTATGACTGTGAATGTATGATAGCGGCAAAGTTGTATAATCAAAATGCTATATAAATCAAACACAAGTTTACATGTTGTCATATATAATATATCTACATAATATTTCTTCATAATGATGAACAGTGTGCACACCAACATGCAAAATCAAGGCAACTAGCAACACAGAATAATCCAACAGAAATGTGTTTTTTTCTCTTTGATTTCAGCAAAGCTAGTCATGTTCTTAATGAATGGAGATGATAATCTCATCAATTCAAGATGTTTATCAAGGACCACTTTTATTTGCAAAACAAACATATGTCTGCAGGTAAGCTGATTGCTTGTACAAAAACTGATACGATCTGTATTAATGAACACTGACTTCATAACCTTACAATCCCCTTCCTGTCTAAGCAGATTAGATGGAAATATATGTATGGCAACCACAGCACTGAAAACAAGTCACCAAACTATTAATATAATTTAGTAAATCCTGACCCAAAGTAAGTAATATAATGTAAAATGTATACAATAAAATGCAAAGTAGTGAAAAACACTTGATAGTTGCCATGAGTAACATGGTTATATAAACTGGTTAACCTGGCAAACACGCTACAACTTGTTTTATCAGATTATTTATTCATGCACAAATATTGGCTAGATCAACCATGGCTAAAGTTTGAGGCTTAAGCTGTCAGTCTTGTTAACAGTAGGTGTCATGGGAACCTGTACAACTCTTGCTTGTTTCCCGTGTCATCTCAATCATTTCATGACAACTGTTGCACTAATCCATGTCACAGTTGGTTATTCTTCCATATGGTGCGATCTCTCCAAAAACCAACCCCAATTCCTTCAAAAAAATGGAAGAAACAGTTTACAAAAAGGAATTTAATCTGTGTTGTTCTAAAGCAACTAAGGAGGGACATGTGGGGTTATGGTAAGAACTGTTAATATCTAGTGATATGGTTGATAAGGTAAACTCAGCCAACCTGGTATGTTACATCAACATTGGTGTCAATTAGGGTTCACCTCAATAAGTACTAATTTAACTAATCAATGGATGTGAATTCTTGTTCAGTACATGAGTACAGTTGTAAAGTACCTTGCTACTGTCTTAATCCTTTACATTTTAGTTATACTTTATTTGATATTTATTAATTAATCACTGCTTTTATATCAAACAACATGATTGTTTTAAATGTTCAGTGTTATCTACAAATGTCCTTTTTCTGTTGTTTTGATCATGTGTTATCAACTACAGTATTCCACAAGTTTAGACCAGTTTCTTCCACTTCCAAGTTGATTTTAAAATATGTTATTTGTGTATCTTGTTATGCTAGGAAATGTATTTCACATCTGCGATGCATAAAAGCATAATTAACATACCACTAGCTTCTTCTGACTTCATATTTTTTCATGACAATAAATCTTAATGTTATTTGTTTCTTCGATCTTGCAAAGAATAATTTTTTCCTAAAGAAACTACAACCCAGATTCCACCATATTTTACTACGATTCATTTCATAGTTGAGGAACAGCCAAAGATCTATTTCTTCCAGTTCATCTAGAAAGAAACTAGAAGGAACTTCTGTATTTCTGGGTAACTTTCTTTCTCCCACTGGAAATGGGTTTCTCCTAAAAAAACAACCCTTATCCATGGTCTTTGAATAAATGCATAAAATAAAAATTTACTCAAGCTTAAGAAATAAATTTAACAACAGGAATGGGAACTCTTGAAGACAGGTAGGGTGAATTTTACAGGCCAAGTCGGGTGACTCATAAGAAAGCAACCAGGGATCTAAGATACAGGAAGGTGGGGACGAAATGTCCCAATGTAATCAAATTACAGTCAACATTGAGATAGGACAAGTGGTGGGAACTGACAAGGGGAGACATGCCATACGAATAAATGGAAGGCAGCAGACAAGGAAGAATGTAGGACTGGAAGTAAATATACACGAGGGTTCAGACACACTTTATATGCACTGCATAAATTAATCTGGTCATTTCAGATAGGTTATACTTGATTGATTCTCATGGGATACATCTGGTATTCATGAACATGCTAAGTGGCAAGCTAACCAGAACCATCTGGAGAATTTCTCTACAAGCAGAAAAAATTAAAACAGGATCCATAAATAAAAACATTTCGTGTTTCTTTTTTCTTCATAAATCTGTAAAGATTAGAGTGAAAAAGTTATGACCAACTCCTCTTGTTCTGGCCACCTTCTAGCATGATTGTCCTGGGACTTTGTTGTGGCCACCCTCTACCACCATTGTCCTGGGACTTTGTTCTGGCCACCTTTTACCACAGTGGTCATCATACTTTGTTCTGGCCACCTTCTACCAGTTGTCCTCACACTTTGTTCTGGCCACCTTTTACCACAGTGGTCCTCACACTTTGTTCTGGCCACCTTTTACCACAGTGGTCCTCACACTTTGTTCTGGCCACCTTCTACCACAGTTGTCCTCACACTTTGTTCTGGCCACCTTTTACCACAGTGGTCCTCACACTTTGTTCTGGCCACCTTCTACCACAGTTGTCCTCACACTTTGTTCTGGCCACCTTCTACCAGTTGTCCTCACACTTTGTTCTGGCCACCTTTTACCACAGTGGTCCTCACACTTTGTTCTGGCCACCTTTTACCACAGTGGTCCTCACACTTTGTTCTGGCCACCTTCTACCACAGTTGTCCTCACACTTTGTTCTGGCCACCTTTTACCACAGTGGTCCTCACACTTTGTTCTGGCCACCTTCTACCACAGTTGTCCTCACACTTTGTTCTGGCCACCTTTTACCACAGTGGTCCTCACACTTTGTTCTGGCCACCTTCTACCAGTTGTCCTCACACTTTGTTCTGGCCACCTTCTACCAGTTGTCCTCACACTTTGTTCTGGCCACCTTTTATCACAGTGGTCCTCACACTTTGTTCTGGCCACCTTCTACCACAGTTGTCCTCACACTTTGTTCTGGCCACCTTTTACCACAGTGGTCCTCACACTTTGTTCTGGCCACCTTCTACCACAGTTGTCCTCACACTTTGTTCTGGCCACCTTTTACCACAGTGGTCCTCACACTTTGTTCTGGCCACCTTCTACCACAGTTGTCCTCACACTTTGTTCTGGCCACCTTTTACCACAGTGGTCCTCACACTTTGTTCTGGCCACCTTCTACCAGTTGTCCTCACACTTTGTTCTGCCACCTTTTACCACAGTGGTCCTCACACTTTGTTCTGGCCACCTTTTACCACAGTGGTCCTCACACTTTGTTCTGGCCACCTTCTACCAGTTGTCTTCACACTTTGTTCTGCCACCTTTTACCACAGTGGTCCTTACACTTTGTTCTGGCCACCTTTTACCACAGTGGTCCTCACACTTTGTTCTGGCCACCTTTTACCACAGTGGTCCTCACACTTTGTTCTGCCACCTTTTACCACAGTGGTCCTCACACTTTGTTCTGGCCACCTTTTACCACAGTGGTCCTCACACTTTGTTCTGGCCACCTTCTACCAGTTGTCCTCACACTTTGTTCTGCCACCTTTTACCACAGTGGTCCTCACACTTTGTTCTGGCCACCTTTTACCACAGTGGTCCTCACACTTTGTTCTGGCCACCTTCTACCAGTTGTCTTCACACTTTGTTCTGCCACCTTTTACCACAGTGGTCCTCACACTTTGTTCTGGCCACCTTTTACCACAGTGGTCCTCACACTTTGTTCTGGCCACCTTCTACCACAGTTGTCCTCACACTTTGTTCTGGCCACCTTTTACCACAATGGTCCTCAGACTTTGTTCTGGCCACCTTTTACCACAGTGGTCCTCACACTTTGTTCTGTCCACCTTCTATCACGGCTGTCCTCAGACTTTGTTCTGACCACCCTCTATCACAATGGTCTTCAGACTTTGTTCTGGCCACCTTCTATCATAGTTGTCTTCAAGACTGTTCCGGCCACCTTCCATCACGGTTGTCTGCAGACTTTGTTCTGGCCACCTATCATGGTTGTCCTCAGACTTTGTTCTGGCCATATTCAATCAAGTTTGTCTTCAGACTTTGTTCTGGCCACATTCTATAAAAGTTATCCTCAGAGTTTGTTCTGGCCACTGTTGTCCTCAAGATTTTGTTGCATATATTTGAGGTTTATAAAATATGTTCTAATACAGTATTCTAATAAACAATGTGTTCAACTGCTTTCAACTATGTCACACAAAGTTTTAAAAAATTTATACCTGTAAATATAATTCACCCTAAGTATGTTGTGTATCTAGATATATGTAGAACATGGGGGGCATTATCCAATCATGCATGACTGGTACCTATATTTACCAAGATGGTGGTCACAGCCACAGGCTAATAACACCCAAATAAGCACACCATGATGTTAACAACAGCAGACTGCAGTAAAACAAGTAAACACAATTAGGGACCCTGCCAAGTTTACCCCTTCGATTAATTAGTGGACTTTCTATCATTGACAAATTCTGAGCACATGTTGATGTAACTAAGAGATAACAAATTAGAGAAGTAATCAGATCTATGGAAACGTATTATAGAGTAGCTTGTTTATTTATCTGTGAAATTTAAATTGCATTATATTTGTTAGCTAGCATTGAGCAAAAAAACTGCATACAAAATCAAGGTGTTTATATATATATTAACATTACATTACAATTAATATTTGGCAATTGTACTCGTTTGATTTATTATTATACAACTAAGACTGTAATTAACAGTGGAAATGCATTAACATTTCTATATGATTCCTACTGTAATGCTCAGTAAGTTAGCTTACTAGATGTTGTTAACAGTTTTGGTCGACAGCCAAAACATGCATTCATGTAAACCTGTGCTTTATAGTGGGAGTCTTTGCACTAATAATTTATATTATTACAGTGAGAATTTACACAACACTATTTCAGATATGCATGCTTACACACAAACAACCAAAACCAGATGAGATTGCATATGTGTACAACAAAACATCTGGTTGCCAGACCACCTCATATGCACTGAGAAAACACCATCTACTGCCTTAAATATAAATATATCATTCAACTGCACCGAACAATTCCACACAACAATACAATGAGCCTTTCCCATGAAAGGGTTGCCATGGTGACCAAGCAACAATGCTAATTTCAAGTATTATGCCAAAGACCAAATTGGCTGTTCACAGTGCAATACAAATATAAGCTTGCACTTAAGCGGTTATATTCATTAAATCTACAAAGCAAGTTTGAGCAAAGTTCCATGCATGGGCCATGTAGAATGGTGCCAAGAACCACAACTGTTCCATATTTACTGGTTCTTACATTCATTTTGTATGTAAATGGTTTTGTATGAGAAACTGGGAAGTTCGTGCCTAGTTCTAAGATAGCCTAGACTACTCCAAACATGGAATTCCACTGTTACGATCACAGAAATATTCTTAAATAAAGGTAATAATAATGTCCACACAGATTTGTATTAAATCAAAACTTAAATGTATGCTTTGTTCCAAGTGTGCAAAAACTTGTTCTTGTGTATGTGTGTGCGTGTGCGTGTGCGTGTGCGTGTGTGTGTCTGTGTGTGTGTGTGTGCATGCATGTGTGCATACATGCATGCACGCATGCATGTGTGTATGTGGTATGTGCATGTATGCGAATGTGTACATGTGCATATGCAAGTGTGTGGTGTACGTGCTGTGTATAGTGTGTGAGACTGAGTGTATGAATGCATGCATGCATGAGTACATGCGTGTGTGCATGAGTGTGTGTGTGTGCATGAGTGTGTGTGTGTGTGTGTGTGTGTGTGTGTGTGTGTGTGTGTGTGTGTGTGTGTGTGTGTGTGTGTGCACGTAAACTGTAAAACAAAATGACTGAAGCCAAAACCCCAAACATCAATATCACTCAAACACAAGGGAAAAGTTGCAAAAAATTATAACTACAAGGAGACATTTTTTAATTTCTTATTATAATCGAGCTTGCATATATATGTAGGTTAAGGTTTCCCTCTTAGATAGTTTGAACCTCGAACACCAAGCTTTCAAGGATTAATCCACGATCCCTAGAATATGACGTGCCCCTATATCTTTTCATACCTCATATATGTCAAGACACGTTTATGGGGTAAATCAGTTCATTCCTTAATGGTTCTGAACTTAAAACATAACGTGCGTGTACGCAAAACATAGCCTAACAATTGCAGGAACAAACAACGAGTATCTGTGATGGTGTTTGGTATATGATATTTATGCAATAATGCTCCATGTTTTCTAACATTTAGTAAATATTACTTTCACAACTGTCTTCTAACAAGACATCCCGTGACATGACGGGCATTTTTGATAGAATATATAATAATATAATAATAACAATAACAATAATAGATAGATAGCTCTTGTATAGCGCAAATCTTCGTAGACAAAAAATTCAGTGAGCTAACTCATTTCACACACACACACACGCACACATGAACACACACAATCATAAAACGTAAACTATACAAGTACACCCAGAAAGCATAGAGCACCTAGACAAGTGGTGGTGGCCAGACAGAAAGTGACACCGTTGGGCCAATTATGTAAGTTAACATTAAACCATAAAACCACTGCCCTGCAGGATTGAATTCCCAATAGACACAATAGACCTACACACATCACACCAGGGGCAATTTATAAATATTAACTTGCAATTATAATTAAGGCCAGGCATGTGAATGCATTTATAAAACCACTCAATATTAATATCCCCATATTATGTTTTTATATTCATTTATAATGCATGTGAAATATTATTATTAAAATACTACCGATATTCAACCACATTGCTTTGAGTATGATTTGAATATGTTCATGTTGAATCGTTGTACGTCACTTTACAACAACAATGCAATATTAAATAACTTGGGTAAAGACTCACTTTAGGCCCATCAATTCATGAATTTTAATGATAAATTTAATCTAAATAAATGATTGTGATATCATTTTCTAACATTCTAGAAGTCACTTCATACAAGTTTGAAAAAGTTTTATTATATGAAAACCACCCTGACAAAATTTTTTTTTATTCAAAACATATCAAAAATAAAAGAATTTTATTTATTGTTTAACTACCAGTTTTTATCAACCATCCTGGCATTAATAAACACAATTGTTTTTTACTGGTAAAAACTCACTATAAGCCTGACTGGCGGGCTGGCAAACTGCTGAAAATATGATAACTAGTTTATTAACATTAATGTTGTCCATATTTGTAGTTTCTGCCAGTTTGACCACTCGTCCCAGCAACTTGTAATATTTAAGAAGTACAACACTGGCCTAAAACTGAAGATTAACTGATTACCGGGTAATAATTATTTGTTGTCAGACTAGATAATTTACTTTTGAAAATGTAAATGATTCACTGCTATCTACAATTATTGCTTTTGCTGCAGACATTATAAATACCTGTAATTATTGCTATGTTTGGTAATAAAAAGATAAAACACAAAGTTGTCATGACTAACATGCAATTGAGATATAATACTATTTGATGAAAGGGCTATAATACTAGTTTCATTTTACATTACAATAATGTTAGTTTCTTCTGGTTCAGAACAGTTAATGTAGTTTTAAAAAGCCATAACAACATCAAAGCCAAACACTGTTATCTGTAAGGATGACCAAATGATAAGCCAGTCAATGACAGTGCAGCCAAGGGGGAATCTATAGGTAAAATCAGCATACTACAAGGTTCAAGAGTCTAACAAGAAGATGTCTATGGCAACAATACACAACACACCATATGACATACATACACATGCTTATCCACAGTGTAAAGACCTCTGATAGCAATAGTTTCCATGACAACCAAACATAGCTGACTACTGGTCTAACCATAAAAGGAGTGTCAACATGTATGGTGTAATTAAGAGCTATGGTATCCATCCCCACTTCAAAAGATTTGCATCAGTTTAGCTTGAAACGTGACACTACTGAATTTCCTCTGACCTTAGTTAATGTGCATGAAAACTCTGCACTATAAGCACAATAGCTGATTGTACAGATATCATAAAGTATTCTACTTAGTCTGCTCTTTTTGAATCCCAGTTTCATGTATTCCAAACAAATACAAACTTTATTAGATGTTACAATTTATTTGTAAATTTACATTATACCTTGGTATACTTATTGTCATAAATTATTCCTGTCTCAACAAATTGGATATATATGAACTTCAGTCAAAGTTCCTTACAAAAACAGGTACCAACAAAAGTTGTGAAAGTCTTCTAAAAATATCTCAAATTAATGTTTTAAGTATTGTTTAATTGTATTAAATCAGATTTCCAACAGCAATACCTCAAATGAAACTATCCAGGTGAATTGTTTAGAACTTTACAAAATAATGATTACAACAAGATGAAACATAACAGAACAAATATTGATTTTAAAATTGTAAACAAAACATTCATACAATAAACACCCTATTGGCAGTATTACAAAGGCTAGCAGGGGTCATTTCAACTGCTGTGTTCATTTGTTCCAAATCAAGCAAAGCTTGATTCAGTAAACGTCCTGCTAATAATTACCACCACTTGTATGAGAAGATGATTCTGGGTGATGGAACAAACAATCTCAATCTAAACAGACACACAGTTTATTTTTATTTCAAGACTAAGCAAAATGACCCACAAAGTCAATGAAAAACAATTTATTAAATGATAATGTACAAGATAATTTTTTGAAATATTTGAAAGTTGTTGTCAGACTGGGTTTTATTGAATTCTTGAAATGTGAACACCGTGCACTGGCAGTGACTTGCTAGCTACTCATACAGTGTCCCCATTTGGTAATGCAACAAAATGTCATGCATTCAATTTTGTGTCACAGGTCAGAGGACAATTAAATTAAAAACAATTTCTCACAATCCCAATGTTGCCCCCAAGTTAGAAAAGTCACTTTCATCACTTTTAAACTTGATTCTAAATGTTCAAACAGAAACAATTCAAAGCAGGCAGACTGCCAGAACGTGTAACAAATGTACCAGGAATTCATAATCAATTCAAAACATTTCACACAGCACTAAAATAAATCTCAGCAACCATGTAGATTCATCAATTAAAGTGCATTGCACGTACTGAATAGTAGTAGTAGTATGTACCAGTAGTCCAGTATTTATTACAATAATAATACTCTTTTGAAGCATTCTCTCTTTACCAAACAAACATATTATCATAAATTATGACAATCCATCCTATTAGCTAAATAAACTACAAATAATGGTGTCAGATAATAAATGGACTTATCCAGCAAACAGAACAAAACTCTAAGATAGTGATTAAACATGCATACTGCTTTTAGATCAGCGTTTCTTGCTAGTACTAGTAGAGCTATGTTGTTATAAAAACATGTCAAGCTCTTTTTAACCAAATGTGGTGGATATATAATTTTATTATATGAATATTCTTAATTCATATGCATATTTGTAACAACAAGGGACAACAGTTTATTGACAAAGAAAAGTATATACAGAGCTAATCACTTTGGCCCAATCTTCAGGGTGACCTTAACATTGACATAATTTCTGACATTCCACTGTACTTGAACCATATATATTTTACATGTTAATAGAGCATATTTGTATATTAATCTTGTGTACATTTGATATTTAAACATAGAATAAAACAAATTATATATATATATATATTGGTTCACTGTAATGCTAAAATGGAAATGGCCCTAGTGTTTGTGGTAAGTTTCAGAGATAAAATATAAACATGACTGCCTGACCATTTCAAATGCTCTTATACATAATTACCAAGTAGCATTTGTGTGTAACTTTTATTTTTATTACACCAAACATGTGTACAATACAAGTAATAAATTGTCAATATGGGAAGAGTTATTTTTCAGTGGTGGTGGTGCTGGTGGTGGTGTGTGTGTGTGTGTGTGTGTAGTTGAAATTAAAAATGCAACATATATATGAATTTGTATTTAAAACAAAAAATTTGTATTTGGCCCCCTGGTCTGATCTAATGCATTGTCTGCAATATTTATAAAATAAGTCAAATGCTTGCATTCTGCAGTTTAAGGTGGTATATTACATATATACTGTGTAAACAAGTTGATAATAAAACTGCATTAACCTTATTAATAAATGCCCTTCATTGTCAACTTTACGCGAAAAACACTGGTCAATAAAATAAAATAATAAAAAACTGTATCCACAGTTTCTTTAGAGTTATAAAAAAACTGTATAGACACTGTTTTTGCAAATTTTATGGTAACCATTCGATTTTTCAATTAGTTAGTTTGTAAGAAAGTTGGCATTCTTCTGTTTGGGAATGTTGTGCAGAAATGTTGCCCAGTTTAAAATTGGTAACAATGCACTAAACTGAATTATTTATTTAACTACAGTATTCTGTTGTCCCATATAAAATGTGAGCCGGAAAGGGGCTACATTGACTTTGTTAGGCTAAGGTCTGACTTGTGTTCTTTATATAAGCCTTAAAAATGTGGACATCTACACAATTTTGAAGTTTTAAAAAAGGGAATGCCCAACACTAAAACTTAGTTAAAGGAAGTAAATGAGGAAGTAACTAAATATTTAAATAAAACAATGAACATGAAACCCAAACTTTGCAAGCATGATATCATTACTATGCCATGTGCGATCCTTTCTTATTCAATAAGTAATGCAGCTTTGAAAGAACTGTTAATTAGAAGACATACCTTGAGGCAGCTGTGTGAGTGTCTCTACGCTGTCCATAAACTTTGCATAGATGGCTTCGCTGGCCAGAGAAGTAGCAGACACAGATACTGCTGCTGAATCACAGACATTTCTTTCCATGTTGGTTGTCGATACATCTGGCCTGACAGAGTTCCTGGTGGGATGTGTAGATGGGAAAGTTGCGGGCGTTGATGGAGATGCAAGCAGGTGATGCTCTCGCCCCAAGATGTTGTTAGGGGTGAAGTTCTGCAGTGGCACTCGCCTCGTGAGAGATTCACCAGCCTTGTCTTCGTTCAACCCATAGATGCTCAGCAGTTCGTTCATTGTACTCTCTGCATAATCTTTAATGGCGACAGCAGCGTCAGCACCAGATGGCGCAGTCTCAATCATTTCCATTGCGTCATCGCCATCTTCATCTTCAGTAGTGATATCCATGGTAGCACAGTCAATGAGTCGAGTCATATTCTTGATAGATCCTGCCTCTAGAGCACTGCTGTCACCATGTGTGATGACAGACAGAGCTATGGCTGTGTCATCTGTTACATGTTTCCCACTCTGCCTACTGCTGCTGGTGGAGGAATCCTGTTGTTTCTTGGCACAGGACAAATCTAGGACCTCATTCTCATCATCAGCGATGGCGTCAAAGTTGACACCATTGCTGTTGATGTGATAGTCATTGAGTTGCTCCTTCATCAGCATCTCTTCCTGCTGGTGGTTCAGCTGCATGAGACTGCGTGGTTGGCAGTTCTTGCGACGTCGCTTCCTCCTGCTCTCACCACCATTGACAACCACATCAAGCACTGCCACTGTGCAGCATTTCTGCCCTGCACAACCTGTCTCCCGTCCATTCAACTCATCAAGGTGACAATCACCAGGGATGGTTGCACCTGGCCGATCATGCATCTTGTTCACCACCTCGCAGGCCAACGTCAATGACTTATAGTCGGTGTTGTTGTTTGTCTCCAACCATGCGTGGTCACTGGGGCTATAGCTATGTCCATTGGTACAGTGGACGTCAGTCTTCAGTCGGCTGCAGACAGTGTCTAGCTGCAGTGGGACACTGTCTCTCATCAAACTGACTCCTGCTTGATGTCCAGTTCCAAGCACTGCTTTGGCCATCAGTGAACCTGCTGGACATTGCCTGTGTAACAGATAACATACATGTGTTACCACAACTCTTGTTCATCTTACACATCTTTAAGTTCAGCCTTCTACATACATCAAACACAAGCTACCAAAGCAACAACAAGCAGCTAACAAAAAAGATACCAATGACTAGAAAAACACAGCAAACAAGCTTAAAAAAACAGAAAATGTAGCAAACAAAAGCTGCAATGCCAGTGAACTACAATAAACAAAATCGTCCAACGTTTGGCCTACATTTAGTACTAGAGCCTTAGCATTATATCATGCCATTTAGATATCTAAGTTTGCAAATTTAGTGCCATTTTATGGCCACTGCAGACAATAATAACAACAGATTTATGTATGTCACTTGCACATAAATATGTCTGAAACATTATTATCCATTTACTGAATATTGGTTAGTGTAATGTTATTTTTATTCTTACATAAAAATTATCTTACCATTTCTTCACTCAATTGTCTAACCAGGCAATTTAAATAATGTTTTACAAAGTATCATGTATTGAAGTTGAATGTTTGTTATAGGCACCTCCTTTTTATTAAAGAACAAAACTGAGTAATATACTATGTTGTCTTTAAATGGGAGCTATAGCTTCTTTATAATTTATATTGTTTTTGTATTTGCCAGTGTGATTTATATTAATTAAAATGAGAAGTGCATAGATTGAAGTTACTGTAAATATGTGTATGGATGGCCGTGTCAATGGTTGTTTCAGAAGCTCTACTTAAACAACATTTAGACATCAGTTTTTTAATCTGCAAAGATCCTGTCATGCCAGGAAGTTTACACAATATGATCAGGTAAATTGCTTTCCATAAATGTATTCTAAGTTACTTCGTATTTGTATATACAACTACACCTAAAAAGAACTGACTATGTATGCTGTTTAAGGCGACTCAAACTTTTATGCAGGTTGTGTGATGCATTTCTACCATGGGAAAAAAACAAATTAATTAATGTATTTATGTGGTCATGATAATTTATTCAGATTCTCGCATTCAGAATTATTCAGTATCTTTATATTAATTTATGCATTTTTTTTCACAAAACCATAATTGGGCTCCTAAAACATAATTTATATACATTTATAATAAGTTTCACACAGACAATAACAATTGTCCAAAAGGTTCCAGTCTACAATAGACAACTGTATGGACACTTTGTCATAATGTACATCTACAATTGACACAGTTCTTAACAACACATACAATGCCTACTGGATACCTAGTCAAACCAGACATGCATGTTTTTAATAGAAATGTAAACCATACAGAACAACTGTCTATTATGAACACCCATCCATACCAGAGAGCAGTCAATGACAGAGAATTTGTCATATCATACATGCATGCAATTGTTTATAATGGACTACTGGCTGTATTACATAACTTTCTATAATATATAATGGATGCTTGGCCATATCAGTCTAGATGCGTGGCTGTATCAAACAGTTGTCTACAATGGACTCCTAGCCATATCGGCCAATTGTTTATAAAGGACTCCTGGCTGTATCAGACAGTTGTCTATTGTGGACTCCTGGCCGTATCAGACAGTGTCTCATGAAAACAGTAGATTGGCTCCTGTTGATCATTATAATGTACCAGACCCAGTGTTTGTACAGTGTGAGTTTACTCATATTGTTCATTAGTGTTTCTATCCATCGCATCAAAAATAGATAAGCAAGCGAAAAAAATGAACAACTCAAAACATGTCCCAAAAATGCTGTTTTGAACATTGCTTATACCATTACGGTTCATCCGATATCGTTTGAAAGCTTACGATTTCTGCTATTCAAATATATATAAATTGTTTCCTGATAGTCATTCCTAAAATAAACTATAAATGGACATACAACCGTGTGGGTTTCTTAGAGTCTTAGAGACTGCGAACCATGTTGTTTCGTCGACACAGTTCACTAATCTACCGTTTAAGGCACTACTATCTGATTTCATGGTATAAGCTCCACCCACTTTTAAACGGCTGCTAAAATGACATACTCGAAGTAGGCGTGACATCACAATCACGTATATCAACCAACGCAACAAATTTTGACCCATTGGTTGGCGTACGTTATTGTGACATCACACAGACGTAAATATATATAGGCTTTGCTGCGATCAAAGCCAATCAGTTTTGTTGCGGTTTAAAAGTGGGTGGAGCTTATAACATGAAATCAAGAAATGATGAAGTGCGCATGTCTGAACCTATGCAAATGAGGAAAACAGCGCCGCAATCAGAAGATTATTGTGCTGAGTACCTGCCGCCAACATCGTTCGGAACCATCCAGAACACCGAAAACGGCATGATTGTAGGTCCGTTTATATGTGTTCTATGAACGGGTACCGGAAAATATTAATTATGCTAGAATAACAAAATGTGCATCCTTTCAAATGATACCAAAATTGGCGGGACAGGACGAGCAGTGAGGGTGCTAGCGACCGTAGAATTTCATGTTTTGGATGTGTTCTGAGTTGTTCATTTTTCGCTCGCTTACCTATTTTTTATTGCATGCATGTAGCTTCCAGTAAGAGTATCTTGTTATTTTGACTGTATCAACCAGTTTGTATGCTTCAAAATTAACCAACCCTTTGCTTGCAAGTACACCTGTGAACATACAACCAGGGTTAATTGCAATTACACTAGTGAGTATTTAAATGAACTGTGATGAATGGTGACCTAATGAATCTCTAGCTGTCCAGGATAGAGTACTTTGTCTTTGTTTCAGAGATGATATGCCCAGGTAATATGGCATGGTTCTATTCTTCTGTGGGACAACATCTCATTAGGGCTCATTATAAATGTCATGTTACCATACCATATATATATATAATATATATCATAGTACAAGTGTATATATATATATATATATATATGTACATGTACTATTAACATCCTAAATTTTTAATATAATTTTCTTAATACCAGAATAAATATATTGAATGAACACTGCCCCCCTAAATTACTCTTTAACATGCCCGAAACTTTGTATGCAATTTTAATTTTGCACCAGCGAAACACTCATGCACTTTCTAAACATGCTCCATTCACAGTAAGTTAGACGGGGCTAATGACAAAGCCTTTTGATAGTTGGTTTATTTGCATGTTTCCTATGATCAAGACAATTAATTAAGTAAAACTCCTGCCAATGATTACTACCACTGTTGATTCTGGGAAACAGAACAGACAATCTTGCTTTTGGGACATTTCATATTACAAAGATATTTTAAAATAATAACAATCTCTCAGTATTTGCCATAAATCTGATAAAAATATATACTTTATTTGATATCTGTTTAAAGCATACATTTACAGGTAAATATAATACAGCTTATAATTAAATAATTAATTTACACATATATTTTATATATTAATATTATAGTAATTTTCACTGTAGCCAATTTTGTTTAATCCTTCAGATAGAGCCAAATACATAACAAAAACATAAAAAGTACTTGGGAAAGTACTTGCCAAGTCCAAGTACTTTGACGGTCAAGTACAACCCAAGTACTGCACTCAGCAAAATAGCAAGTACAAGTCCAAGTACAGTACTTGATGTACTTAATTACACAAGTACTCAAAGTCCAGACCTGGGGCCCGAGTACATTTACATGAGTACAAGTATGAGTACGAGTACTTTGATGATGGATAAATACGAGTATGAATACATTGCTAAAAGCCGAGTATGAGTACAAGTACGAGTACATTCTTACAAGTATGAGTAAAAGTACGAGTACATTTTTTTAAATATAAATATTAAATAATAACGTATTTTTAAATTATTAATTAATCTAATTTATATAACTCAGCACAAGTCAATATGCAATGACAGTTGATCAATTTTTTATGAGGAAAACTAAAAAACCTCTATTTCATCAACAATAAAATTCACTTTATTGGCATTCATTCCAGTGGCTTCGTATGATCTTATCATCTATTTGCCATTGCACCGAACAAACATGAGTTGTTCACAGGTTGAGTCTTTCAGGCTGCATCGTTCAGGGCAGAATATTTTCTCGGCTATGCTAAATACCCTTTCAACTGGGGCTGATGAGGCTGGAATGCTGAGATGGTGAGGGACGAACTGAGCCAGAGTTGGAAAACTTAGAACTGCAGTGCAGTCATCGTACATG
Source organism: Escarpia spicata (assembly GCA_963995525.1). Classification (NCBI taxonomy): domain Eukaryota; kingdom Metazoa; phylum Annelida; class Polychaeta; order Sabellida; family Siboglinidae; genus Escarpia; species Escarpia spicata. The sequence goes on along the minus strand of OZ023214.1, from coordinate 54,574,896 downwards.
GTTGACTTGAGGTATTTGTTCACCTCTACAATCAGCAATCTGCTGATATTATAAGTTTGCAATTTATATTTTTTGATTGTAGACTACTAGTTGATGAGAGGGTTAGCACATGTCCACATAACAGGCTCAGCATCCCCTTTGAACTTTTTAGCCAGGCTGTTGGCATGGGATTATACTAGTGTAGGAGGCAGGTCTGACTTGAGCCACCTTAGGAGGAAGACTGGCAGTTCTTGTTCTTAGCAGTTAGCACTGCCAGCCACTGTCAAGTGGCATGGTCTCCAGACTATATCAAAGGCATTTCCTGTCTAACTGGTGGGTTAACTGCTAATTGGCTCTTTATGGACACCCTGGTGGCTTAATTAAACAAACAGGTTTATCTCCTGAACTGATAGCCTACAATTATTGTTTGCTTAACAGGGTGTTTCTGACTGGGAAAAGATGCTTCCTGTTGCCATGTTTGGGTATCATAGTCATGGTTATCAGAGAATGAGGATGTACTATGTGTAGGGATGATAAGGTGGTATTCTATCAGAAGTATTAAAAAAAAGTTGAACATTTAAATATTTCAGGAAAGTTTCATTTTATAAATATATTTATTTTCCTCAGTATATATTGAGAAAGTACTCAGATGTATTCGTAATGTACTCGTAAAATCTGAGTACAATGAGTATGAGTACGAGTCCATGGCCCACAAGTTTTATGAGTACGAGTATGAGTACTTCAAAAATGTACTCAAGTACACGAGTACCGAGTATTTCAGCCCCAGGTCTGAGTCTTGAACCCATCCCTGGTGTGTTCGTGTATGTATGTACATGTGTGTGGGTGTGTCAGAGCCAGAATGTAAAGAAGTACTTCATTACTTTACTTAAGTATAAAAGTTCACTTTTCGTGAGTAACAAAGTACATTTTTTAGAAGTACTTTACTTGTAACAAAGTACAATTAAGGTGTACTTTTCTGAATGTAATGAAGTATCCATAATTTATGTGTTAAAATTTTGGAACTTGTAACCTGTTTGCCCCCAGCACAGATCTATACATAGATATCAGCAGGACCTACAAGTGGTATTATTTTCTGATTTGCTGCTTCGTTACCATTAGCCAACATGATTACCAGGTCGTGTATAAGTTGCAAAACAAAATTACAAGCCATTTATAAAAAAAAGTACTTTTGTGTTTCCTTCAAGTACAGTTGTTTACTTTTTATATGTACTTCAAGTACACTTTTAAAAAGTACTTTTACTTGACTAGTTTCTTTCTTAGTTACTTGTACTTTTACTCAAGTACAAAATAAATGTACTTCTACCAGCTCTGGTGTGTATATGCTCATGTGTGTCTGTGTACGTGTCTGTGTACGTGTGTGTGTATGTATGTGTGCATGCATGTGTGTGTGCTTGTGTGTGTGTGTATGTGTATGTCTGTACACGTGTGTGTGTGTGGTGTGTGTGGTGTGTGTGGTGTGTGTGGTGTGTGTGGTGTGTGTGGTGTGTGTGGTGTGTGTGGTGTGTGTGGTGTGTGTGTGTTTGGTGTGTGGTGTGTGTGGTGTGTGTGGTGTGTGGTGTGTGTGGTGTGTGGTGTGTGTGTGGTGTGTGTGTGTGGTGTGTGTGTGGTGTGTGTGTGGTGTGTGTGGTGTGTGTGGTTTGTGTCGTGTGTGTGGTGTATGTGGTCTGTGTGTGTGCGTGTGTGTGTGCAAGTGCATACAATGTGTGTGGTGTGTTTGTGTGTATAATGCATTCATGATTACATATATATGTGTACATGTTTAATTTATAAATTGGTTGGATGCACAATGAATTAGCTCTACTCTACAGATGCAGACCAGTCATTGAATGTACATTAATTATTTGACATTGTTGTGGCATTTCCACATCTCTGGCAGGCAATGCTTTGAAATAAAAATATCAAACAAATTACTTACGCTCAACTGGCTGGCTTTACAAGCATAATCTGTAGTTAACATATATCATGCTTATCTAACATATCTAACGTGCTTATCTGACCTGGTTGTGAGGGATCAGCCAAATGTCTTCATTCTATTGGCTATTTTTTTAGTCAACAGTCAGAACTCATGTACCATGCTTACAAAAGGTTGTCACAACAATTATTTAAGTGGACACCCAGCAGAATGCCAGCTCTATGTCAGCCATTTATAGTTATGTTTCTATCTTCATAATTGGCAATTTGGGCATAATCTCGAAAATCATGTATCAAGCTCACAGGCCAACTGACAAAACAATAATTATTGTGCTGGTGTAGATGTCAGTTCCATGGCATACATGTTCGGCTGTGTATATTTGAGCATATGCAAGTACAT